>RWGZ01001725.1:189389-427330 GCA_009725065.1 Utricularia reniformis | reverse complement strand
AAACCCGATCTCACTCCAGATATAAATCGTAATGTCTCCGATTATCCGGGACACTTCTAGATCGACACGTTGCCTGTTAACAGAGGCAAGGCATACTCCGCATAAGTCAATTCTCACTAAATTCATAAGATATATGCATGTCGGTGAACATGCGTCGTAGCATCTTTCGGACGCAAGATTACAAAAATACCCTTGGAGCCACTCCGACTCGTAATTATCCGAAAATAGTCGCGTCTCCTCCGGAAACTTCCCATGCGGTCTCCAGGTGCCCAAAGCCAATAACGATATATCAGATTACAGAAAATACCACAGTTGGCGTACCGATTGGACCCGGGGGTGTCCAAATTACGAAAATACCGCCGACACCATTTTAACCCGAAATAAAATTAGAATACCGAAAATACCAGTGGGCGTACCGATTGGGCCCGGGGGTGTCCAAATTACGAAAATACCCCCGACACCATTTCAACTCAAATAAAGTTAGAATACCGAAAATACCAACTGGCACACTGATTCGGCCCGGGGGTGTCCAAATTACGAAAATACCCCCGACGCCATTTCAAACCGAAATAAAATTAGAATACCTTGAGGAACGTGCCAAAAGGTTCCCGGGGTATGCGAATTACTAAAATATCCCCGGGTAATATCACTAATGTGATTGGAAAAATAACAAATCGTTCAAAAGCAACAAAATGTTGTTAAACCAGACTAACTCAATATGTTGCTTATTAAGTAATGCCAAGACATTTGCTGATGCACATATGGTCAAGGTACTTGCCGGCTTGATAATGTCGCAGGTTAATTAATAAAGAATGCTCAATAATCATATATTTCCGGACGAATACCATTCCGGGCGATCAATAAAATTCCACAACTTTGATATCTCTTTCGTGAACTCCAATAGGCATAGTCGTATAACGGTTGATGCTTCTGAAAATCCAAAAACCATAATTCTCAAATATCTTTAAATAACTGCTTATCATCTTGATGAATACATTCTAAGCGACATCCATTCTGGATAATGAAGTAAATCGAACACATGAAGCCTTCACGATAAAATAAGAATAATCCGAACGAATACCATTTCGGATGATTAAGAAAAATAATTAAATGCTCTTTTCAACATAGGGTTCATGTTATTAATAATTTGATCATCGAGTAGAGATTTAACTTCAACCATTGAAGCTCAATCGTTTCCTTTAATTCCAAATCCTTAAGCATAATTCCAAGAGTTGCGAGACTCTTCAAGGGGTTTCGTTAATGCAGATCCACACCATTCAAATAGACAACACCGGTCGTTAAAGACATGACCCATTTTTTCGAACAACAATTAATCACCAATGAAAACCAGGGCGATTTGACTACTCCACAAACATGCTCGAATCCACTGAATGATTAGTAAGAGACTTGATAGTCCATATAACAATTACTAAGTAGAGATGTCGAGACATAAATATACGCTTTATAAAATGAGAAGACGAGACCGTCTTTGAATAATACACTTCCACTCGGGAGTTTCATTTTATGATTCTATCATAACCTTACGCATTTCGTGGTTATCCGTTGATTAATACCTTGGCATTTTAAGCACATCTTCACTATCCATATTGGAAGCTACTCCTTCTGTCACGATAAATACATTTATTCGCGAACGTCTTATCTTCAATACTAGTTTTGTCATAATAATCTATCGATGCGTTATATTCCCAAAAGCTTATCATTCGACTCTTCAATTTGTATATTAAGATACTCACTTCCTCACTATAGGACATGTACGATAAATGTACCAATAAACAGTTCAACAAGTTTTCATGAACTTCCTTAGTCTCCGAATCTTGAACCTTAAACCATCAAAGTAACCGATATGACGTATGGAATATGCACGATAGCTATATAGACTCTTCACGAATGGATAACCGGAAAACCCCGTTGATAACTCAAAACAAGAAAAACCCACATCATTAATTTCAGTCTTTCACACGTTCTATCATCCCGAACAAACTGAGTACATATTGAGTAAGCTCCTCCATACTCATGGCGTCTTTCTTCAGGTCATGTTAAACAGTTATTAGGGAGAGTGGCTGTGTGTTATCGGGTTGAATATTCAAGTCAACTCCCTCGGCCTCGGTCTCTGGCATTCCTTCCACCATACTATCCAGCTCATCAAACTAATCGTGCATCAAAACCAATTTATATCGGACACCGATCTTCGACACCCACATTAGCATGTCCGAAACTGTGATGAAAAAGGACAAAATATGATAAAACTTATGAGTCCCCGGTGTCGGTTCTTATAATACGGGATCCTTCTCTCTTGTGTTAAACCATGGCGAGAAATATACTAGAATTGAATAAATACACTTGCAATTGAATACCAACAAGATTTGCGTGCTGAACTTCGGCAGCGATACATTCGATCGATCACATGAATTGCAACAGTGTCGAGTGTACTTGTTAGGCCAAGCTCTTCCATATTCTACGGTGGATCCTCCAGATATTGCAACGATCAACTCTTCTCTTGTCGTCCATAACCTCTTATTTTACTACGAACCTTACTTCTTACATTAATGCTGTCGGAAAATAGTATAAATATTCCTTCAAAAATTCACACATCGGATCCAATGGCTGGACTAGGATCGAAACTAGGATCGTGGTCATATAATTGCTATTGACAACGTCACATATCCTTGAGAACCAACAAATATTTCACATGACCATACACATATACTCATATAACCTCTTATTTTTCCCGGTCAATTAACTCATGTTGACTTGGGTCCTCCAACTTTCCGTGGCTATTATTCTCACCAACGACTCGACGCACACTTATACCATTAAGCAACATGCAGATAAATCCTCCTAATGCCACTACGCATCCGCTAATTCGAAATTTGAGGTTAACGTGCTTCACAAGTGCTCCATGCAATACACACAACCACCACAAAACTGGATAGAACCACACAATACCTCCGAGGAATCGTTCCGTCGTTCCGATTAAAACTCATACATGAATCCCAATATGAAATAGTAGAAAACATCGGCAAGTAATTGAATTATTGTAGAGTATGACATTCCAAATATCAGGCAAAGTACATGGTCATATCATTGAAGTCCATCAAATTAACATGGATCTCAAGATTTGATGTCGAGGAGATCCTTAGGTATCTCAATATACGCCAACCTTATGAAGAATAGCCTCCCTCGCGAGCGGAGATGTGTAAATGTATCGGATACGTTCACCATATAACCCTCATTCATTATAACCGAGAATCATGTTGATCCCCAATATATCCGTATCACATAGCGAAATCCTTTGAATTATTCAAAATATGCCAAATTTTTGATAAATTGACCGAGATGGAATAGTAAAATGCCACCGAAATCCTACCCGGAAAATATCACACTATCATATCACCGCGTGATTGTATACATAAAATGGATCCTCCCATAAAATTTTGGTAGCGCCAAAAATCCGGAGTATGTGGAATTGTCTTCGGCACATATTCATGCAATATGATTAATTTTCCAATGCACTCATAAATAGACCCCCCGGATGAAATCCCTCTCCGGAGGTTGATTAGATTCCCGCTACTAAGGACTCTTCCTGTGGCACTGATTGAGTCCTCGATAAAATATCATTTCTTTCGTCTTCTACTACATAAAGGTTGCAATCCGATACACTTTCTTCATCTATATCACTCTCATGTTAGGAATCCCGTATCCTCACAATACACAACAAGCTCCAAGCTCAGGACAAGAGCTCTCAATGGGATTAAGTCTCAGGTCCCCACGGACGGCGCCAAACTGATCTCATCTAAAAATATTTTAGAGTGTTTGTTTATGATCAGTCAATTTTTAATTACTCGAAATTTAATTTTTGTGAGGACACGAGCGATATACGAGGCTGGGCCCACAATGCGTGAGCTTACGTCCTCGGGAGAGAATAGATCTACCTTGGTTTTCACTATAATAATCAAAGGATACAAGTACAATCATGAGATAATGATAATCGGAATGAAAATGGTACGAAAAACGATCAATTCCACTCCATCGCACCCGAGACGACGAAAACTTGCGAATTAAGGTGATGTTCGCGACTTTTGGACATAAACTCGCGAATGGTGCCAAAAGTCGCGAGTCTTGGTGCCTAAGGGACGAAAACTCGCGAGTCCAGGTGTCCGGGAGGCGAAAACACGCGAATCGGAGGTCCAGGGGACGAAATCTCGCAAATACAACAATGAACACATGCTCTCGCGACTTTTGGTGCAAAAAGTCGCGAGTGTGGCCTTGAAGATGAGGGATTCGCGACTTTTGTATCAAAAAGTCGCGAGTGGGGCAAAAATTGGCGAAACCGGGAACTTTGGGAAGCGCGCCAAGAGTCTGAATCCTTTTCTGGGGCTTAGGGTCTTGTATTTATAGAAAAACTCGGCCCAATAAGTGAACTTAAGGTCCAAAAGCCCAATCTTAGTCAAATTAGCCCAACTTACTTAGAAAATATCCAATTAATATGGAATAAGTGTCACAGCGCCACTAAACTTCTGGACTACATCCCGGTCGAGAGTTTTGTCAGAAATGCGGTGAGAAAATACCGGAAAATCTCGTATATCAGTTCTTTGCCTCCAAACAGTGAATACGCAGCCACATATCATCACTGCACCCTGCCGATGTGCTCCCGGGTGGCAAATTACGAAAATAACCCCTGGTCCCGTCCGGGGCCGAAATAGCCCAAAACACTTACAGAAGCCTTATATGGGTCCAGCATGCCTGAATCACGAGAATACCCTCGAGAACGCCTCGCGATAGATATATAAAAATACCGAAAATACCACATAGCCAAGTCGGACGAGCCCCGAGTTTATCATAATTACATAAATAACCTCGGGCAATATCAGCTTTGATTAGTTTGAATACACTTTGTTTTACCAAATTTAAAATGTGATTTGTATGATTATCATTTGGCTCATTTTTCAAAATGTTCCACAAATTTTAGGTGTGATGATTTTGATTTCAACAAAACTTGAATTGATGTTGTTAAAACACGAATAGATGTTGTTAGAAACAAGAATAATTTTTTTATACGATGATTTATGTTATTAAACTATTGTTTGAATGTTATGGAATGAAGTCGTGTTGTTATGACTTGCACGATATTTCCGTTTTCGAACTTATTTTTTTTGTATACACAACAAGTATTCGTTATGTTAGGCTTTATTGAGTTTATACACTTGGTTTAACCAAATTTAAAATGCGATTTGTATGAATATCATTTGGCTCATTTATCACATAGTTCCACATGTTCTAGGTGATGATTTTGATTTCAATTTAACTTGAATTGATGTTGTTAAAACATGAATACATGTTGTTAGAACCATATATAACTTGGTTATACCATGAATTATGTGATTAAACTATAGTTTAAATGATATGACATGAAGACGTGTTGTTATGATTTGCACGATCATTCCGTTTTCGAACTTATTTTTATTGTATACAAGATAAGTATTCTTGATGTTAGGCTTTATTTAGTTTGAAAACACTTGGTTTTACCAAATTTACAATGTGATTTGTATGTATATCATTTGGCTCATTTATCACAAAGTTCCACAAGTTCTAGGTGTGATGATTTTGATTTCAATTTAACTTGAATTGATGTTGTTAAAACAAGAATACATGTTGTTAGAACCAAGAATAACTTGGTTATACATTTATTTATGTGATTAAACTATAGTTTAAATGCTATGACATGAAGTCGTGTTGTTATGACTTGCACGATCATTCTGTTTTCTAAGTTAGTTTTTTTGTATACACAACAAGTGTTCCTGATGTTAGGCTTTATTTAGTTGGAAAACACTTGGTTTTACCAAATTTACAATGTGATTTGTATGTATATCATTTGGCTCATTTATCACAAAGTTCCACATGTTCTAGGTGTGATGATTTTGATTTCAATTTAACTTGAATTGATGTTGTTAAAACAAGAATACATGTTGTTAGAACCAAGAATAACTTGGTTATACATTTATTTATGTGATTAAACTATAGTTTAAATGCTATGACATGAAGTCGTGTTGTTATGACTTGCACGATCATTCTGTTTTCTAAGTTAGTTTTTTTGTATACACAACAAGTGTTCCTGATGTTAGTCTTTATATTAGTTTGAATACACTTTGTTTTACCAAATTTAAAATGTGATTTGTATGATTATCATTTGGCACATTTTTCACAATGTTCCACATATTCTAGGTGTGATGATTTTGATTTCAAGTAAACTTGAATTGATGTTGTTAAAACACGAATAGATGTTGTTTGAACCAAGAATAANCCCTGAAATTCGCGATAATAATACCCTAGGATTAAAATTCGCGACAATATTGCACTGGGATGAAATCCGCGATAATTTATGCCTTACTGGAAATCCGCGACAATTTTACTCTTCGTGAATTTTCGCGATAATTTTGCCTTCGTAAATTTTCGCGACAATTTTTGTTCTTCAAAATTTCCGCGACAATTCCTGCCTTCAACTTTTTCGCGATAATTTTGTGCCTTGGAGATTTTCGCGATAATTTTCCTTCTTCAAAATTTTCGCGACAATTCTTGCCTTCAACTTTTTCACGATAATTTTGTGCCTTGGAGATTTTCGCGATAATTCTCCTTCTTTGCGGAAATTTTCGGATTTTCGGGTCTTAATGATGATTAACCCGTTTTTGGGCCTCCTCACTCCTATTTATAGACATCCAAATTTTTCTAATTCACACTTTGACCCCTCCTTCCTTTACTTTTGACCCCTCTTTTATCTTTTTCTTTACTTTTCTATTCTTCGTTCCCTTTTACGTTCTTTCGTTCCAGTATCTCTCATTATCTCTCGTCTAGACTTTACCGTTACATTCCCTACTATTTGTTTCGACATACCTTTTTCTCGACTATTACACCGTCCCGGGCCGAAATAGCCCAAAACATCTCAAAACACTTACAGAAGCCTTATATGGGGTCCATCATGCCTGAATCAAGAGAATACCCTCGAGAACTCCTCGCGATAGACATATAAAATACCGAAAATACCACATAGCCACATTGGACGAGCCCCGAGATTAACATAATTACATAAATAACCTCGGGCAATATCACCCTGCTTTCGGTAGCCGCAGTTTCGATCTTTCTCTTCTATGTGCATTCTCGAGCAAAGTGTCCTTCCTGGACGCACTTGAAACAACTCTTGGTTCCCGACCCGCATTCTCCAAAATGGTTTTTCCTGCATTTTGCGCACGCAGGTCTGATCGAAGGTCCTTGTGCAGACCCGAAACTCTCTGTAGTGACCTTTCATTTTCATTCTCCCCGTCCCTGAACTTCATTCCTCATGGAGCTCTTGGTGGGTTCCTTATCCATTCTTCGCATTCCCCCATCCACTCGGACTACTGCTGCCACTAAACTTGAAAATTCTTCATCGTCGCGGCCATACATAGTAAGTTTCACCCTTTCATTGAGCCCTTCTGTGAAACGGTGCATCTTTTCTTGTTCACTCCCCATAATCTCGGGGGCATACCTACCCAATTCTATGAATTCCTGCAGATACTCCATTACGGGACGATTCCCTTGAGTCAGTTTGTCGAGCTCGACCCTCTTGTCCTTCTTAAGTCCTTTTGGTACGTAATAATCCAAAAACGCATTCTTAAACTTCTCCCAAGAGATGGGTCCATCCTTCAACAGTGATGCTGACAGGCTTCCCCACCATCGGGCAGTACTACCGTCAAACCATAGTGGGGCTAGTCCTGCCCTAAGTTCCTCCAGGGCTTCGATTAGTTCAAATTTTTCTGCCAAGTGAATAATCCACGCCTCCGCGTCCCCGATCTTATCTCCCGTGAAACTGTTCATTCCAGCCTTCTTTAACGCCTCGTTGTAGTACATTCTACCCTTTTCATGCCTTGACACTTGTTCCTTCTGCACGGAGTTTCCCCTCTCCGTCTGTCCCTATCTTATTGCGCTAACTTGGGAACTCGCCATAGTTTGGAATAGATCCCTCAGACTCTCTTGGCTAAACGTGAGGGGCGTTCATTAATCCGCAACCGGGGTTCCTGTCGCCGGTGCCTGTTCTGATGCATTGAAATTGTAAAGACCCGCCTTTCCGCATGCACGATATTGTCCGCTTTGAATTAGGCTGACCCTAATGACACCCACCTAGTCCTCACGGTTTTACTTTTTCCCTAGCCCCCACACTTCCCAGTGGGTCACCCATCCTTGAATTGCTCCAGGGTGAGCACGCTTAACTTTCCAGTTCTAGCGTTCCGCTTGCCACTTTGCTAGGGAAAAGGCGGGTCATTACAGAAAGAGATGGAGGATGCCGAGTGGTCGAGAATCGACGAAAAGGCTCTCGAGTTCGTGGTGGAAACATTAACGAGAAACATTGTCTTTAACGTTCTCGATAAAACAACTACGTACGGGATGATGAAGGCGATTGAGGATGTGTATGCAAAGAAGACATCAACAAATTTAGTGCACCTTGCAAAGAAACTTTACACCTTGAAGATGGCCAAAGGTTGCTCAGTTTCCAAACACTTGAACGAGTTCAATAATCTTGCCGGACAACTTGCATCGATGGAGCATGAAAGTTGGGGGATGATCAATTTGTCCTTTACTTGGAACATTACCTGAAAGTCGCGAGACCACAGTTGACGTGATCAGTAGCCAACCGGGTAAGTTAAAGTTTATCAACGTGCGGGATCGGTTGATGAGTGAGGAAGTACGGAGATCTAGTGAGGAATGTAGTGACCCTGCTGCTTTGGCAACAGAGTCGAGCCAGTATAATAACCGATGGGGCAAGGGAAGACGTGATGGCGATGACGATCGGGATGATCGGTCGAAGGGAAAAACTCGAGTGAAGTCTAAGTCATATGGCGAACCGGAGTATTCGAATTGCGGGAAGAGGGGGCACTTGAAGCGAGAGTGGAAGGAGAAAAGAATGGATGTGTCGGCGTCGGTTCCCGAGACGGACGATGTACTTGTTGTGTGCATTGAGAGTTCGATCGAGTGATGGGTATTTGACTTGGGAGCATCGTTTCACATTTCATCCGATAAAAGTATATTCGTTAACTTTGTGAGAGGAAATCATGGAAAAGTCTACTTGGCGGACGGGAAGGCGCTGAAAATTACAAGTCGGGGAGACCTACCGATCAATTCTAACGGTCACAGTTGGTTTTTAGAGGATGTAATGTATGTTCCCGGTCTTAAGAAGAATTTGATTTCGATTGGCGAGCTTGACACAAAGGGGTATCGAATGACTTTTGGAGGCGGATGTTGTAATGTACCGAAGGGATCGATGATCGTACCTAGGGGAGTTAAGTCTGAAAGTGTGTATCTAGGGGTAGGATCCATAGCGGATCGACCGGGTATCACAAAACGCAAGACTAAACGAAGACATGTTTGAAATCGACACAAGGGTGAAGATTCTGTAAAACTGGTATTGTCGAGTTGGAGTGGAACATAGGTAAAGGTGGATCGGTCGAAGAGGCCTTCGGGAAAATCAACCGATGAGGAAATCGGGGATAGCAAGGTTGATCGGTTAGATACGGATCCGGGTATGGTCGATCAGACGGCAGATCGCAATACAGGGCAACCGTTAGCTTCTGGGGTTAGGCAATGGAGGGCGAGGAAAGCTTCCGAGGAGTGAGTGCTTGCCCTGAAGGACGAGGTAGTGTCCTTGGAAGCCAAGGCTTCGGTTTTGGGGAAGTTGACATGTTTTGTCACTTCGGTTAAGTTAGGGCGGGGGCATGCCCTAACTTTGTTCACCATGTGATTTGGCGAACAGAGACTTTCGAGGGTGGACACTAACCTCGAAAGTTGGAGGCGAGAGTTGTTCAACTCTCAAAGGGCATCATGTCGATGCATAAGTTTCGGGGGAACTATTTAAGTAGAATGAAGGATCACCCAACTCCTAGTGGGAGATTGTTAGGAATGGAGGTCGGATGATAGTCAAAGTGTTCAATGGTGAAAGATCGACTGGGGGAAACCTAACATGAAGCAGTGATGTTGATCGGCTTGATTGGTCTCGTTGACCGATCAAGGATATCGATTGGACGATTGTTATGAGTCTATTTGATACAGTCAGATTAGACTTGGATCGGGATTCGAGAGTATCGAGGGGAAATATCTTTTCTTAATTGACGCATTAAATATATAGAATAAGATATTGAGATATATCTTATTGGTTGTATATATATAGAAGAACATATGAAAATATATTATGTTGGCGATATATATGAAAGAAGATATTAAAATATATTCTGGAGATATATATGGAAGAATATATGCAAATATACTTTGTTATATATATATGGAAGATGCAGTCAAAGATATCGAAAAAAAATATTGAAGAATATTCGATAGAATATTTCATAGATTAGATCCTAGTTTAGACTCTATAAATAGAGGCCTCATGAAGACAATTGTAATCAATCAATTCTATTTTTCTTGTGATAGTGAGTTCACAACCAAGGTTTATCGGTCACGTGGTTTTCCCGATTTTGGGTTTCCACGGTAAATCTTGCGTCTTTTACCTTTCTTCATTTACATTCGATTCTCATCACATTAATTCGATCCGACCCCGGATAACGGGAATTCTTTTCTTCTCCGGGAAGGAGGGAATTTTCCCAACAGCCACAATACTCAAAATCAACATGATGATCGTCATTTCATAAATGGTGAAATACCTTGTAATATTCAATATCAGTCTTATGTAGAAATTCTTTCAACTCAAACCTTGCTTGGTATCGTTTGGACCAATCCACTTCATTCTTAACTCTGAATACCCATTTATTAATTAGGCTCGATTTCCATTTGGCAGATAGGCCATGTCTTCTTTTTCATCAAGTATTACAATTTATCCTTCATATCAAGCTCCTAATTTTCATTCTCCCGAGATTCAGTAGCCTCTAGAAAATTCTCAATCTCACCATCGACGGTCAACAATGCGTAAAATATTGTAGGATAATATCTCATTGGCTTTCTTTTCTCTCGCGTTGACCTTCTTACTTCTTGAGTGAGTTGGTCTACTTCGTCAATAGTCGATTGGCCTTGATTCTCATGACTCGTATTCATCCGATCGTCAGTATCTTCATCATGTTCTGCATTGTTTAACCAAAGGTCGGGTTTGTGGGTGTTGCATTGGTCGTCGCAAAGGAAATTAAGGTTACTTTGGGTCGTTACAATCAAAGCTCCTTTGGTTACTTTCCTTGCCCTTCCCCGAATGATGTTCGATAACCTTTATATTCCAACTGTCCGACCGAGATTAAATTTTTGTCAAGGCCTTAAATGTACATCACATCCTTGAATGCCAACGAGTTATAATGCCTAAAAAAGATTTCAAAGGACATCCCATTTTCCATTTGTAAACCGTTGTGTCATTTAATGCCTAAAAAAGATTGAAAAAAATCATAGATGATGGAAGAGTGGAAAGATGCACATGTGTCAATCACTCAAGACTCCACCGGACTCTCAAGAGCGAGTACAATTGCCTTGTCTTAATCATCCGCCACCAATGCTGATTCCTCTTCCTTCGTGGGTTCAATGCAATTCCTTCGGAAATAACCCCTTGCTTCCTCATCATTCTTTCGTCCTCATTTACTCTTCCAATATGTAATGACCCTAGAAAAAAGTATCTTAGACCAATACGGAAAAGTATATTGGTAATGTCTAGATGAGGAATAACGAGGTAAATAGGAATGAAAGGGGGAAAACAACATAGAGGGGAAAAGTTAAACAAAAAGAAAAAGGAGGGGTCAAAATAAAAAAAATGAAGGGTCAAAATGTAAATTAAAGAAGTCAAAATGCCTATAAATAGGGTGAAATGAAACAAAATCAAGTCATTTGCCACTTGAGTACTAAAAAGTCACGGAAAATCCTAAAACAAGAACTCACCGCGGAAATTTCAAGTGTTGAAATTCATCGCGGAAATTGATAGAGCAAATTCATTGTGAAAAACCTAAACCACAAATTCTCTGCAGAAAATCCTATACACCCTAATTCTCTGCGGATTTTCAAGTGTTCAATTCACCGTGGATTTTCAAGCGTGAAATTCACCGTGGTTTTTACCCTAACCCACAAGTTCACCACAGACTTCTTTTAGTGTGGAATTCAACGCGAAAACGTAAACCCCAAACCCCAATTTACCGCGGATTTGGAGGAAAGAAGCAATTCACCGTGGAAACGAAGGTTTAGGGTCTTTTCGTCGTGTATCGACGTCAGATCGTGAAGGAGGAAAGATACATAGGGTCTATGGTAACCAAATAGTTCAAAATAGGATACTAACATCGAAAACATGTACTAAGATGTGTTACGAATGCAGGTAAGCAACGAAAAGATCATTAAATGTGAAAGCAATAGATAAGCGGAGTTAACACAATGTAGTAAGGGAAGATTGCGACGTACGAAATGAGGAGAGCTATTAAGAATGGAAGTAAAAGATATGAAATAATGAGATCAATGTTAATAATACTCGGGGTGAGAAAGGATGGACCCGCCATCGTGCCTAGTACTCGATTCGCAAAAGGAAGGGCATGCCTGATAAAGGGAAAGTTAAGTTACAAGATGGAAAGATATGTACGAAAAGAGCAGAACGGATCCGAGTGATAAAAGAGGTAGCGCCTGAGTACTCACTCGGGGAAGGGAAGAATACGGCCAGCCGAGTCATCCAACATCTAACGGTTGGCTTGGGCGTGACGTGTACCGAGCATGTTACATTCGGCCACAGTAAGGATTAAATTAAAAGGAAAAAGGAAGATAAAAGGAAGTAGAAATAGAAAATAGATATGTACATGAATAAAAGAAACGGTTTAAGCGTATGTTTATACTTTGTCTTTATGAGATGAAATGGTAAGTAGAGTGTATGAAGTTTCCATTAATAGATTGTGACTGCTTTATAGATATTTTTGTTAACGAGGACGAGATGTGAGGATGGCATGGGAAGAAGGTCGTCTGTTGTCGGATGCTATATTCTGGTCTTTTGAACACTTTTAAATATCTGAAGTTGAACTTTGATGCATTTCAGACTATCTTAATCTATGTTTTGAAATTTAAGTATAATATACAATTTCATCAATTTGGCTAGGCCTGATTTAGGGTTGTTACAAATGGTATTGGGGCTAGCACCACCACTAAATTGGTGGTGGTGCGGTCGTACGTAGGGAAGTCGTCTAGGATCACATAGGAGGACAACCGACCATAGGAAGGGATGAGTGTAGAGTAGAACATGTCGTATATGTAGTTATCAATGTTGATAAGAACTTCGGAACCCGGTATCCCGAACTGGAGGAGGCCCAAACTATTCTTTGTTGGCACAAGTGATAGAAGCCAAACCTAAAGGCCAGAAATCTAATACCTAATCAAAACTTAGCCCAATGAAGATAGCATGTCACAAAGGCCCACTTGGGCTAAGGAAATATGCAAGCCCAATAACCAAAAATTAGGCTTGAAGGTTGGTGCTATGCGTTATTTATTACTTCGGGGACCTATCCTTTGGATCGTTCCAGATGGTTACAACATGCAGCGGGCATACACACGTTTCCCACGCTACTAGCCCGATCACACACTCTAGAATTCGGGCTCACTCACGTTTTTTGTCAAGACAAAACGACATTGGCATAGGGGTTACAGAGCGTCATTCACACTCATTCTCCCCTTTATAAATATAGGGTTTAAAGGCAAACTCAACAAGACCTTTTCGAAGCGCGAATCAACCTTTAATTTGCTGGTTTTCCCGCTTGAGCTTTCTTATTTTCCCTTAGTCATTTTTATAAGCCCTCAACATTTGTAATATTAACTATTATATTAAAATATTGGCTAAGAGCATTTCGAGCTCTTAGCCAGGTGGTTTTTTCCTCTTTTTCATGGGTTTTCCACGTTAAAATCATTGTGTTAATTGCCTCTTCCTCATTTACAATCGTTCCCCCAATCTAAACAAATCAAAATCGATTTCGTTTTATTACGAACCGGACGATTGTTGATACCCCTAGTTTTCTAACCACAACTGTACGTGGGGACGATTTTCTAATTCCCATTCGAGGTCTCTCCTTGGGATAGGACAAGCAAAGGCATGGCGACAAAAAACTCCACGAACGATAGTGATGTTCTCCCTGTAGGACCTGGAGGCTGTTATTCGAAGGTGGTACAAGAAATTACGTCGGAGAGAAGAGGAACAGAACGACCTGCTATTAATATCCATGTTCCTACAAACAGAGGGTACGATGAGGGGCTATTAATACCCCTAAAGCGTGCAGCTCCTATGAAGAGGAGATTATCAGGTGCGCTGTGACGATGAGGAGGCGAATATATCAATCTACTCCATCTCCTCCACTTAGAGGTCCAAATCCCGTTCCTGGAACTGACCAGGAACGCATGCATGAGTGTATCAATGAGGTTACCACAGAGATTGAAACTCTAGGTACGCAAAGGGATTTTGAGCCCGACCTTGGGCGGAATCTTGAACTATTCTATAAGTCCATGAAGGCTCCAATCAAACGAAGAAAGGACGATAACTAGTGGCACAACCTGCATACTGCCCAAACATCGTCCCAACAATCTGGTAGCATTACCGCTACCTTAGGTAATTTGATGCTCCCTTTTTTTGAGGAGATCTGGGCGTAAGTCCCAGATCGGTATTATCGCAATCCGGAAGGGTTGCCAATGTTTCAAGGTGACAGAGAAACTATCGATCACGTCGCGGATTTCAAATTAAGGATATGAACAGTTCGGGCCTCGGATTCACTAAAGTGTCGCATCTTCACGGCAGGATTACAAGGCGATGCTTGAACCTGGTTCAAGAATATGCCATCTCCATCCATACGGTCGTATGGCGGATTTATCCTGGCTTTTCTTTGAGCAATTCGCACTGAATGTAGTACCACCCCGAAGCAGGCATAAACTATATCAGTTGAAATATATCCCGACAAAGATGAGTGTCTGATCCTGCATGGAGAAGTTTAATGAAGTCGCCTGGGGTCTCAAATTGGAGCTTAGAGACAAGATTGAAATTTTGCAGCAGGTCTTAGGACCGTGTGGCCTTTCAGCCAGTTTGGTAAAGAGTCCCCCATCCACCCTATGAAAACTTCTTTAGAAGATTAACAAATATATTAAGGTGGATGAAGCACTGTGACCAAACTACAGGAAGCCTAAAGGTAATTCGGAGCCCATAGTTGATCATAGGGCTTTGTACCCTAAGAGACATCCCCGAGAAGTAGCGGCTATGACTGAGACGAATGATCCCAAAAATTGGAGGACGAACGGGTGTATTGCGAATTGCATCATAATCACGATCACCCTACATTGAAGTGCATGTTATTGCAGGAGACAGTAGCGGCGATGACAAAGGAAAAGTCCAATCAGGATGATCCTAAGGGCAAAAGAGTTGAGTCTCTCCAAAGGGGCCGTCAAGGTGACGATCGTCACAGGCCGCGGGGTATAGATAATTTGGGGCAACCCCAAAATTATTATGATCTAACGGAGGACCCAATGCCACCTCTGCCTGAGAATGAAAGAGGCCAGCACGTTCGAGAGAATCGTGGCTAGGGCCGATGACGACGGTATCGGGGTCGGGTGGGGGGTGGTAGAGCCTCGCAAATGATGGTGGAAGGCAGGAGAATCCCCCTCCACCACCAGCTGAAATGGACACTCAACCTCCTCAATATGAGGAAGTGCCCAAGGAAAGAGAAGTCGTTAGAGATATTTATATTATCTCCAGCGGAATAAGAATCAATGAATCGGTCAGGGATTAAAAGAGAGCAGCGCGCGGGGATTCCACCGATAGTTCTGAATCTGTGGCGCTGATTAAGTACGATGCTACTGAGAGGTCCTCTTCTTACGAGGACTCCATCACCTTCACCACGACTGATCGGGAAGGAGTTACTGATCTATGTGATGATCCTCTTATCATCACTTGAATCATCGCTAATCATCGGGTCCACAGAATCTTGGTGGATACCGGGGCTTCGTACAACTTGATAAAGCGCCAAGTGGCTGAAATGTTGGGAGCTCCAAGTCATGATCTCCCCATTGCTAACATCACCCTCTGGGCATTTGACCAGAGGAGTGTCATTCCGTGCAGGAAAATCTTATTAACCATCACTTTGAGAGATCAACTTAAGGACCAACGAAGACTCTTGAGTTTGTTGTCGGGGTTGTCAACTTGGCTTACAACGCCATCATTTGGACTGACCAGACTCAGTAAGTTTGAGGCTGTAATTTATAATTGTCACATGATACTCAAATTCCCCTCCGCAAATGGAGTTATATCTTTAAAGGGAGATCAAACAAAAGCAAGATAGTGCTACATGAGTTCTTGCCGAACGTTGGCACCAGTTAAAAGGGCCTAGGTGGATTTTTTGGAAGAACAACGGCACCCGAGGCAGGCTATGGAACCCATCGGGTTCAAACTGATTAACTTGGTTGAAGGGGATTCAACCAAGATTACTCGCATCGGAGAACACATGGCCCCATCTTTTGAAGAAGAACATGTCTACTTGCTGAGAAGCCACGTAGACATATTTGCATGGACCCCGGATGATGTTCCGAGGATCAACTGATCCGAACATTAGCATCGAATCAACACTACCCCCGGAGCAAAACCTATCCGGCAAAAGAGTAGACGCTATTTTCTTGAGAAAATTGAAGTCATTCGGGCGGTAGTGAATAAACTACTGCGATCTGGATTCATCAGAGAAATCTACTATACTGAATGGGTCGCAAACCCTATGGTGGTTTCTAATACAGATAGGAAATGGAGAACGTATATTGATTTTACAGATGTAAACAAGAGCATCGAATCTGATCCTTTCCCATTGCCAAATATTGATCGGTTGGTGGACGCTGTCTCTGGCAGTACATTGATGAGCACGAGGGATGCCTATTCCGGATACCATCAGATCTTCCATGTAGAAGAAGATCAGAAGAAATAGGCTTTTATGACCGAAGATGGCGTATACTGCTATGTGGTCATGCCTTGGCTGGAAGAACGCTGAAGCAACATACGAAAGGCTAGTTAATAAAATCATTAGAGATTTGATAGGCCATATGATGGAAGTGTATGTTGATGATATGATTATCAAGTCTATGAATAATTAAGACCATATTTCTTATTTGTCTCGCTATTTTAAAGTATGCCGCAAATATAAGTTCAAACTAAATCCAAATATGTGTTTCTTTGGGATCCGAAGCTCAAGTTCCTAGGTTATTATGTTTCTGAAAAAGGTAAAGAGGTTAATCTTGAGAAAGATCAGGCCATCATTGACATGCAACCTCCGAGAAATAAAAGGGAATTCCAATGGCTGACCAACCACCTAGTTGCGCTAAGCAGGTTTATTTCTAGATCTACGAATTGAGCCTTGACCTTATTTAGAGTTTTAAAAAAAGCAAGTCATTTGGACTCGACCCGAGAAAGCGATCGAGCTTTCTCAGAATTAAAAAATTATTTAAGCACTTCGCCTGTGATGGTGAGTCCAAGCAGCGATGAACTTTTGGGATTATATTTAGTTGTATCTGAAGTCATGGTAAGCGCAGCTCTGGTTACCATTAGAGACGATGTTAATTGACCTGTTTTGTCATGCCCCATATTATATAATATGATATAAGATGAGACATGATGGCGTACTCTATAAAATAGAGTACAAGGACATACATATTCTTATTATCTAACCTAATGCATTTGTAACATTATAAATAAACTATACTAAAATAAATCTTACAAGCTAAAACACTTATATATACATAACCTAAAACATTCATATACGTAAATTCACCTTTAAACATGGACATTACAAACTTCAAACCACTTCATAAACTTCAAAACATCAAATTTTACTATTTACAACGTAACAGCGGAAGACTGAACATAACAACACACCAAAACAAAAGCTACACGCAACTCTTTACACTATCTTCACTTGTAGCGAACTGATCGATCTATTTAAATTTCTTTGTCGTCTTTACCTGGTGAGGGATGAGTGTTCATGAGACTATACAAAGAGAAAATACAGAAATAACAAACATATAGCAACAAAACAATCAAAGCATCAACCTAAGAAATGTAAACACGTATACACTGCACTTTTTATTATCTTTCATTGCCGGCATGTCGAGCCCGGTATCCTGTCTTAACCCTTGACTTAGGCATCACCAAGAATCAAGAAAACATAATAAGCAATACTCAAGTATTGATAAGAAGGAGCCACCCAACATCACAACACATGAATATGCCAACATAACATACTCGAGATCTCCTTAATCATAAGTTTGGCTATGACCACTTTCGTGTTGCCTCAAGCTAGCTCGGTTTGTGGCTAATTCCATGGTCCAACCATGTTTCCAGGATTGTGCGTCCACCCCTCCTCGAATTTTCACAAAACAAGACATTCACACATAATAACATCTTGCTAAATTTTAGGTTCAGTCAGCGACACAAAACACCAGACACATTTTGAAGGCTCAAATGAAGTTTAAATTTAATGTAAAAATATTCATTTGAAAGCTACTTCAACAAGTTAAAATTTCTTAAGAGGATGTAATTTTATCAGAGCACTCAAAAGTTTCATATAAAGCTATTAACAGGAGGTCTGTAAATAGAAGAACAGTTCTGCGAAGGTTTGGAAAACATATCATAACTTCTTAACCTGTGTTCCTCTAACTGTAAAATTAAAATATACAGAAACTAGACTCAACAAGGAATATAAGATGAAAGTTTCATCACATAATTCGTAGCCAACAAGTAGCAGTCAATTCAAGAACATCAGAAACAAAACAGAAACCGCAGAAAACTGTATTTTATCTTGTAAATCTCAATCATGCCACTAACCTTCAACTTTCTTTCTTAAAATTTCGTCTCCTAAGTTCAATTGCACCCTAGGAATGATTCTCCCTCTCTGCTTTTGTCGAAATCACACTCCTTCAAGAGATACAAGTCTAGGTTTCTTATTTGCTCCTATTTGTTGCATATTTATCCTATTTTTAAGAATAACACATACTTATTTGTTTTGAGTAGAGTTTCTGTTGTACAATTTAGATCACATTAGTGAATTATTCATGTTACCAAACCATAAGATTTTAAGGGTAAAAATAACACATTACACCACAATCACTTTTTTAAAAGATCATAATATTGCAACTTATTGAATCGTATGTCTAATTTATTTACCTTGTGAATGTATAGTGTTATTTCCTAGCCTTACATGTTTAGTACGCGAGTCACTCTTTGGTATCGGCAGAAACCATATACACTAACTTTGAAAAATTCATGCTGGCAATAAAGAAAGCTATATCTAAGCTGAGACATTATTTCGAAGGCCGGAAAGTTTGTGTTTATACTAATCAGCCTTTGAAAGCAGTCTTGAATCAGGCAGATCTGAATGAAAGATTATCTAAGTGGGCAATCAATATAAGCTCCATGTATCTGGAATTCGTACCCTGAAGGGCGATCAAAGCTCAGGTTCTTGCTGACTTCGTGGTTGAGATGACCCGATCAGCTATATTCTTATACCATGAGGACGATCGATGGATCATTTATGTTGATGGATCAACATTCGCAGGAAAGGGGGCGGGCATTACCCTCACTACGTAATATTATTCATTCCTCAGTTAAATTCTTATTAACAGGAACTAATAACATGGTGGAATATGAGTATGTATTATCGGGAATGACCCTAGCCCGATAGATGGGAGTTGCTAAAGTGCGAGTGTTCTTAGATTCCAAGTTAGTTGTTGAACAATTTGCAGGAAGATTCGAAACACATGAGCCCATGATGAAGCTATATTATGCTAAAGTCCTCGAATTTTCTAAGAAGTTCAGCGATTTTTCACTTGACCATGTGCCTCGAGAACAGAACAAAGTTGCTGATGCATTAGCCAGATTGGCCGCAAGCATACCGAATATAGGACCGGGCACTACATCGGTCCATATTCAGGACCGAACTTCGGTCGAAATACCGGTGATCGAACAATCAATTTAGGACATCGGGGCTTTATGCCATGAACTTCAGAGCTTCAACATTGATGCCACTGAATCTCACGAGGAACCCACGTGAATGGACCCCCTAATCAAATACTTGACTAATGGCTATCTTCCTGAGAACACATCAGAAGCCAGAAAGATTGAATTTCGGGCAAAAAGATACGTCTTAAACAACGGGCGACTCTTTAAGAAAAGTTTCGAGTGACCGTTCTTACGATGCTTATCCCCTATCGTGGCAGAGGATGTCATGATTTATGTTCATGAAGGATTATGTGGCATTTATTCTGAGGCTCGATCCTTGTACTATCGGATAATTAGGGCCGGATACTATATCCAACACTACTTGAGGATGCCAAGAAATACACTAAACGTTGTGTTGTCTGTCAATATCATGCTCCGGTCCCACAATAACCAGGGGCTCCTCTGTAACGTCCCAGAAAGGCGGCACAAACGAAATTAGGACAGGTTAGACTCGCATAAATTCTTGTTATAAAACATGGAATGAGGGGTAGTTTAGTAATTTAACATAAGATTAGGGAATTTTAGAATGAGGATTAAATGGTCATTTAGACAAGTTAAGAAGCCTATAAATAGGAGTGGGAAGGAAAAGGAAGGGTTATTTGGCACAAAAAACGTGAGAAAACTCGAGAGAATCGGAATTATCGCGGAGCTTGGGACCAAGAAGACAATTATCACGGAAATTGGGATCTACTTGCAATTATCGCGGAATTTAGGGTAAAGAAGAGAATTTTCGCAGAATTGGGGGTCAAGAAGGGAATTATCGCGGATTCAGGTGGCTGTTGCAAATTATTGCGGATTCATGACCAAGGAGCAAATTATCGCAATTCCGGGAGCCATTTGCAAAATTGTCGCGGAAATGGACTGATTTGCAAATTATCGCGAAATTCAAGGGCTTACTTGCAAATTATCACGGATTTGAGGGCTGATGTGCAATTTATTGGGAAAATGAACATTTATGCAAGTTATCGCGGAGATTAAGGACCGAAACGCAATTTCTCGTGAATACGAAGAGCAACACCCGGATTGGCCGTGAACTTTGGACAATAGTGTAATTCGTCGCGAATNAACTCTATAAATACAGGGCAAGACGAAGGAAAAGACAGGACCCTTTGGAAGTAGAAGAACAGGCCGTTACGTTGCCGAATTCTTCTTGCTTTCTTTACCTCGTCATTTTCATTAGCCTAATTTGTATGAACTTTATTTCATTTCTTTAGTGAGCAGGCTAAGAGCATAATCAGCTCTTATTCGAGTGGTTTTCACCCCAATTCGCGGGGTTTCCACTATATATTTCCGTGTGTTTACTTTGGTTTTTAGCTTTTAATCCTCTTCTCCATTTTAAAGAAATCAAAACCGAGTTCGTTCATTGAACGAACCGGACGACTGTTGGTACCCCCTAAAAAGGGACCATAACACACCGTCTTATGGACGAGCCGAATGACACCGTTTTATAAACGGGTCGAATGTACGACGGCGCCGTCTTATGGACGGGCCGAGTAAGTGTGATGGCCCCGAGTGCAAGTATATACCGGTGGCAAAAGTATGACGGCCCTGGGTGCAAGTATATACCGGTGGCGAAAGTGTGATGACCCCAGGTGTAAGTGTATACAGGTGGCAAAGATATATTGGTAAATGCAGAGCGGTGGACTTATTTTGAGTGTCTACTCATTTTAAAGAGGCTTTCGCCTTAGAGTTATCGCAGACTTATACAAGCTCCACTACACTGGGGACTTTTACGCATCCTTATTATTATTATATGCGTTATTATTGCGCATCCATACCGGAGATTCGTATATATTCTTATTATCTCGAAAGTTCATTCCTTGATTCGGATTATTCGGAATCATATTTCTTGGGTTTAAAGGAGGAGAAGTTGTGCTACTTGGAGTGCGTTTCTTTATTGGAAGTACAGTGGAGAAATTAAAAGGAAAACGAAGTCCAATTTCATATATAAAAGGGGAAAACAAAATGCGGAGAGTACAAAACTGAAGAAAACAGATATGCAAGTTTATATCTTCTTCTTGGAGCCCGAACCTTCAACGGTTTCGCTAGGGCACTTCCTTACCAGCTTAATTGTCGAGGAGGGAGGATGAGTCTATTTTTCTTTAGTCCCCGCAACGGGCAACTTCTCGGGAATAAAGCTCGCCATCTCGACCTCATGGCGCTCCCGAGCTGCTGTCACACTAGCAGGAACGTATAATGGGGGGTCACGTTGACCCATCACCACCTCGTCTTTAAGAAGGTCTCCCACGAGGGGACCCACCGGTTCCTGGAATAATGCGGTGAACCTTCGAAATGCGTCCACCGATTGGCCCTCCTCGTGTATTTTGACCTCCTCTGAATATAGCTGCTGGTGCAAGTCTTCCTCCAAGTTGAATTGGAGCGCCCCGAACGGATGCCCCGAGCAGTCTAGTTTATCTTTTGCATCCACAGGCTCGAACTTACCGGATAGACAGGGATCAAGTCTTCCCCTCTCTTCAGGAGTTAGGATATGCCCAAGATTCTTTGTTTCTGTACACTCCCTCTAAAAAAATAAAGAGCAGACGAGGTCGCATTAGTTAGAGCCGCCAGGTTTCTGAAAGTCGGAGAATGCACTGTATACTCCCAGATCAGTTTCCGGAAACAATCGTTGATCTGGGACGGCATCCTAGCGGCTCGAGCCCGAAGATTGTCCACGGTGGATTGGAGAGACTCATTCTTTGATTTTAATTCCTTGTTCTCCTCCAAGGCCTTCCCGAGAGCCTTCTTATCAGCAGCATTGGCATCTTTGGCCTTTTTCAACTTGTCTTCGGTCTCAGCCCTAACCTCTTTCAGTTTGTCTTGAGCATATTTTTTGTTCGTTTTGAGGGTGTCGATCGATTGCTCAAGAGCATGCCTTTTCCCAATGTGAAACGCCGCACACTCCGTTAATTCACTGCGATGAACCCGAATTAGGGCATCGATCGCCTTGTTATGTTCTTCCCGGAGCGCCGCCATTTCTTGGGCATGCTTTTCCTGCTGATTCTGTATCAACTTTTCAGCGGCTTTCTTCGTCAGCTCTTCTATTAGATCCGGACTATCAAGCTCCGAAAGCCTGAGCATACAGTACTCCCCTATTGCGGCTGCGGTGCTCATCTCCACCACCGTCCGCTCCATCTGAAAGAACAGCAAAAACAACGAAAAACATGTAAGATACGAATGAACCAAAGAGTAAGTAACAATGGCCGATCTGATTACAAACCTCTCCCATCATGCGACGCGCGGTCGCAAACTGGCTCATCAACCGACCGAAGTCGGTAAATACCGTGTGGTCATCTCGTCCACGCGGCGGTAGTACGTCAAGCGTCTATTGGAAACACTATCACCCCTCGGAATCCGAAAGGTGACTCCATCTTTTATTAGTACCAGGCCAGCCTGACGTTCCATCTCGAGCCATTCCTTCACTACGTGTTTCGGTATATCTCTTATTCGGAAGGCGTCGAGGAACTCGGCAGTTAACCCACTCTTACTAACGGGTTCCGCAATCTACAAAACAATGGGGCCCTCCACCGGTCTTTTCCCTCTGTCCGAAGAAGCTCCTTGATTTGTTCTTTCCTTCTGACGGGCCTCCCGGACAATCTCCTCAACCAGCGGGTCTATCGATTGACCCCCGCTTATTTCGCCCTCCTCGTCATCTCCGACAATGTCCACTAGTGTCTCGGCGAAGTCGTACATCCCTTCGTCGGGGGAAAACTCTCTAGCGGTAAGCTCTAACCGCCGAGTCACATGAATTAAATCTTCAGGACTCTCGGGGGCCTCCGTAGCCGGCTCATGTCCTGCGCGCTCCTGATCCTCAGTTACCGGAACAGGTGGTGTTGGAGTAGCCGGTCGGGTCTCTTCTGCCCGCGGCACAGTCTCTTGCAAGCTCCGCGCCAACTCTTCCGTAGCAGTGCGGTTACGAGATCCGGGCGCCATCTCGAAGATCAGCTCATCTTTCTCCGTAACGAGAGTACGGAGGGATCTCAACTTGTCACCTAGCTTCGAACTACCTCCAGGGGGAGCCATTATTTTCTCTGCAAAACAAGCAAGTCGCGTGAGAAATACAGTTAAAGAGATTAAAGAACGTAAATTCACTGGTTTTAGGAAGGTGTGCTTATTGAAGGAGAAGTGTTGAGATGTTTTATATGTTGACATATGGTCTGGATACCTAATAATCCCCTACTAAAATGGGTAGGGGCTGGAAGAATTTTGGAGGCGACTAAGATCGGGGCATAGAATAGCGTCTTCGGGGTCCAGTAGCGCCATCCGATGTAGCACACGCGGCGAATATCCTCTCCAAAGCCTTAGGAGTAATGGATCGCGGGATAGGATAGTTAGACTCCGGAAGGAAAGGCTCCCCTTCAATTGGGAACCGCCAGGGAAGACTAAGCACTGACAATCTGGTGGAACCCACACCAGTGACAAAAAAGAAATGCTTTTTCCAGTCATGGTTCGAGTGAGGAGTAGAGAATGGGAAGGGGCATTTCTTGTGCCTTTGGCGGAAAAAGATGCAACCTTGGGCACCATAATGGATA
The DNA here is from genome assembly GCA_009725065.1 of Utricularia reniformis. Lineage (NCBI taxonomy): Eukaryota > Viridiplantae > Streptophyta > Magnoliopsida > Lamiales > Lentibulariaceae > Utricularia > Utricularia reniformis. The sequence continues at coordinate 402,799 of RWGZ01001725.1, read as the reverse complement.
GCTGTACTGATCTGGAAAATTTGGAAAAAGCTATCGACGGTTGTCGAAATCCCATTGGTCTCCATGAAGATGATGAAGGCGACCACCAAAGATATTGCATTCGGGATGAGTTGGAAAAGATGGACGTTTAAAGCGGTCAAGAGAGCGGAGATGAAAGGGTGAAGCGGAAAACGGAGACCGCTCTCTAGGTATTCGAAGCAAATCGTATGGGTGCCAACCGGTGGACGCAGGATCCGGTCAGAAGGACCCGGCTTGTAGAGAACACAATCGGAAGGGAGGTGGTAATCCTCTACTAGAGATTTCCACTTCCGAGGGTGCATGGTAAAGGGCCGATCAAAAGACTTTAGGGCACAGACAGCAGGACTCCGAGGACCGGTCGTATTCTCAAGATGTGTGAGTCGATCAAAAAAATGAGGATAAGGGTTCGTAATCGGTGAACGGAAAGCAGAAAGACTCAAATTGGAACTCCCCGAGTTGGATGAGGAGTCCGAGGAATGAGAGGACGAGGCATCTGAGTTCGAGGAACGAGCGGAGTCGGAAGACATGTTGTGAAGTTCTCGGGATTAAGGTTTTTCAAATTTTTATAATTTTTTCTCCTGATTTTATTAAGTGTCTCGCGAGAAATCGTTCGAAAAGTCGCGAATCACTATGCTATGAGAGCTGTCGCGAGAAATCGTTCGTTATGTAGCGGTCACTGTACCCTGAGAGTAGTCGCGAGAAGTGGTACGTAAAGTCGCGACTCACTGTGCTCTAAGAGTAGTCGCGAGAAATCGTTCGTAAAGTCGCGGTCACTGTGCTGTGAGAGCTGTCGCGAGAAATCGGCCGAAATGTCGCGAGAGAGTTTGTGTTTCCGCGAATAAGTACTGTAACAGGGGGGGATCTGGTATTTATAGGGCCGGATCCCCGTGTGGGGAAAAAATCCCGAGATTTTGGCCCGAGCTCAGAATCTGATGTTCTTAGTGTCAATACGATCGCGTCTGCGAGGGGTTCTCAACCCTACTATCCGTTTTTCCGGAAAAATTCCCGAGCAAGTATCGACTTTCGGGACTAGCCGTTAATATATGGTTTACGACTCAGACTCTGAATCTGAAAACCAGGGGACTATTGATATTACACGGGTATATTCTCTTGTATTTATCCATACCCGGGGACTCGTCCGACGCGGTTACTGGTATTTTCGGTATTTTCATATTTTTATCGGATGGCATTCTCAAATGGTATTCTCACAATTCTGGCCCGCCGGGCCCCATATAAAGTCTCTGTAAGCATTTTGAGATGTTTCGGGTCATTTCGGCCCAGAACGGGGCCAGGGGTATTTTCATAATTTGCCACCCGGGAGAGCACCGGTCAGTTGTAATGATGTTATGAGGCCGCGTATTCGCTATCTGGAAGCAGTGGATTATTTTACGGCGTCCTCCGGTATTTTCTCATCGATATTCCCGCCTAATTCTGGATCGAGACGCATTTCCGAAGGTCTATTGCGGAATTGTATTTGTTCTAATGTAATTGGATATTATTTAAGGTGTCTTGGGCTTAATCTAATGAAATTGGGCTCTTGGGTCTAAACTTGTGTTTTTGGCTACATTTCTCTATAAATAGGGGTCCTAAGGCATTGAGAAGGGATTCGGATCCTTTACGCATCTCCCAAGGCAAGATTTTCGCCCGAAATCGCGAGACTTCGTTTTTTCAGCTACTGTTCGCGACAACTCGCACGAGTTCGCGTGACAACCCTCATCTGGTTACTATTCGTGAGAACTCGTACCAGTTCGCGTGACCACCCTCATCTGGGTCACTATTCGCGACAACTCGCACGAGTTCGCGCGGCCACCCTCATCGTACAGTGCCGGCTGCGCTCATCGTACAGTGTTCTCTGCGCTCATCGTACAGTGCCGGCTACGCTCATCGTACAGTGTTCTCTGTGCTCATCGTACAGTGCCGGCTGCGCTCATCGTACAGTGCCGGTTGCGCTGCTAGTACACTATTTTCTGCAAGTTGTCAACCAAAACTCGTTGATGCCAGTTTTCCGAGCCCAATTGATTGTTTTCGATCATTTCACGAGCCGTTTTCACCCGTATTATTGCTATCATATCATTGTAATTGTACTCGACGAATATTATAGTGAAAACCAAGGTAGAGCTTGGCTCTCCCGAGGACGTAAGCTCACACATTGTGGGCCCAACCTCGTATATCGCTCGTGTCCCCACAACAACCTAATTTCGAATTAATTATAAATTGACTGATCTAAAAATAAATACCCAAAATATTTTTAAACTAGATCAGCATCCTTCCAAGATGGCTCGTCGGTTATGGCATCCAATAAAAACCATGTCTCATTCGAAAGTTCCAAATTAGCCACCTCGGCTGTCTGTTTCTCCACAGGACTGATAGAGGGCTGGTAGTGGATCATTGTTGTTATCTTTGACTCATCCGAGAGTTCTAAAATCGTCGCCGCCTTTGCAAGACCGTCTGCACGCGTGTTTTCTTCCCTTGGGATATATGTAAGCATGAATATCTTCAGATTCTTAGCCGCCTCTTTCAGCTTTTCCAAATACCTAAACAAATGGTTCCCATTGGTAGCGTAAGTATCTGCAAATTGGTTGACCACTAACTGCGAATCAGAATGAGCATGCAAACAAACGATTCCAATTTCCACTGCCAAGTTAATACCAAATATCAAGGCTTCATACTCGGCGACGTTGTAAGTTGCGGGGAAGCGTAACTTTACAGCATATTCATGTTCTTCACCGGACTTCTTTTCCTTAAAATAAACACCGATACCGTCTCGCCCGGCAGACACCGATCCATCTACAAAGGCGTCCCAGTACTCCTGAATATCCAACTCTTCCGACCGAGTCATCTCTACTATGAAATGCACTAACACCTGGGCCTTTAACGCTCGCCTGGAGATATACTCTATCTGATACTGGCCCAATTCGATATTCCACTTTGCTAGCCTACCAGAGGCATCAATCTTTTTTATAACACACTTCGGATAGGCTGATCTGTCAAGACTGCAATATGATGTCCTTGAAAATAGTGCCTCAATTTCCGCAAGGCGACTATCAGAGCTAATACGAACTTCTCTAGATCAGTATATCGGGACTCCGCTCCCTGCAATTTCCTGCTCACATAATATATCGGTCTATGTTCCTTATCGCTAAGCCTGACCAAGGCTGCACTCACTGCCTCATTCGTTAGTGCCAAATATAAACCCAACGGTTCTCCCGGTGTAGGAGGTGACATAAACGGTGGTTTACTCAGATAATCTTTCAAACTCTCAAAAGCCCTGCTACATTCGTCGTCCCAATACAAAAGGTTCGTCTTACGCAAAACCTTAAAAATGGCAAACTTCTCTCTGCTGATCGCGAAATGAAGCGATTCAATGAGGCCAAATCTTCCAGTTAGCCTTTGAACTTCACTAACAGTCGTCGGAGGGGTAATTTCTTGGATAATTGTTATCTTGTCAGGATTCATCTCAATTCCTCTCTCAGATACCATAAAGCCGAGAAATTTGCCCCTCTTTCCACACAAAACGCACACTTAAGCGGATTCAATTTCATTCTATACTTTCTCAGTACCCCAAAACAATCATTCAAATACTAGATATGGTTATCCCCATGTTTACTCTTTATCAATATATCGTCGATATAAACCTACAAAGATTTTCCGATCATATCTTTGAAAATCGAATTCATTAAACGTTGATAGGTGGCCCTAGCATTTTTCAACCCAAATGGCATAACTCTATAGCAAAAAATGCATTTATTCGTCATAAATGAAGTAAACAACTTGTCCTCACAATGCATAAAAATTTGATTATATCCCTTAAAAGCATCTAACATACTAAGGAATTCAAAGCCACAGGCCGCATNATTCCGTTCTCGAACTTAATTTTTTTGTATATACAACAAGTATTCGTGATCTTAGCCTTTATTTAGTTTGATTACACTTGGTTTTACCAAATTTACAATGCGATTTGTATGAATATCATATTGCTCATTTTCACGTAATTTCACATGTTCTAGATATGATGATTTTGATTTCAACTAAACTTGAGTTGATGTTGTTAAAACATGAATATATGTTGTTAGAACCAAGAAATGCTTGGTTATACAATGATTTATGTGATTAAACTATAGTTTAAATGCTATGACATGATGTCGCGTTGTTATGACTTGCACGTTCATTCCGTTTTCGAACTTACATTTTCTGTATATACAACAAGTATTCGTGATGTTAGGCTTTATTTAGTTTGAGTACAGTTGGTTTTACCAAATTTACAATGTGTTTTGTATGAATTTCATTTGACTCATTATTCACATAGTTCCACATGTACTAGGTGTGATGATTTTGATTTCGATTCAACTTGAAATGATGTTGTTAAAACATGAATACATGTTGTTAGAACCAAGAATAACTTGGTTATACCATGATTTATGTGATTATACTATAGTTTAAATGTTATGACATGATGCCGTGTTGTTATGACTTGAACGATCATTCCGTTTTCGAACTCTCATTTTTCGTATATACAACAAGTATTCGTGATGTTAGGCTTTATTTAGTTTGAATACACTTGGTTTTATTAAAATTTACAATGTGTTTTGTATGAATATCATTTAGCTCATTTTTCGCATTTTTCCAAATGCTCGAGGTGTGATGATTTTTATTTCAATTAAACTTGAATTGATGTTGTTAAAACATTAATACATGTTGTTAGAACCAAGAAAAGCTTGGTTGTATCATGATGTATGTGATTAAACTATAGTTTAAAAGCTATGACATGAAGTTTTGTTGTTTTGACTTGGACGATCATTCCGTTTTCGAACTTAATTTTTTCGTATAAACAACAAGTATGATATCACCCTGAGATATTTATTATTCGATGACACATATATATCTATATAGTAATTCCCAAGTCGAGAAATAAAACAGATCGAGATATTTTGATGATTGACATTGTTTATAGCTTATCGTGGTATTTGGATCGGGTAACTTATTTATTGGACCATTGTGCCTAATTTAGAGATTAATGGGTCATTATTTATTGAACTCCATTATTGGTGGGCCTAGTGAGTTATAATTGGGTTGGACAAATGATCTATATAAACATGATTAAAGTGTTAAGGAGGGGGCTTGCATTCTTGACCTAAAGTGGAGGCCACTATTCATTTCTTTTTCGCCCGGGAAACCTATGACTACAACCATCAAAAAATGATATTTTATTATTTGTTTTCTACATCATGTTCTCCTATTGTAAATCAACGAACTTGACGTTTATAGTGGATTCAAAGGCTACGGCCGGGGTCTTTTTTTATCCTTTCTTTTATAGAAAGGATTTCCACCAACAAAAGTCGTGTATTTTTGCTTCTTGCTTTCGTATTAGTTTTTCGTTCGACCCCTATCCGTAAAAGGGGGTCTAAATTTTGTTATTGCGGATTTTTAGCAGCGATAACTTTGGCGCCGTCCGTGGGGACGTTTTTAATCCCATTGAGTTTTTACCTGGAGTTTTGGATGGAAAACGCTAATATATTTTCGATTCAGCGCAACTTTGGTATTCAATGTGTTTCTATATATTTACCCGTTGGATTGGTTTGCAATTTTTGTATACTGTTATACACATATGGATCTCAGTTCTGAACGGTGAAGATCGAATTTTATGCTCGTTTGGATTTTCGAATTAACGTTGGTCTAGAACGATTCGTATCTGCTTTTTCTACTATATGTAATTCTGATATTTCGATTCGAATCGCATTGTTTTAACTTTGGATCGTTCTGAAAGTTTTTAGCATGGTTTCACACATATCTTTCGGTCCACTGATTGTTGAAAATCAGTTTTTTGGCACATTGAGATTTCATATTACTATCCGAATATATGGTTGTTATTTCTAATCCTATAGTAATGCGCAGTTCGGATATTCTATTCAGTTTGCATAATTGGACCGTTGGATGTTTCTGAAATTAATATATATTAGTCTAAACGTACCTGTAAATGTTCTAGACGGTGGAGATCGATTTTAAATGTTGTTTCAGTTTAAATTAACGACAAACGTTTAAAGTTTCAGATTGAGTTTTCTGCAATATTGAGTTATGATATTCTATATGACATGCTTTATTTCACGGTTGGATTATTCTGAAATTTACGTATATTATTAACGACACATTTTTCTACGTTCTTAACGGTGGAGATGAGTTTCTGTAATTATTTAAATGTTCGAATTATCGGCGGAAATATAACAATGTTGATTCCGATTTTTCAGAATTTGTTATCTAAGAATTCTGGTATGGATTTAATTATTTCACTATTGGATCNTACTTTTTCGTTCGACCCCTATCCGTAAAAGGGGGTCTAAATTTTGTTATTGCGGATTTTTCGCAGCGATAACAGATAGTATAAAGAGCGAGCCCTAGAATGTAATCTACACACCCTTCATGAACATAAGTCATGACTGCCTTAGCTTCGGTGGGGGCCAAACATTTCAAGTGCGGGCCCTCAAAACTCTTCTAGAATAAATGATCATCTTTCATTACATACCTCTTGGCCCGAAGCACGACATTCCTAACTTAGGAGGTATTCTTCGGGAGGTGGCCATTCGTCCGACACTTTACCAAAGGTTCCATCCATGTGGGTTCTTTCGTAACATCATTGATGTTTAAGTTTTGAATTTCTTAGGATAGAGCCCCAATTTCTTCAACGGTCTGTTCGGTGGCAGGAATATCGACCAAAGGGTGGTCCAGTATATGAACTGATACCGTGCCTGGTCGTACTAAGGGCATGCTCGCAGCTATTCTGGCCAATGTATTAGCAGCCTTGTTCTGTTCTTGAGGGACATGATCCAAAGAAAATTCACTGAACTTCGTAGATATCACAAATACCTTGGCGTGGTATAGCTTCATCAGAGGCTCATGAGTATCAAATATTCTAGTGAACTGTTCAGCAACCAAGTTGGAATCAGAATACATCTGCACTTTTCCTACTCCCATCTCTTGGGATAGATCCTCGAGGATCTGCAACGAAATCTGTGAGGATCTGCAACGAAATTCCATATACATAACACTGTTTTTTATAGGCCACATAGATAATCTTCCCTTAAGGGGTTGATCAGTGTATACATACACTTTCCGGCCCTAAAGTAATGCTTCAGTTATGATATACCTTCTTCAATGCCAACATGAACTTTTCCAAATTGGTATATCGGGTTTCAGCCGACACTAAAGAGTGGCTCATATAATAAATTGGCTTGTGGATATCATCCCTTATGGTAACACGGGCAGCAGTTAAAGCAGCCTCGAATACTACCAATTATAATCCTGGAAACGTGCTAGACAATTCAGATATGATGTTGTAATATTACCAATAAACACTGGGGACTTATGACTACAAACAACTTGTTAATATGGAAGGACATGAGGTTGTTACGAGAGTTTTGAATTGATGTGAGAATATTATGATTATGATACATTGAACCAGTAATAGTGAAGAAACAAATATAAGGAATCTAGAGTATATTCCACTTGGGAACTTATTGAAGGGAGTGAAATGCATTGTTATCATAACTCTTCCCACATTTTCTGGATTATCGGGAACTCGTGCATTTCTATCCAAGGAATTCATTATATCTTGCACTTATTATTGCCTATATATCATAAATTGAATCGGTGTCAACAATTTGCCTATCGGAATAGGAGGATCAGTAAACATGTTGGCAATTTGCGATGAGTAAACATGTTGGCAAGTTGGACTTTGAATGGGATATTTCATATCGAATTACGGCGGTGGTAAGAAAATGAATGTACGAGATTGCGAATATGAGCGGAGAGGAGCTGCCATGGACTTAGCATATTTCCAATTTGCGCAAGTATTATGTATAGACGTGACTCTTCGATATTTGTTAATTTAAAAAAAAATCCCCCTCCATTTTGAAATATTCTAAATTTTTGTATCCTTTCAAATAACACGAGATCAATCGACTAGGGGACTGGTAAGATTGGAGTGAGGTTCATTGCATTTTAGTAAGATGGATGATGGAAACAAAATAATTTAGGATAGATTAGAAATGCATTGTACTGTTGATATTACCCGGGTATATTTTCTTCTATTTTATCCATATCCGGGGACTCGTCCGACGCGGTTACTGGTATTTTCGGTATTTTCATATTTTTATCGGATGGCATTCTCAAGTGGTATTCTTACAATATTGGCCCGCCGGGCCCCATATAAAGTCTCTGTAAGCATTTTGAGATGTTTCGGGTCATTTCGGCCCCGGACGGGGCCAGGGGTATTTTTCGTAATTTGCCACCCGGGAGCGCACCGGTCAGGTGCAATGATGTTATGTGGCCGCGTATTCGCTATCTGGAAGCAGTGGATTATTTTACGAGGTCCTCCGGTATTTTCTCATCGATATTCCCGCCTAATTCTAGACCGAGACGCATTTCCGAAGTTCTGTTGCGGAATGACATTTCTTTTAATTTAATTGGATATTATTTAGGTGACTTGGGCTTAATCTAATGAAACTGGGTTCTTGGGCCTAAACTTGTTGATTGGGCTACATTTCTCTATAAATAGGAGTCCTAAGGCATTGAGAAAGGATTCGGACCCCTTTTCGTATCTCCTAAGGCAAGACTTTCGCTCGAAATCGCGAGACTTCGTATTTCAGTCACTGTTCGCGAGAACTTGCACCTAAACTCGCGACTACCCTCATCTGGGTCACTATTCGCGAGAACTCGCACCAGTTCGCGCGGCCACCCTCATCTGGGTCACTATTCGCGAGAATTCGCACCAGTTTACGCGGCCACCCTCATCTGGGTCACTATTCACGAGAACTCGCACCAGTTCGCGCGGCCACCCTCATCTGGTTACTATTCGCGAGAACTCGCATCTGCAGTTACTATTCGTGAGTTCCTGCTTGTACAGTGTTCTCTGCACTGCCCGTACAGTGCCGGTTGCGCTGCTAGTACAGTATTTTCTGCAAGTTATCAACCACAACTCGCGGCTGTCAGCTTTCCGAGCCCGACTGATTAGAAAGCGCCCCTTTACCATTCTCTATAAATGTACCCCATCATTTCACGAGCCGTTCTAATCCGTATTGTTGCTATCATATCATTGTAATTGTCCTCGCCGAATATTATAGTGAAAACCAAGGTAGAGCTTTGCTCTCCCGAGGACGTAAGCTCACACATTGTGGGCCCAACCTCGTATATCGCTTGTGTCCCCATAACAATCTAATTTCAAGTAAATTATAAATTGACTGATCTAAAAATAAATATCCAAAATATTTTTAGACTAGATCAGTTTGGCGCCGTCTGTGGGGCCTCGAGATTTTTATCCCATTGAGAGCTTTATTGCTGAGTTCGGATTTCTGTTATCATGACTACTCGGAATTCTAATGAAGATACTTTTGACGAAGAATTTGAGGCGGATCCTATTCCTCAAATTAATGATGATTTTGCTGTGTTACCGGGGGCTCGGTCGTCAGTTCTGGAGGAGCCCCCTACTCAAAATGTGACTATTCGNATGTTCGAGGTGTGATGACTCTGATTTCAATAAAACTTGAATTGATGTTGTTAAAACATGAATAAATGTTGTTAGAACCAAGAATAACTTGGTTATATCATGATTTATGTGATTAAACTATAGTTTAAATGCTATACATGAAGCCGTGTTGTTATGACTTGCACGATCATTCCGTTTATGAACTTACATTTTTTGTAAATACAACAAGTATTAGTGATATTTGGTTTTATTTAGTTTGAATACACTTGGTTTTTTCCAAATTTACAATGTGATTTGTATGAATATCCTTTGGCACATTTTTCACATAGTTCCCCATGTTCTAGGTGTGATTACTTTGATTTCAATTAAACTTGAATTGATTTTGTTAAAACATGAATACATGTTGTTAGAACCAAGAATAGCTTGGTTATACCATGATTTATTTGATTAAACTATAGTTTGAATGCTATGGCATGAAGTCATGTTGTTATGACTTGCACGATCATTCTGCTTTTGAACTTACTTTTTTTGTATATACAACAAGTATTAGTGATATTTGGTTTTATTTAGTTTGAATACACTTGATTTTTTCCAAATTTACAATGTGATTTGTATGAATATCCTTTGGCACATTTTTCACATAGTTCCACATGTTCGAGGTGTGATGACTCTGATTTCAATAAAACTTGAATTGATGTTGTTAAAACATGAATAAATGTTGTTAGAACCAAGAATAACTTGGTTATACCATTATTTATGTGATTAATCTACAGTTTAAATGCTATGGCATGAAGTCATGTTGTTATGACTTGCACGATCATTCTGCTTTTGAACTTACTTTTTTTGTATGTACAACAAGTATTAGTGAAATTTGGTTTTATTTAGTTTGAATACACTTGATTTTTTCCAAATTTACAATGTGATTTGTATGAATATCCTTTGGCACATTTTTCACATAGTTCCACATGTTCAAGGTGTGATGACTCTGATTTCAATAAAACTTGAATTGATGTTGTTAAAACATGAATAAATATTGTTAGAACCAAGAATAACTTGGTTATACCATTATTTATGTGATTAATCTACAGTTTAAATGCTATGAAATGAAGTTGTAATGTTATTACTTGCACGATCTTTCCGTTTTCGAAATTACTTTTTTGTATATACAACAAGTATTATTCATGTTAGGCTATATTTAGTTTGAATACACTTGGTTTTACCAGATTTACATTGTGATTTGTATGAGTATCATTTGGCTTATTTTTCACATAGTTCCACATGTTCTAGGTGTGATGACTTTGAATTCTATTAAACTTGAATTGATGTTTTTAAAACATGAATATATGTTGTAAGAACCAATATTAACTTGGTTATACCATGATTTATGTGATTAAACTATTGTTTAAATGCTATGACATGAAGTCGTTTTGTTATGACTTGCACGATCATTCCGTTTTCGATCTTACTTTTTTGTATATAGAACAAGTATTCATGATGTTAAAAATTATTTAGTTTGAATACACTTGGTTTTTCCAAATTTACAATGTGATTTGTATGAATTTCATTTGGCTCATTTTTCACATAGTTCCACGAGTTCTAGATGTGCTGATTTTAATTTCAATTAAACTTGAATTGATGTTGTTAAAACTTGAGTCGTGTTGTTATGACTTGTACGATCATTCCGTTTTCGAACTTACATTTTATGTATATACATAGAGTATTCGTGATGTTAGACTTTGTTTAGTTTGAATACACTTGGATTTACCAAATATTCAATGTGATTTGTATGACTATCATTTGGCTCATTTTTCACATAGTTCCACATGTTCTATGTGTGCTGATTTTGATTTCAATTAAACTTGAATTGATGTTGTTAAAACATTGATATTACCCGGGTATTTTCTCTTGTGTTTATCCTTACCCGGGGGCTCGTCCGACGTGGTTATTGGTATTTTTGGTATTTTCATATTTTTATCGGATGGCATTCTCAAGTGGTATTCTCACAATTCTGGCTCGCTGAGCCCCGTATAAACTCTCTGTAAGCATTTTGAGATGTTTCGGGTCATTTCAGCCCCGGACGGGGCCAGGGGTATTTTCGTTATTTGTCACCCGGGGGCGCACCGGTCGGGTGCAATGATGTTATGTGGCTGTACATTCAACATCTGGAAGCAGTGAATTATTTTAAGAGGTTCTCCGGTATTTTCTCATCGATATTTCCACCTAATTCTAGATCGAGACGCATTTCCGAAGTTCTATTGCAGAATGACATTTGTTCTAATTTAATTTAATATTATTTAGGTGCCTTGGGCTTAATCTAATGAAATTGGGCTCTTGGGCCTAAAACTTATTGATTGGGCTGGATTTCTCTATAAATAGGAGTCCTAAGGCATTGAGAAAGGATTCGAACCCTTTTCGCATCTCCCAAGGCAAGACTTTCGCTCGAAATCGCGAGACTTCGTTTTTCAGCCACTATTCGCGAGTTACCGTACCAAATCTCGCGGCCACCCTCATCTGGGTTACTATTCGTGAGAACTCGCACCGAAACTCGCGGCCACCCTCATCTGGATTACTATTCGCAAGAACTCGCACCGAAACTCGCGGCCACCCTCATCTGGGTTACTATTCGCGAGAACTCGCACCGAAACTCGCGGCCACCCTCATCTGGATTACTATTCGCGAGAACTCTTGCCTGCAGTCACTATTCGCGAGTTCTTGCTCGTACAGAGTTCTCTGCGTTGCTCGTACAGTGTCGGCTGCGTTGCTCGTACAGTGCCGGCTGAATTGCTAGTACAGTGTTTTCTGCGAGTTGTTGATCACAATTCGCGGCTGCCGGTTTTTTGAGCCCGACTGATCGTTTTCGATCGTTTTTCGAGCCGTTTTTCCCCGTATTATCATTATTACCTCATTGTATTTGTACCGCTTGATTATTATAGTGGAAACCAAGGTAGAGCTTTGCTCTCCCGAGGACGTAAGCCCACACATTGTGGGCCCAACCTCGTATATCGCTCGTGTCCGACAAACAATCTAATTTCGAGTAAATTATAAATTGACTGACCTAAAAATAAATACCCAAAATATTTTTAGACTAGATCAGTTTGGCGCCGTCCGTGGGGCCTCGAGATTTTTATCCCATTGAGAGCTTTATTGCTGAGTTCAGATTTCTATTATCATGACTACTCAGAATTCTAATGAAGATACTTTTGACGAGGAATTTGAGGCGGATCCTATTCCTCAAATTAATGATGATTTTGCTGTGTTACCGGGGGCTCGGTCGTCAGTTCTGGAGGAGCCCCCTGCTAAAAATGTGACTATTCGGCCCTCCCGGAGCAGGTTTTCATCTGGGAGGGAACCAAGTTTTTATCCTCGATCACGCGAATGTCTGTCCAAATGTTATGAATTCGCACGAGTTGGCCGAGTTGCGGTCCGTAACACCGCCCACCTGCCGCCACCTGCACGCTCTAGATCTGCTGATCAGGCAGAAACCGATGAGGATTTGGAAGAGCGAAGGCGTACTTTAATCGCCCAATTAGAGCAAGTTGAGGCTCAAAGGAGAGCCCGAAGGAACAATGCCACCCCGGAACCTGTTAATAATGTGGCCTCAAGGGATGATATTGATCGTGTTCCGGAATCACTAGCAAATACTGCAGCAATCGAAGAGCAAAGCAACACTTTACAAAAGATCGGAGAATTGATAGAATCGAAATATAAGGAGATGAGCGGGAAGTTAGAGCAAAGCGAGGCTAGGATGAACCAGTTGGAGGCCAATCTGACTCTTGGCTAGGAAAGGAGACGAGTGTACGGGGAGCATACCCGGGATACTCATCAGACCTCACCTTACGAGGGAGACTATTTCGAGAATGAGAGGGCTAATGAGCCCATCGGTAATCGAGGAAAGGCGTCACCATCTTTAGACGTTTTGCAAAGTCCATGGAATACTTCGAATACCCTATCTCCTTTTTCCATGGCAATTATCGGAGCCACTCGCTCTGAGTTTATTGAAATGCCTAAGGATCTTCCACAATATCGCGGGTCGGCTGACCCGCATGCTCATACGTCAAATTTGGAAATTCACGTGAGTTTGATGAACTTCAGTGATGCGGCCATGTGTTTCGTCTTTGCCGCTTCTCTTAAAGAATCAACCCTCCGATGGTTTAACCGGTTGCCTAAACGTTCGATTGTTTCTTCTCAGGATTTTAAAGATCAATTCTATTCGGCTTTCGCGCCTTTTAATACGCCGATAAAATCTATTACTTCTTTGACCGCGCTGCGGTATGACTCTTCGGAGAGATTGTTGGGTTTTATTACCCATTTCGAGGCCGAGTGTAGGAAAATACCTCGGATCACTGTTAGTGAGAAGGTTGGGGTGCTGCAGCTTGTTCTAGCTGGGCACCCGTTATGTAATTTTTTGAATAGGGATCCCCCGGAAAGTTTGGAGGATTTGGCTTTGAGATGCACACAATACATCCGAGAAGATGAAGGTTTGCGAGATCACGGAGTGATTGAAGTATGGGCGTATGGGTCCCACAATATTGTTGCATGTCGTGGGCTGGATAAGATTGCCCAGCCTACAAAGTCTAATGTTGAGAGTGTTTCCGACGTACAACTATGAGCAGATCTTCGCCATCATCGAGCAGAAGAAGGGTGGATCTCTCCGCTATCCCCCTCCCTTACAAGAACCAACGCAGGGGACTTACGAGTCCCAAGTATTTTGCCGTTTTCATCGGAGCTTTGGACACACAACGAATGATTGTCAAGAATTAATGTCTGAAGTGGAAAGGTTGCTGGAATTAGGTCAGCTTGATGAACTGATCAGTACTGTGGAGGCTCTACCCGAGCCTAAGCTAGGAAAAATCGATATTCCGGAGGGGGCGGCACCCAAACCCCCAAGGGCCGACGCGCCACGGCCAAATGTAAGAGGACGCGGTTATGGAGGACAGCGTGGCCAACGTCAAGGTGGTGGCCAGAGAGGATTCTTTAATGGCGGTAGACAGAATCAGAGAGGTGGAAGGAGAGGAAACAACTATCGTGGTCGCGGCAGGTATCAGCCGCAAAGGAATCAGCAGGGGTATGGATATGATGCTTATCCACCAGCCCCGGCGAATCAGCAAGCACTACCTCCTCCTCCTCCGGTTGACCCCAACCAGGGTCAACCTATTTTGAATGTTGAAAATACCCAACCGAGATGGGGAAACTTAGGCCCCAACATTATGACTATCTCCGGGGGAAAGAGTGTCGGCGATTCGAATCGCGCCCGCAAACGTTCTTATCAGGCATTACATCAAAAGGGGCGCTTTATGGAAGTGAACATGGTCCAGTTGACAGATTTGGACAAGATGACAATCTCTTTCGGTCCAGAGGATCTATCTGGGGTTTTCTCCCCACAAGACGATGCGTTAGTCGTCTCTCCTATTATTGCTAATCATCCTGTCTCACGAGTGTTGGTGGACACCGGAGCTGCTACCAATATTTTGACTCTTGCAGCTTTTGAACAGATGGCATTGAAAGGAACCACCCAACTCCAACCTGTGCACACAAAACTAGTTGGTTTTAATAATAGCGTTGTTGCGGCCGAGGGATCTGTTTTTCTGCCGGTGACTTTGGGTGATCCCGAAATATCAAGAACTTTGATGGTGGAGTTTGTGGTGGTGGATCTCCCTATACTCCCATATAATGCAATCCTGGGGAGAAGTTGTTTAAACTTATTCGGAGCTGTGGTGTCTCAACCGCATTTGATGATGAAGTTCCCAACACAATTAGGGGTTGGGAAGATGAAGGGAGATCAGGAGCTGGCGCGATCATGTTATAATGTGATGTGCAGGAGTGGTATGGATGGATCGAAAGCAAAGTCACATGTTTATATGGTGGAATTCTCGTCTGATGAAGTTATTGAAACGAATGACGGACCCTCTCTTAGGAAGTTTAAAGAGAACGACATGAAGATGGAGCCTTTGGGAATCAAGACAGTGCCTTTATTTCCCGGCAATCTTGAAAAGATAGTGACAATCGGTTCCGAGTTGTCACCATGAGGTTGAGAAGGAGGTAATTTCTTTTTTTGCGAAATAATGTAGATGTTTTTTGCTTGGTCTTATCAGGATTATGTAGGGGTTGATCCCCAAGTCTGTTCCCATAGACTCAATGTTAACCCATATGTGCGACCAGTTCATCAGAAGAAGAGGAAGTTTTCCCCTGCGAAAGAAAGGGCAATTGATGAGGAGGTGGAAAGTTTGCTGCAGGCAGGATTCATAGAGCCTGTTAGATACACGGATTGGGTCGCGAATCCAGTGGTGGTCCCAAAGACGAGTGGTGGCTGGAGAGTTTGCATCGATTTTACTGATTTAAATAAAGCATGCCCGAAGGATCCGTATCCGCTGCCGGCCATTGACATGATGGTGGATGCGGCCTGTGGCTTTGAATTGCTTAGTATGTTAGATGCCTTTAAGGGATATAACCAAATTTTCATGCATTGTGAGGACAAGTTGTTTACTTCATTTATGACAAAAAAAGGCATTTTTTGCTATAGAGTTATGCCATTTGGGTTGAAAAATGCTGGGGCCACCTATCAACGTTTAATGAATTCGATGTTCAAAGATATGATCGGAAAATCTTTGGAGGTTTATATCGACGATATATTAATAAAGAGTAAACATGGGGATAATCACATCCAGTATTTGAATGATTGTTTTGGGGTGCTGAGAAAGTATAGAATGAAATTGAATCCGCTCAAGTGTGCTTTTTGTGTGAAAGGAGGCAAATTCCTCGGCTTTATGGTATCTGAAAGAGGAATTGAGATGAATCCGGATAAGATAACAGCTATCCAAGAAATGACCCCTCCGACGACTGTTAGGGAAGTTCAAAGGCTAACTGGGAGGTTAGCCTCATTAAATCGCTTCATCTCGCGATCTGCAGAGAGAAGTTTGCCGTTTTTTAAGGTTTTGCGTAAAACGAATCTTTTGTATTGGGACGACGAATGTAGCAGGGCTTTTGAGAGTTTGAAAGACTATCTGAGTAAACCACCGTTTATGTCTCCTCCATCTCCGGGAGAACCGTTGGGTTTATATTTGTCAGTGACAAAAGAGGCAGTGAGCGCCGCGTTGGTCAGACTTAGCGACAAAGAGCACAGACCGATATATTATGTGAGCAGGAAATTGCAGGGAGCGGAGTCCCGATATACTGATTTAGAGAAGTTCGTATTAGCCCTGATTGTCGCCTCAAGGAAATTGAGGCACTATTTTCAAGGACATCATATTGCAGTCTTGACAGATCAGCCTATCCGAAGCGTGTTATCAAAGATTGATGCCTCTGGTAGGCTAGCGAAGTGGAATATCGAATTGGGCCAGTATCAGATAGAGTATATCTCCAGGCGAGCATTAAAGGCCCAAGTATTAGTGGATTTCATAGTAGAGATGACTCGGTCGGAGGAATTGGGTATTCAGGAGTATTGGGACGCCTTTGTCGATGGATCGGTATCTGCCGGGCGAGCCGGTATTGGTGTTTATTTTAAAGAAAGGAAATCTGGTGAAGAACATGAGTATGCTGTAAAGTTGCGCTTCCCTGCAACTAACAACGTCGCCGAGTATGAAGCCTTGATATTTGGTATTAACTTGGCAGTGGAAATTGGAATCGTTCGTTTGCATGCTCATTCTGATTCGCAGTTAGTGGTGAACCAATTTGCAGATACTTACTCCACCAAGGGGAACCATTTGTGCAGGTATTTGGAAAAGCTCAAAGAGGCGGCTAAGAATCTTAAGATATTTACGCTTACGTATATCCCAAGGGAGGAAAACACGCGTGCAGACGGTCTTGCAAAGGCGGCGACGATTTTAGAACTCTCGGATGAGTCGAAGATAACAACAATGATCCATTACCAGCCCTCTGTCAGTCCATTGGAGAAACAGACGGCCGAGGTGGCTAATTTGGAACTTTCGAATGAGACATGGTTTTTAGTGGATGCCGTAACCGACGAGCCATCATGGAAGGATGCTATTGTGAATTATCTAATCAAGAGAGAATTGCCTACCGACGAAGGCGAGGCCCGAAGAACTATGCAAAGAGCTACAAATTTTGTCTATGTGGATGATAAGCTGTATAAGAAGAATTTCGGAGGCCCATATCTTCGATGTTTGTCCCCAGTACAGGCAAAGGCCGTTATAGAGGAAGTTCACGCTGGGGACTGTGGTGATCATTCAGCAGGTCGATCCTTGGCGAACAAGGTTAAGAGGGCCGGTTATTTTTGGCCAACATTGGTGAAAGATTGTGTGAATTTTGTTCGGGCTTGTTCCGCTTGTCAGTTCCACTCAAACGTGCATCATGTACCGAGAGCTAATATGAAACCTTTACCGACAACATGCCCTTTCGATATGTGGGGCATCGATATTTTAGGACCATTTCCGAAGGCACCTAGCCAAAAGAAGTTCTGCATCGTGGCTGTGGAGCATTTCTCTAAGTGGATAGAGGTTGAAGCTGTATCACGCGTTCGGGAACAGGAAGTTATCAGTTTCCTTTGGAGGTATATCGTGTGTCGATTCGGAATTCCTAGGATTTTGGTATCAGATAACGGAACGCAATTTGCCGGAAAGAGGGTTAATGAATGGTGTGAGAGTTATGGAATTGAACAGCGGTTTACCTCCGTGGCACACCCAAAAACAAACGGGCTTACAGAGGTTATCAATCGTATTATCCTACGGCAGCTGAAAACACGGATATATGAATCCAAAGGCTCTTGGGTGGATGAATTGCATAATGTGATGTGGGCATATCGGACGTCACCGAGGTCCACTACCGGATTCAGCCCTAGATCACCCGGGTAATATCAATATGGTTTACGACTCTGAATCTGAATCTGAAAACCAAGGTACTATTGATATTACCTGGGGATGTTTTTGGTATCACGATGCCCCAAGAGCTCGTCCGACGTGGCTCGATGGTATTTTCGGTATTCTTGGTATTCTCGTCTATTTATGTCATTCTATAGTTTTGGGGGTATTCTCGTAATTTGGACTTCCCTGGCGTACATATTTGCATTTGACTATCGTTTCTAGCAGTCTCAAGCAAGTTCGGCCCCAGACGGGGTCGAAGGGTATTTTCGTAATTTGGCAACCGAGAAGCATGCCGGTAAGTTGTGGTGATGTTTTTGGCTGTATATTCGACATCTGGAAGCAGTGAATTATTTTACGAGATTCTCCGGTATTTTCTCATCGATATTTCCGGCTAATTCTCGATCGGGATGCATTTCCGAAGTTCTATTGCGGAATGGCATTTATTCTAATTTAATTGAATATTATTTAGGTACTTTGGGTTTAATACAGTGAAATTGGGCTCCTGGACTTGAAACTTATTAATTGGGTTGGATTTCTCTATAAATAGGAGCTCCAATGCACTGAAAATATATTCAAACTCTCTTAGCACCTCCCAAGGCAATGCTCTGGCTCAAATTCGCTAAGGCAGTCGCGAGACTTCGTTTTTCAGCCTCCATCCGCGAGTTTTCGCACCAAAACTCGCGGCCACCCTCATCTGGGTTGCTATTAGCGAGATTTCGTGTGAACAGTGTCAATCGTGAGTTCTTGCTCTGAAATTACTATTCGCGAGTTCTTGTCTGAACAGTGTCAGCCGCGAGTCCTTGCCAGAAATCACTATTCGCGAGTTCTTGTCTGAACAGTGCCAATCGCGAGTTCTTGCTCGGAAGTTACTATTCGCGAGTTGTTGCTTGTACAGTGTTTTCTGTGAGTTGTTGCTTGTACAGTGTTTTCTGAGAGTTGTTGCTGGTACAATGTTTTCTGCGAGTTGTTGACCACAACTCGCGGCTGCCAGCCTTTCGAGCCCGATTGAGTGTTTTCAATCGCTTTTTGAGCCGTTTTTGCCCGTGTTATCATTATCACCTCATTGTACTTGTATCCTTTGATTATTATAGTGGAAACCAAGGTAGAGCTTCGCTCTCCCGAGGACGTAAGCTCACACATTGTGGGCCTAAACTCGTATATCGCTCGTGTCCCCACATAAACTGAATTCCGAATAATTAAAAAATTGACTGATCTAAAAATAAATACCCAAAATATTTTTAGACTATATCAAAACCTACGTTCCTTTTCCAACTCCATGGCTTCCAAGAACACCCAGTGAGCATTTCTGTTCATCGGATCTACATCGCGCGAAAGACGCCTAAGAGCTCATGATTCAGTGCACGTGAGAAGACACGGAAGAAGAGTCAGATGGCGAACAACAGCCGCCATAGATGGGCGTTGAGTGGGTGATTCAACCCAGGAGAGAAACAGAAAAAACAAAAGAGAAACAGTTCTTCCGCGGACAAGGGGGCGCCCAACCCCTTGTCAACGCACCGTATTTCCACGGCAAGATGTCAACGCCCATGTCACCATGGGCGCTAACATGGCGGAAGGAAAGGCGGACAAAACCGTATGGAAATACGGTTTTGTCTGCCTTTACAGGCAGTCTTAGGGATGTAGTAGTCCAAAAAGGTTTTCTTGAGTTTCTCCCATGGAATGGGTCCATCTTTCAGCATTGATGGGGGACACACTTCCCCACCAACGGGTAGTGCTACCATCAAACCACAGTGGTGCAAGGCCTGCTCTCATTTCTCTTGGTGTCTGAATAAGTTCGAACTTCTCCTCCATTCGGATTATCCATGCCTCCGCGTACTCAGCTTTTCCCCCTGAAAAGCTACTGATTCTGGATTTCTTGAGTGCCTCGTTGTAGTACATGCGGCACCCTTGGCGAGTTGGGTTGTTCGTGTCCTGATCGTCGGCCCCACCCGTCCAACCCTGTAGCATTGTCGTCACTAGTGTACTTGCTATGGTTTGGAATATGTCCCTCAAACTCTCCTAACTAAGAGGGACGGGGGTTGACGAATCCATGATTAGTGTTTAAGGGGTGGGCACTTGCTCCGACGCCGTGCTGCCTTCCCTTCGGTTTGCGTGACCTCTATTTCTCTGTGCCATTCCTACAAAAACGTCGTTAGTTCCCTTTCTTTACCCACAACTATCTCTACCCATTCCTACGGTCGGTCGGCCGTTAGACTCACAGTGGTTAGGAGACCTTCCTTGGACCGTTCCGACACCAGCTTAGTGCCAGAATTAGGGCTCTGATACCATTTTTAACGATCGTAAAACTAGCCTAGCTGAAATCACATAAATAGACATAACTAATATGGCAAAACTTTTAAAACAAGGTTCTGGAGTTCAAAAGATAAGAGTTTAAAACATTAAGTTAAACATGACACCCAACCACGGGCAACCACGACCTTCCCTCGCTCCTCACTCCTCCGTCTCTCCACCAACAAAGTTTGTAAAATGGTCACGATTCATCAAAAGAAACTTCACTATAACAATTTAGAACATTTTTATCTTTCTTTTTTTTATTTGTAAATATATATATATACTAATCGTATCATTTGTTTTCCCCTTAATTCTCATCCCTTGCATTCTTCGTTCATTACTATGACCGGATTTGACATGCCCGGTTACATGTCCCTCCCGAATAGACCATTAGCTTTTGGCCAATTCGACGAGCTTGTTTGCTTCCCTTCCTCGGGTAGAGATCCAAGGGCTACCCTATTCCCATCCAGTTCCGTTCGGTCTTGTGGTACGTACATCCCATTTCTGCGAATCTAGATATCAATCCCTCATGCATGCCCTACATGTGGCTGACCGTGCTATTGGCACGATGCCAGGTTCGGTGTTTCCACCTCGCCCCGAGTATTCCTCTTTTACCTTTATTTTACCATGACCCTTTTTCCTATAACTGAACATTCTCTTGATCTATCGTGTTTACTCTGCTTACCTTGTTAGCCGTGACACTTCTATGTCTCCCTAGGCTTCACCGGGTCTCCGGGATGTCTTGTTATACCTGTCATATGACATCGTATCATGAATACGTGATTTGATGGTTCGATACTATACCATAAGTCTCTCCTACCCCTAGTTAAACACATTTCGGGGTTACTTTGCAACGAACTCCCTATTTTCTCAAAAATCCGTGGTAATTTGCCCTTGTACTGAAATTCGTGCTGAATTATACTGCTGAAAATCCGAGGTGAATTGCACTGCTAGAAATCTGCGATGAATTTCTCTGCTGAAAATCCGCAGTGATTTGCTCTGCTACAAATGCGAGGTGAATTACACTGCTAGAAATCCACGGGGAATAGCTCTGCACTTGGAAATCCGCGGGAATTGTTCTAGCGTGAAAATCCGGGTGTATTTGGTGTCAAAGTGGCAAAATGACTTCCCTTGATATTTTACCCTACATAAATGACCCATTTATGTAGGGTAAAATCTCTACCCCTATTTATAGACATTTTACCCTACATAAATGACCCTTTTACCCTCCCTTCCATAAAATGATCCTTTAGTCCCTTAGACCCCTTTGCATCATAACTTTTAAGGAGTACGTAACTAACCTGTTGACTCTCGTTCCGTCATTTTTCCTGATCGTTACAGAGGCCCAGGAATTTGACCACGAAAAACCCGTAACACGAAAGGAGGGAACAAATAGCATGAATCCGGAGATAAGCCAAGGACCCGACGGCTAATCAGAATGAAAGAACGTGTATGGGTACCAAATAAGCCAAAGTTAAGGAAAATGATTATGGCAGAGGCACAATGTTCGGCTTTCTCAGTCCACCCATGAAGTACCAAAATGTATCGAGACTTGAAAACGCACTTGTGGCGGAATGGAATGAAAAAAGAAATTGCAAACTTTGTGGCCAAATGCGACATTTGACAACGAGTCAAGGCCGAACACCAATGCCCAGGGGGTGAGTTACAACCATTGGAAATCTCGGAGTCGAAATGGGATAGTATCTTCATGGATTTCAAAGTGCGATTACCCAAGAGCCCACAAAAAAACGACGCGATATGGGTGGTGGTCGATCGCCTAACGAAGGCAGCACATTTCATAGCAATCAAGACGACATATGGAGTGGATTAACTAGCCAAAATATATGTGTACAACATAGTCAAATTGCATGGGATTCCAATGAATATTGTATCAGATAGATATCCAAGATTCACCTCTAGGTTTTGGTAGAGCTTACAGAAGTCTATCGGAACCCAGTTAAGCATGAGTACAGCCTATCACCCCGAGACAGATGGTCAAACCGAGAGAATGAACCAGATCATGGAAGACATGTTAAGGGCATGCGTGTTGGAATTCAAAGGAGGTTGGGAAGATTTTCTACTATTGGTCGAATTCGCGTATAATAACAATTTCCATAGCAACATTGGCATGGCCCCATATGAGGCCTTGTACGGGAGAAAGTGTAGAACCCCACTAAGTTGGGATGAAGTTCGTCACGTTTCGACGTCGGATCGTGAAAGAGAAAGTATACGTAGGATCTACAGCAACCAAATAGTTCATAATAAGATAGTAACATTGAAAACCAGGTACTAAGATGTGTTACGAATGCATGGAAGCAACGAAGATATCATAACACGTGAAAGCAAAAGGTAAGTGGAGTTAACACAATGTATTAAGGGAATGTTCCGACATAGGAAACGGGAAGGGTTAATAAGAAGGAAAGTAAAAGACACGAATGAACGGGATGAATGTTAATTAGACTCGGGGTGAGGGAGGATAGACCGTCCGACCGAACCCGGCATCGTGCCTAGTACACGATTCGCCAAAGGAATGGCATGCCTGATGAAGAGAACGATAAGTTCCAGAATGGAAAGATACGTACGAAAATGGCATAACGGATCCGAGTGAGAAAATGGGTAGCGTCTAACTACTCACTCGGGGAAGTGAAGCATACGGCCCGTCGAATCAACCAACAGCTAACTATTGGCTTGAGAAGGACATGTACCGAGCATGTTACACTCGGCCACAGTAAGGTTTAAATGAAAAGAAGAAGGAAGATAAGAAGGAGAATTAAAAATAGAAAGGAAATATGTTCATGAATTAAAGAAACGCTTTACGCTTGCGTTTATGTTTTGTCTCTAAGAAATGAAATCGTAAGTAGGGTGTGTGAAGTTTCCTTTAACAGATTGTGATCTATTACCGCTTTAACAATTTTGTAGGTAACGAGGACGAGGTATGAGGAGGGCATGGGAAGGAAGTCGTCGGATGTCTGGTGCTAGAGTCCGATCTTTTGGAACACTTTTAAATTATGTCGTTAAACTTTGATGCATGTCGAACTATGTTTTAATCTATGTTAAACTTTAAGTTTTATTTAATATGATTCTACCAATCCAGCTAGACCAGTTTTAGGGTCATTCCAATTGAGATTGCCAAATAAAAGCCTAGAGGTTCGTCGGCCGTCGGACTCTCAGGCAATGGGGGCTTGACAAATATTTCTTCAGATCGTCGAACTCCCACTCACACTCTTCGTCCCATTCTAGTTTATTGCCTTGTCGAAGGACTTTAAAAAACGTTAAAGAACGGTCTGCAGACCTAGAAATGAATCTATTTAGAGTGGCTAGTCGACCGATCAAACTTTAAAACTCTTTTTTTGTCCTCGGTGGAGTCATGTCGATGATGGTCTTCATCTTTTCTGGATTGGCCTATATCCCTTTTTCAGAGACATAATGTTCTAAGAACTTCCCACAACGAATGCCAAAGCAGCACTTCGAGGGATTGCGCTTTAGCTGACATTTTCAACAAACTTCAAAACACCTCGACAAATAGGAAATATGATCCTCATCATTCATAGACTTAACAATCATATCTCCACATACACTTCCATTTCTTTTCCGATTAAGTTTTTGAATATTAAATTAACTAAACGATGGTAAGTAGCACCATCGTTCTTCAGTCCGAATGGCATTGCAATGTAACAAAATTTGCCACTTGGAGATGCGAAAGAAGATTTTTTCAGATTCTCGCGAGCGAGAAAAGTTGATGGTAACCAGAGTAAGCGTCCATGGTACTCATCAGTGTGTTCTCGGCAATAGCGTCGACCAACTTATCAATGTGCGGAAGGGGGTACGGGTCTGACTCACATAATTTATTGATTCCCTTGTAATCAACACACATTCGTCACTTTCCACTAGCTTTTGGCGCTACCACAGGGTTGGCTACCCACTCAGAGTATGTGATTTATTTCACGTACCCGACATCCACCAATTTTGCAGTTTCCTACCCAATAATTTCTACCACCTGTAGAGAAAAAACGATGCAATTTCTGTCTTACCAGTCGAGCATCAAGATGAGTATTAATATGATGCTCCATTATTGCCCTGTCTATCCCCCAAAGATCCTTAGGGCTCCAAGCGAACACCTCTGCATTGTCTTGCAGCAGTTTAACCAAATCATTTTCAAAAGTTTAGACAAGGTCCTAACCAATGCGAGTGGTTTTTTCCAAGCTCTCATGAATCAGTTCCACAACTTTGAAGCTTACTGGCTCCATGGCTACCCTTGGCTCCCTCAAGTCTTCAATAGCGTCGACCCTAGATTGACAAGTAGAAACATAACATGAACATGCATTGGCCTTGTCGACACTTACAGTTACAATCCCAACAGCGGTCGGAAACTTCAGCTTAAAATGAACTATCAAAGGGATGGCCTCAAAGGAAACTTCAGCGGTCGACACTGTACGCCATATCGATGTCTATGGCTAGATATTCCAACATTTCTGATATTAACCGGGGATATTTTCGTTATTATGGCATCCCGGGAGTTCGTCCGACGTGGCTAGATGGTATTTTCGGTATTCTCGTGTATTTTCGTCATTCTATAATTTTGGGTGTAATTTGGACTTCCCGGGCCTGCATATTAGCATTTAACTTACGTTTCTAGCAGTTTCGGACATATTCGGACCCGGGCGGGGCCAAGGGTATTTTCGTAATTTGGCACCCGAAGAGCGTGCCGATAAGTTGTGGCAATACTTTTGGTTGAATATTTGATACCTGGAAGCAATGAATTAGATTACGAGATTTACCGGTATTATCTCATCGTTACTTCTGGCTAATTCTCGATCGAAATGCATTTCCGGAGTTCTATTGCGGTATGGCATTTTTCTAGTTTAATTAAAGATTATTTGGGTACTTTGGGCTGAGTCAAGTGAAGTTGGGCTCCTGGGTCTGAAACTTGTCAATTGAGCTGGATTTCTCTATAAATATGAGCCTCAAGGCACTCAAAAGGGACCCTGACTCTTTTTGTATCTCCCAAGGCAAGACTTTCGTCAGGATTCGCGAGACTTCGTCTTTCAGCCACTGTTCGCGAGATTTCGTACCAAATCTCGCGACCACACCGTTTGTGCCACTATTCGCAAGATTTCGCACCAAATCTCGCGACTGCCCATAGAAGTTACTGTTCGCGAGTGTCTGTTAGGCGTTTACTGTTCGCGAAACCTTGCTAGAATAGTGCCATTCGCGAGTTTTCGTACGAAAACTCGCGACCACCCCCTCACTCGCGAGTTTTCGGCAGTTTTGACGTAACGGAGTGTTTTCGATCGTTTTCCGAGCCGTTCTCATCCATATTGTTGTTATTATATCATTGTACTTGTATTTGTTGAAAATCATAGTGAAAACCAAGGTAGAGCTTCGCTCTCCCGAGGATGTAAGCCCACACATTGTGGGTCAAACCTCGTATATCGCTTGTGTCGCCACATAAATTGAACTCACATTATTTAATAAATCGACTGATCATAAATAAACGCCTAAAATATTTTTAGACGAGATCAATTTCCAATCGTAATTTTTCACCACTTCCAAGCATGGTCGGGAGGACGATCTTTCCCGGGTGTACGACTGACCACTGGTCGAAGGACCACAGGGTCATCTTCACAGGCTGTAAGTCGGCAGCAATTTAATTAATTATGCATTATATTGAATTTAAACCCAAAATACACTACAAAGCATAGTAACTATCAATTAGAACTCTTGGTAGCAATGATTTAGACAAATGATAGTATATAAAATGATTGGTACTTTATTTTTATTTGAAAAGTGTTTTATTAATTTTTTTGAAGGTGAGTTGGATATACCCATATCCAAAAAAAAATGTATTGGATACCGGGTGAATTGATCCAATTAGTCATATTTGGATTGGGTCATGATTGTATATTCAAACTATATTATTGAACTGGATTATTAATTAATTTATGTATAATGTTGTACATTGAAATTAATATATGAATTAAGTTAGTTTATAAGAGAAATTATGAATTATTATAATTTACCTTTTCTAATATTATATATATGTAACATCCTCACCGTAATATCACATTTTTTATGTGTTCTAGTCGTGATTTTGATAATACTTAATAATTTCAACATGTATCATAGATGTTTCAATTTATTTAAATTTGCAAGGTCAAACATGTTAAATGGTTGGATTTGAGGATTAAATTTATATAACATTCCCTACAATAGTATGATAAATTAGATTTATAACATGATTTCTTTACTCTTATACGTTATATTATATCACATTTGTAATGCAAATTGATATGACCTATAACTCTAATAGGTAACTAATCTATTATTTATAGTTTAATGTTACTCTATAAATATTTATGTTGTGAAAGATATCATTAATACTAAAATTATGTAATTCTGAATTTTTACATTGAATTGTTTGTAAGTGAGGGTAAACGTAACTGAATCACAAAGAAATATTAGGTCTTACGTGAGTAGAAGCTGAAAGATCGGAGAATGGAAGGGAAACTGCAAGGTGTCATCTTCCGCGCACTTTCTGATTCAACTAAAAATAACGAAGCTCCAAGCATTTCTCTTCCCTTTATACACACCCCATTTACCCATTCTCATCCCAATACATTTTTTCCCATCTTCGCTTTAAGGTACGTTCCTCTTCTTTGGTCTTTGTTTACGATCGAGGGCTGGTTATGGGAGCAGAAAATGTGTTTTTGAATTGTTTAAAATGCAGAAACTAAGATGGCAGAAGCTGAGGATATTCAACCCCTTGTATGTGATAATGGAACGGGAATGGTCAAGGTATTAGCTTTGATCTATGCTGGTCTTGTTTCCCGTAATAAAAATTTTGTGTTCTGTTGAATTTTTAGAATGTAAGAGACACTTTCTGTATTAGATCCAGCTTTTGGGATGTTACTTTTATGTGCTCTTGTAGGCTGGATTCGCAGGGGATGATGCTCCACGAGCTGTGTTCCCGAGCATTGTGGGTCGCCCTCGTCACACAGGCGTGATGGTGGGAATGGGTCAGAAAGATGCTTATGTAGGCGATGAGGCTCAGTCGAAACGTGGTATTTTGACACTTAAGTACCCTATAGAACATGGGATTGTGAGCAATTGGGATGATATGGAAAAAATATGGCATCACACTTTTTATAATGAGCTTCGTGTTGCACCTGAGGAACATCCTGTTCTTTTGACTGAGGCACCTTTGAATCCAAAGGCTAATAGGGAGAAGATGACTCAGATTATGTTTGAAACATTCAATGCTCCAGCTATGTATGTTGCTATTCAAGCCGTTCTTTCTCTTTATGCTAGTGGTCGTACAACAGGTAAGCATTTTTCGTTGCGGATTCGGGATAAGTTAACTGTTTGATTGGATCCTGAGAGTGCCTCATTTCTGGTATTGTGTTATTTTGTTCTGTATTCAGGTATTGTATTGGACTCTGGTGATGGTGTTAGCCACACTGTCCCAATCTACGAGGGATATTCCCTCCCGCACGCAATTCTCCGGCTCGACTTGGCAGGGCGTGATCTTACAGACTACTTGATGAAGATTCTTACTGAGCGTGGATACTCATTCACCACATCCGCTGAGAGAGAAATTGTCCGTGATATGAAGGAGAAACTATCATACATTGCTCTTGACTATGAACAGGAACTAGAGACTGGAAAAACTAGTTCATCAGTTGAAAAGAGCTTTGAGTTACCTGATGGACAAGTGATCACCATCGGTAACGAGCGATTCCGTTGCCCCGAAGTCCTATTCCAACCATCATTCATCGGAATGGAAGCAGCCGGTATCCATGAAACTACGTACAACTCTATCATGAAGTGCGATGTTGATATCAGAAAGGAACTTTACGGTAATATTGTACTTAGCGGTGGTACCACCATGTTCCCCGGCATTGCTGACAGAATGAGCAAGGAAATAACAGCTTTAGCTCCAAGTAGCATGAAGATTAAAGTTGTTGCTCCACCTGAAAGGAAATACAGTGTCTGGATTGGAGGATCCATTCTTGCTTCCCTTAGCACTTTCCAACAGGTTAAACTTCTATTCATTATAAAGATCTCATTCTGTGGTTACTCATTATACTCCTTTTGTTTGATCTTCTCCGCAGATGTGGATTGCGAAAGCGGAATACGATGAATCCGGTCCGTCCATTGTCCACAGAAAATGCTTCTGATCGATTTTGATTCCCATCCTCCGGCTGGCAAGATATCAAACATAAAGACCCTTGTTCTAGATCTTTGAATAAAAGAAGAGAACAAAGTCAGTTCTAAGGAGAGTAGGCTACCAAATAACTACTATTTTGTCCCATTTATTCTTGTAGTAATAAAACTTTCTGATTTGCATCAAAAGCAAACTATATTAAATCCAGGAATATGTCATTATGATTATTTCGCCCAACGAGATTGGTTTATTTAAATGATTATGACGTGATTGGGGTCGTCTTGGTCGATAATGTGCTAAGAAATACTTGTTGCCCCGACCAAAACACGTTCATAGTTACTAGATAATGTAGTCAAATGTGATCTTATTTTGTAAAGAGGGCTTGTTTCTTTATATCTTTACTAGATGACAGAGGGATTTAGTTTCTACAAAAAAGAAGCTTCAAGTTCAGACAAGTGAATTACATTCTTCGCCTTAGGTGTAAGAGTTGATCGGGTCAGAGAGACATTGACGAAGAATGAATGAAATTTCAGTAATCTAAAATGGAGTACCAAAATACCCCTGTTGTTCAACAATATTTGTAGTAATGACCTACGAAATTGGTTTAATAAATACCCCTGGTGTTCTTGCTGATCATGTGATCATTTCTCAGATTATGGTGTTGTTAGAATTGTATTCCGATTTTCTTGTTTGTGTTAGGATAGAGGAAGGGACAGTGGAACAGACGTGAGCTGTGTCATTTCCTAATGGATCCCTTCTTTTCTTGCTTTTATAATTCTCCGACTTTACATTGAACTTTTTTTACTTTGAAGTGTTTTTACTTCAAGCTTGCGGCTGCTGTGACCGTTGCCTTGGCACTTTGTGATTAGTCTTACAGAGCCCCCACCTTTCAGATACGGCAATTTCAGTTTTGTTGACTGAAGCGACGGGCGGAATTTGGGAATTACCAGTGTCAACCACGTTTTCGTTTGGGGTCTTTTGGATCCGATCCGATTTCCCTTTTCAGTTCATGTGAAGAAAGTGGGTGCTATGTTGTCTTCTATGGAGCTAACCTTTTGTTGAATAAGTTTCTTTTGCGTGGGTAGTGTAAAGATGATGATATCTAGGGGTTTGTTTGGTTGGTCTCCACCTCATATACAGCCTTTAACTCCGGTTTCAGAAGTGTCGGAGCCGCCGGAGTCACCTTCGCCTTACCTTGACTCTGGGACAGGGGATGCAGAGCCTCTTGATATTGAAGATGAGATGGATGCTGAGGAAATGGAGCCTCCGCCGGCGGCGGTGCCCTTTTCCCGGCTCTTTGCTTGTGCTGATTGGCTGGATTGGGTACTAATGGCAATCGGCTCCCTTGCCGCCGCTGCCCATGGAACTTCTCTCATTATCTACTTGCATTATTTTGCGAAAATCATAAATCTGATGAGTTACAATAGCTCTCATAATTTAAACCGTGATGAACTCTTCCATAAGTTCACTGAGGTACTTCTGAATTTTATCTTGGTTGAGTAAAAACTCTTGCTTTCTGCAATTTTTGTGTGTTGTTAAGTAATTAAGGATATTTCGGTTGTCACTGGTTTAAGCTCTTGACAGTATTTAAGCGTCTGAAAGTACAAAAGCCTACCATAAAGAAATTTGATAACGAGAAGTTGATTTTGGTTGCCCCTTTCGTGATGAACTTTAATTTAGTTACTAATTGTGAGATATAGAGCAGCTTAATTTACACATATTGGGTAGAATCCTCGAGAAATCTAGAGTATCTGTTCATTTAACTTGGGTGCATGACTGTAATTGAGACATGATGATTACTCTATGACTTCTCTCGTGTGTCTTTGCTAATATTTTTCGTTTAGGACAATAGAATTGATCCCTTTTAGCGATTTTAAGATTGTTTTATACATAAATGCCAGACTCGTTTTGTTGCTTTGGGGCCATTATCATATCACATTTATTACCCTTGATGTTTTTTTGTGTGAAATGTTGTTATTCAGCATAACTTCTGTATAGCTGACCTGTTTTTGGATTCTGCAGCTCACTTCAATAATTGTATATATTGCTGCAGGAGTTTTTTTTGCTGCTTGGATTGGTAATTTTTTTATTTTAGAAATATAATCATTTTTTCTTGTTTATTTTTGTTTGCTATTCTTTTAAGATCTTTCTTTGGACGTTTTCCTCTATAGAGGTTTCATGTTGGATTTTGACTGGGGAAAGGCAGACTGCTGTGATAAGATCAAGATATGTCCAAGTTTTACTTAACCAAGACATGAGTTTTTTTGATACGTATGGGAATAATGGAGACATTGTGAGTCAGGTGTTAAGTGATGTTCTTCTGATCCAGTCTGCTCTTAGTGAAAAAGTATGTTATCATTCCATCTAGTGCTTTTAAGCCATTTTTCCCAGGATCCTCCATTTATCATGTGAGCATTTTTTTGTCTGATAGGTGGGAAATTATATCCATAATATGGCTACTTTCTTCAGTGGCCTTGCGATTGGCCTTTTTAACTGTTGGGAAATTGCTCTTATAACATTAGCAACCGGTCCATTCATTGTTGCTGCAGGAGGAATATCTAACATCTTTTTGCATAGACTTGCAGAAAACATCCAAGATGCTTATGCTGAAGCTGCGAGCATAGCAGAACAGGTATATATAAACTTTTCCAGGTATGCTGCATTCTCATATTTTTGTTTCGCTGCTAACTTTGATTCTTTCATCTTGCAGGCAGTTTCCTACGCCAGAACATTGTATGCATTTACCAATGAAACCTTGGCAAAATATTCGTATGCTACTTCACTACAAGCTACTCTTAGATATGGTATATTGATAAGTCTTGTGCAAGGGCTTGGACTTGGTTTCACTTATGGATTGGCAATCTGTTCATGTGCTTTACAACTTTGGGTGGGAACAAAGCTTGTCATCCATGGAAGGGCTAATGGAGGAGAAATTGTAACTGCCCTGTTTGCCGTGATTTTAAGTGGCCTGTAAGAAATTTCATTTACTTTTCATATTCCTTTGAGGTAGTAATACAATTCAACATGTGCTTTGATAGTGGGTTGAATCAAGCAGCCACCAACTTTTACTCTTTTGAGCAAGGGAGAATTGCTGCATATAGACTTTTTGAGATGATAGATCGCTCATCTTCTTGTTCTAATCAAGATGGAATTACACTGTCTTCTCTATTGGGAAACATAGAGTTCCGTAACGTATATTTCAGCTACCTATCCCGCCCTGAAATTCCGATATTGAGTGGGTTTTACCTCACAGTTCCAGCTAAAAAGGCTGTGGCACTCGTTGGAAGAAATGGTTCTGGTAAAAGCAGCATTATACCTCTCATGGAACGGTTCTATGATCCCACTCTAGGTATTAATGATTACCTAAGTTCAGATGTTTAATTATTAAGGGTGTTTTATCTGAACACCCTTCATGTAAAATTTTCTGGTGCAGGGGAAGTCCTTTTGGATGGTGAAAATATTAAGAATTTGAAGGTTGAGTGGCTCCGAAGCCAAATTGGTTTGGTTACTCAGGAACCTGCCTTGCTGAGTTTAAGTATCAAAGACAATATTGCTTATGGACGCAATGCCTCCATCGATCAAATTGAAGAAGCAGCGAAAATCGCTCATGCACATACATTTATCAGCTCATTGGACAAAGGATATAATACCCAGGTTTCTGTGCTTAATTTTCTGTGTTGATTTGCTGCATCTGGAATTTTCAGGGGTGTAAAGATAACATTTTGATCTAAATTTCTTGTTCATTCAGGTCGGCAGAGCTGGTTTAGAATTGACTGATGAACATAAAATCAAGCTTTCCATTGCAAGAGCTGTGCTGTCAAATCCTTCTATTCTTCTCCTCGATGAAGTTACGGGTGGTCTTGATTTTGAAGCTGAAAGATCTGTCCAGGCTGCTTTAGATCTTCTAATGCTTGGGAGATCAACAATAATAATAGCTAGACGATTAAGTTTGATTAGAAATGCTGATTATATTGCAGTCATGGAGGAAGGTCAACTTGTTGAAATGGGTACACATGAGGAATTGGTTAATTCTGATGGCCTTTATGCTGAGCTGCTTAAATATGAAGAAGCCACAAAGCTGCCACGGAGGTAAAGTTAAAATCTTTATGAAAATATGAAAGCATGAATAGTTGTTGCTCTACAAAATTCTTATCAATGAAACTCTCACTTCTGATTTATATGTATTGTTACCCTTTCGACTGAGAAGTCTCCATCATTAGTTCTTTTTTGGATATTCAGGATGCCCAAGAGAGTCTACAAGGAGAAAGAAGCATTTGAGATTGAGAAAGATTCTGTATCCAGTCATAGCTTCCAAGAACCCTCATCCCCTAGAATGATGAAGTCACCTTCTCTTCAAAGAGTTTCTGCAGTACATATGTTTCGCCCTCCCGAAGTTGCAATAAACTCTCAAGATTCTTCTAGAATTCACAGCCCAGCACCTGAAGAAATGATGGAAAATGGTGTTGCAGTTGACGGGACAAATAAAGAGCCCAAAATAAAGAGACAGGACAGCTTTGAGTTGATGTTGCCTGAATTACCAAAGATTGATGTTCATCCTTCATTGAAACAGACAAGTGCTTCAGACCCTGAATCTCCTGTTTCCCCCCTTTTAACATCAGACCCAAAGAATGAACGTTCACATTCACAGACGTTTAGTCGTCCGCCTAGTCAATTTGATGATGTGGGTATAGTGATGAAAGAACCAACGAGCAGAGAACCATGTAAAGGACCTTCCTTCTTGAGGCTTGTAAAGCTTAGCCTTGCAGAATGGCTTTATGCAGTTTTAGGAAGCATTGGTGCTGCAACCTTTGGGTCCTTTAATCCCATTCTTGCGTATGTCATTGCTAGAATTGTAATGGAGTATTATCGAACAGATATGAGACATCATATGCATGAGCGAATAAACCAGTGGTGCTTAATCATTGGGGCCATGGGAATTGTGACTGTGCTTGCTAATTTTTTGCAGCATTTTTACTTTGGTATAATGGGAGAGAAAATGACTGAGCGTGTACGAAGAATGATGTTTTCAGGTATCAAATTCTAATCTACTTGATTTTTTTCTGTTGTACTCTTATCCTGATGGACATGTTGGAGATCTTACATCTTTCGTTCACAGCTATGCTTAGAAATGAGGTTGGATGGTTCGATGAGGAGGAAAATAGTGCGGATAATCTGTCTATAAAATTAGCGAATGATGCTACTTTTGTCCGGGCTGCATTTAGCAACCGGCTTTCAATATTTATCCAAGACAGTGCAGCTGTTTTAGTTGCTATCGTCATTGGGATGCTTTTGCATTGGCGATTGGCACTTGTGGCCCTTGCAACACTACCGGTTCTTACAGTTTCCGCCATTGCACAGGTACGCAAGCTTATTTTTTATTTCTCATGACATTTGTGAAATAAAGTGTTCTGATCTTCCCCACAGCACTTAACTTTTAATTCTTCTCAAATTTTAGTAGAAGTGTTTTTAAAACTTAACATGACAGAGCTCTTGTATGGTTTCCTTTTGCTCCATTCATTTTGTGCTATTTAGACTTTTTTCACGAGTATATTCTTGTAACCGTTGTGCAAAACTACTCATCCAGTTATCCTTTTAACTCTAATTCAAGCAACAATAATTGAATCCACTTTTTCCTCCATTTATCATATAATGGGCATGCCGATCAACATGGAGTCTGTGAATTAGTTATTTACCTACAGGGGAGCTTTGATGATATTTTCTGCTTGCCATAGGCTAGTATTGGGCTGGAGTGACAATAATTTCAGAAATTCTAGCTTGAAAAATTAGGATTTAAGCTCTCCATTTTTTCGGATTGAAGACCTTGACACCAGTGTTGTCTAAATTTTTTTCTAGAATGCCACTGTTCTGACATTTTCATGTTCTCCATTCTTCATTCTGCAGAAACTTTGGCTTGCTGGATTTTCAAAAGGAATCCAGGAGATGCATAGAAAGGCATCTTTGGTTTTGGAGGATGCTGTTAGGAATATTTATACAGTTGTCGCATTTTGTGCTGGCAACAAAGTTATGGAGCTATACAGACTGCAACTTAAGAAAATATTCATGAAAAGCTGTCTGCATGGAATGGGAATCGGCTTTGCATTCGGAGTTTCTCAGTTTCTTCTTTTTGCTTGCAATGCGCTTCTACTTTGGTACACTGCTCTTTCTGTGAAGAATGGTTACATGGCTTTAGGTCCAGGTTTGGAGGAGTATATGGTGTTCTCCTTTGCTACTTTTGCACTTGTGGAACCTTTTGGCTTGGCTCCATATATTCTGAAACGAAGAAAATCCCTTGCATCCGTCTTTGAACTTATTGATAGGACGCCTAAGATTGATCCTGATGATAACACAGCCTTGAAGCCCCCAAATGTATATGGAAGCATTGAACTGAAGAATGTGGACTTTTCATATCCGACTCGTCCAGAAGTCTTTGTACTTAGCAACTTCAACCTTAAAGTTAATGGTGGGCAAACTGTGGCAGTTGTAGGTGTTTCGGGTTCTGGAAAGAGCACTATCATATCGTTGATAGAAAGATTTTATGATCCAATAACTGGTCAGATACTTCTAGATGGGAGAGATCTGAAATCTTACAACCTGAGATGGTTGAGGAGCCACTTGGGTCTCGTTCAGCAGGATCCGATTATATTCTCGACGACAATACGAGAAAACATCATGTATGCTAGGCATAATGCAAGTGAAGCAGAGATGAAAGAAACAGCAAGAATAGCAAACGCCCATCATTTTATCAGCAGTCTTCCTCATGGATATGATACTCATGTGGGAATGCGAGGGGTTGATTTAACTCCCGGGCAAAAGCAGCGAATCGCAATCGCAAGGGTTATTTTGAAAAATGCACCTATATTATTATTAGACGAAGCTAGTTCATCAATCGAGTCAGAGTCCAGCCGAGTTGTACAAGAAGCACTTGACACCTTGGTTATGGGGAACAAAACAACCATTTTAATTGCTCATCGTGCAGCCATGATGAGACATGTCGATAGCATAGTAGTGCTTAATGGAGGAAAGATCGTCGAAGAAGGTACACACGATTCCCTTGTATTGAAAAATGGTTTATATGTTCGGTTAATGCAACCTCACATGGGGAAAGGGATGAGACAACGGAGACTTGTTTAGATCATTCATTGTTTCGATTGATTAGCCGTGCTCTGATCCCTCTCCCACGATGAAACGAAACCGTGATGTTGATTTGTATAAGTTGAGAGGAGAAAGTGAAGATTAATATGAGATGGGGATCATTGATTTAGGCAGCTGCAGTATAGATTTTGATGCATTATTCTTTATTTTGAGAGGCTTTTTGACCTGCTTTGTTTTTTCCATGGTATATTATTATTCATCATCATGTAGCACTGTAATCTAATTCCCAGGAAGTGGTTTTTCTGCTGCGTTTCTGTTGCTTGTGTATTGGCTTAAACTTCTCGCGTTTATTTTCTCAGCTTCAGTGTTTTGTTCACTATTTCTTTTGAGTTTTCTATTCATTTTTCCCTTTGTTACAAGAGGTTCGGATGCTTGTACTATTCATACCATTAGCGGTTGGTATACCTAGTTCAATGTCAATTTTCAAATGTTTAGTGGCTTGGGGTTCTATGATGTTTAGGAGCATTGGAGCGGATGCGTCGAAGCGGAACAGCAAATCGACAAACCTAGGAGAATCCGTTTTCTGAAACGGTTTCTGAGCGTTTATAATAATAATTTGGTATCTTTGAAATATCAAGTATTTAAAAAGGTACAAATGAAATTCAAATACAATAACTTCATCAAAATATTTCTACATCATGAAAATAATCCTATTTATCGAAAAAAACTAACTAAAAGTGTGAACGGCCCACTCTCCAACGTCTTCTATTAATTCATAAATCTCTTGTTCAACGTTCATCATATGTTCTACTAATTCAGGTTCATCAAGTGAAAGATTAGCAAATTGAAGTAATCTCATCGTAGTCATAGACTCGATTCCATCTCCAAGTATATCCCACAACTTGCTATCAGGCTCAACATACTCTAAAGACTTATGAGAAGCAAGTCGGAGATTCGTATGAACAAATACCAGGTATTCGGCAAGTGAAGGGCTAACTTGTTTCTCTTTGATAAATGTATAAGTACTCCAATTTCATTCACAACATGAAAAAGAAGAAACCTATATATATGAACTTTATTAAACCTTTGAAAAGTCCTATAATAAACATAAATTACTAAATGACAAACATGTCGAAGTAAACGTGTGGCTACAATGTAGAGTTGGTGCCCCATGTATTAACCATCAAGCCAAATGCTCCATAGTAATTCTTTCCGCTTTAGAGTTATCTTAGTTAAAATCATCTGAACATGCTAAGAAAGCAACAAACTCATTATTCACCAATGATCTTATGTTATCATTGGGGAAAAGACGCTTCACACACTCTTTCTTAAGACGGTAGACTTCATGATCATATTGTGGGGCAAGCAAACTTGAATATCATTGTTGCTACTCCGGAGTTGCACATCTGAAAAAATACAATGATTGTTATAATAAAACATGTCACACAATACTAGCAAAAGTACATCACTATACATAACAAACAAACACATCCTTACTTTGGGTTCAAGTAATATGCTAGAGCATGCAAATGTGTTATGCATTTCACACGTCTTTTCTCTAACACATCATGAACAACATCCCAAAAAAAGATTGTTCTTCAAGTTCTTTCTTCTCGTATATATAAATTATTATTTGAACCTTTGTTATTGTCATTCTCCATATCGGATAAACCATATGAAAACTCGGGTTACCAGTGTCAAATAAGCGGATCATATCATAAATAGGCTCAGTGAAAACTATTATATAATCAATCTCTTCCCAAAATATTTATTCTAAAATTTTTCCTCTAATTGTTCTCGCCTTATTCACATCATCATTTCTATAAGAATTCCACTTCCCATCAACAACCATAGCTTTTAGAAAACAACCAATTTTTTTGAATCTTTTCATTATAACAATAGCAGAAGCAAAACGAGTGTCTACAATATGTAACATCTGTAATTTTGAGAATTGCTTAAATATAGCTAATCTCATTGGATGTTTAACAATGAAGTTCTTCACCAAAAGAATTGAATCTACAACATTGTTTATCCAACCACATTGATCATAAGCAAAAGCATTTTTTTCTATATTTTTTGGATGACATATATTTTTCATAACTAGATTCACAGTATGCACAACACAAGGTGTCTAAAAGATATGTGAAAAAAATTAAACAAAAAATATAATGTCAAGTACATAATAATAACGAAAAGTTGTATTTTTCAAATACCTCATGATACTTTCATTCTATCATCAAACCTATGGCTGTGGCTCTACAAGAACTAGCATTATCTGTAATTTTATGCACAACACATTCTACTCCAATCTTCTTAATAGCATCATCCATAAGTTTTGCAATGAATAAATCATTCTTTACTTTACATTCACAGTTTATTGCTTACAAAAACATAGGATCATCATCATTCACCGCAATAAAATTAATAAATGGTCTTCTTTGAGAATCCGAACATCCATCAGACACTAAACTAACCCCTTTAGAATGCCAAAAACTCATTCTTTTATTCATTGTATGCTCAATTCTACGTCTTTCATTTTTTATAAGTACCACTCGAAGGGCATCGTAGGAAAGAGAACTAGAACATGTTAAATAATCATTAAAGAAATAATACATTAAAATGATCTTAAAAATCACAAATGCTCTCAAAAAATTTGGATGCCCCTTCAATTTTACATGCAGCGACTAACAAAGCAAATGTTCTTTTGTAGTGAAGGTTACGTGCAAAATTGAAAGGAATACTTCCATAATAAAACATTCTTGTAATTTTTGTATTCATTTCGTCTCTAAAATTTTGTTTGGACATTTATGTTAGTGTTGGTTGTCCACTACTACACCTCTTTTTGGATTTATCTTTTTTCAAGGAATCCAATAGACTATCATAAGTAGATGAAGAACTCTTGCTTAAAACATGATGGCATTACACATTCTTTGTGTAGTCATTTTGCAACAAAGACATTTATTTGATATAATTCTGATATTACCCGGGAGTATTTTCGGTATTGTGACATCCTGGGAGCTCGTCTGACGTGGTTATGTGGTATTTTCGATGTTCTCGTGTATTTACGTCACTTCATAGTTTCGAGGGTATTTTTGTAATTTGNAGTTGATCGTAGATATGCACATGAAACGGGGGAAGACGATGAGGAGGGTGTGCTGTTGAGTGGATCGGGAGATTTGGGGTCCAAAGTTCAAAAGAAAGAACGAAAGGGATCGATCGGAGTTGATAATGTTTTCGGGCTAGGTGAAGATGTTGAAGAGGATAAAGGAGAGTAATCACAATTTTGATAATTGTTACACAACTTTATAACATATGTTTTTTATGTAGAATGTGTCTTATTTTGATGAAAATTGTAACATAAAATCATTGATAGGTCAAAGGACCAATTGGGAAGCCACATCGGTAAGGTCATCCTTATTGTTGGCCGTCCAATCAATTAGGCGGTCAATGTGGCAAAATTTCTTCCATTTGGAGGAGAAAGAGTGTCTCGTCCACTTTCTCTTCTTCAATTTTATTTTTTAAAATTAAATTTAAAAAATTATAAAATATAAAAAATTATAATAATTTTATATAATTATTTTATTGATAATATTATAATTTTTTTTATATTTGATGTGTAAAAAAATAAAATTTAAAAATTATAAATGTCCGAACATTATTATAGGGATAAGAGTAAATTATTTATAAAATTAAAGAATGATGATGTGTATAGTGAGAAACTGATGTGGATGAGAGGATGAAATTTTCGGACGGACATGATTGAGGATGGCATAAGAGAAAGTCAACGTAAACCATAGCTTATCTTAATGAATTTGACCGTTCTAATGATCACAATTTTTTTGCACCCACATTTTGTATTGCATGTTCAAATTTCTAAGTGATGTTATATTGTGGGATTCTTCCTCTTACTAATTTGCGTTTTAAGTATCCGAAACTGGGTTCAGATGATCGTCCTAATCGTATTCAATTTATTAGCAGATTTGTGGAAAGGGAACATGTTGTTCCAGACACAGATACAACAGCTAGAGACTTGGATTTGCCAAGTCCAAGGTAAAGCAAAGTCTTTCGTTTTAGCTTATGTTTTCTCGTTAGTGCATAATATTCCTGCTCTTATTACAACAGAACATTTCCATTTCGAGAAAATTGTGCTTTCAATCCCCAAAATTTCGTATTTTTGGCAAATGTTGTCCCAATAGTTTTTAATCGTATATTTAGTCTTCAAACATTAAGTTTTTGCCAATTTAGTCGTCTATGATTGTAAAATGTTGGAATGTTAAAATTGTTCCATGTAAGAAGTAGTATCTAATTTGGATTGGTATATAAGAGGTGAAGTGGATCATTGTAATTGACTTCTTCAAGTTTTTTACAATATGGTTTCCTTACCTTATACGCCATATCCGTACACACTCCTGTCATTATTTCAGCTAAACTATAATTGCAAAATGGTATCAGAGATGGTTCGGTTCATTTCAAGTCAAAACATTATGGTTGGACTTGAGGGGCAGTGTTGAATTTGTCCCACATTGCTAAAAGAAGTGGGGTTGATTAGGTTTATAAAGGTGTGAATTTCATCATATAATAGATTGATCAAGTCTTTTAAATATATGGTTTCCGCCTCTTAATCTCATTCGTTCACGCTCTCCATCGTAATTTCGGCCACTCTATAATTTCAACATAATATATGCAAATCAGATCCCCAAATTGAAAAAATCGGTCCCTAAAATTTGATTTTGGTCACGAACCTCAACTGCCATTTTTGAAAGTTTTAAGATCAATCAATTATGTATATAAACTAAACTTTGAGGACTTCCTTCATATTTTTTTGTTTCATTATGTTTTATATTTTACTATTGTCGATTTTTCTAGACTTGCTTTGAATGAGAAACGCCATCTTGTTTACGATGCTGTCGGAACGGAGAAAGAGCATGAGGGCGTAAGTTATATTCGTTTTTGTTGAAGTTTTACTACTGTCTGTACGATGTGTTTGATCGAATATTTGATCGTCAATAGGTTTGATGTATTTGCTCGTTGAAGTTTGTCGAAAAGGACGAAGTAATGGAATTGTGTTGCTCGCATTTGTTACATAGACAATGCATGGATAAATGTCTGAAATGTTGGGGATTAAACACGTGTGTGAACAACCTCGATAGATTAAGTAGAACCCGAGAATTAAAGCAAAGAGAAAACAACGACACAAGAAATTAACGTGAAAACCCAAAAAGGGAAAAACTGCGTGACCGGCTGAAACGGCCAAATTCACTATCACTTGAGAAGATTACAACACACACACGAAGATGAAAACTCGAAATACAAGAGTATTGAAGTACATAACAATGAACCATAAAATCTCTTTATTAAAATAAGAATATATTTTAATTAATTTATTAAAAATGAAAAATAAATTATATTAGTTTAATAAAAATAGTATGAATTTACTAAAATAAATTAAATTATGATATGAAAATATTGATAGAATATTATATCGGACGACATGTGAAATATCCGTAATTATGATGATCGCTATATCGATCGATACCAAATTTTATTCAAGAACATATGTTCACATATCGATCGATATGTGATATATAAGGAGGTATACGGTTATAGTATGGGATATCGGTTTATACATTAAATATTGAATGATACCGGTATAATTTATTTTAGCAAATACTTTTTCTGAACATGTTATTCAACAAACCCTTTTTTAAAAATGTTTTTTTTTGCCAAAAAACCCGCAATTAATATGTATATACTAGTTTTAATGTAAGTTATCTAATGAAAAAAAATTATTTTTAGTTTCTGATTAACATCAATTTTAATAATTTTATTCAGGCAAATTAAATTATTTTAATTTAATATATTTTGAAATTAATAAAATTACGTTAAAATAAATAATTATAGTAAATTTACAAAACAATGTTTAATTACATAAAATTTTGGTTTTTTTATACAAAAACAATTTTACAGTGGAACAACTACAATTTAAAAATTTGAGAGCCTAAATTCAAAACATAAATATATGTGTTAATTAATGTTTTATGGTTGGTTTGCCACCTGCATACCGATTATATTCATATATGTTGATAATTTATATATGCAAATTTATATTAAATTAAATAACAATTGAATTAAAATTCAAGAAATCATCAAATGATTATGCACGTTCACTAAACACAAATCTGTTTAAAATCATTAAAAATTTAAATTTTTATTTAAAAAATTATTTATTACTTTTTAAATATATATATTTATCGTCAGATATTTAATGTACTGAGAGATATAAAAATAATGTTTAATACATAAATTTATGTTTTGAATTTTTAATGCAATATTTCAATGAAAATTTTATGAGAAACTTTTAGGACATAATCCAAAATTTGATATAATTTAAAAGATTGATTTATAATGATAAAACATAATTTAACAATTATTATTTAAGTTTAAGAATATTTAGGAAATTTTATAATATATCAAATTTAAAATATTTAATTTACGTTTGCTTATATCAAATGACTAAAGTAGATTATAAAGCAAACTTTTGGGACTAAAATTTTACCATTAATAATGTAATGTTTAAAATTTTAATATAAAATTCTAAAAAATATAGTATAAATTAGTTAGTTGTAAAATACATTTAAATTAAGATAAATAAAATTTACCTTTGCTGAATTATTTGTGTAATTCAACATTTTACAAACCTCTTTACTTCAAACATTACATATACAGATATCACTTAATAGCAATGTTTTAAAATCAGGTACCGACCTGTATACCTGTTATGGTCCCTTTTTAGGGGTACCAACAGTCGTCCGATTCGTTTAGCAAACGAACTCGGTTATGATTTGTTTTAGATGTGAAAGACGATTAAAAGCTGGAAATAAGTAAATGCACAGCGATGTATAGTGGAAACCCTATGAATTGGGGTGAAAACCACTCGACTAAGAGCAGATTATGCCCTTAGCCTGTTCACTAATCGAATAATTCATAGTTAATACATCAGAGGCTAAAGAAAATGACAAGGAAAAGAAAGCGGTAAGAATTCCGGCAGGGTAACGGCCTGTTCTTCCGCGTCCAAAGGGTCCTGCTATTTCCGTCGTCTTGCCCTGTATTTATAGAGTTCATTGCGTGTGTAAATCACGTTCTGTAACTGCCTCTGACAGGTTTGTTAGAGGTTGTTATCGCGAGATGTAAAACGAGGTTGGGACCGAGGCGTGGTTTGGTGATCGGGCCCGAAGCGTGGTAAACGTGGGAAGGCCCGAAGCGTGGTAAACGTGAGTTGTAACCGTTCTGTAACCGCTCGGACCGAACCCAGGTGCCAGCTGGCAGAAAACGCTTTATTTCGTCAAGGTTAGCTTCGGTCCTCTAGTTGAACATCGGGCCGCTCTTCCTTAGAGGTGTAAATGGGCTGTAGGAATTCATTTTCGCTATTTGAATTGGTCCAACCGTTGCTGGGCCTTACCCACTACAAGGTACCCGGTCCTAGAGTTCTCATCACTAGCCCCTCGGACTTGATTGCCAATCGCAGAGGTGATACAAAGCCGATCACATGATGTTTGCACATTCATGAGAACATGGGACCGTACCTGTAGGTAGTAAGAGTCCAGGAGACCGATGTTTGCCTTAGTGTATGGATCAATCACGCTTAAGACCTAATAATGTATATCTAAATTATACTTTTATCTTTGATATTCTTTAAATATTAATATCTCGACCCGCGCCTCTTCACATTCGAAAGTTCAAGAGGCGTGATGAGTGCGCCCCGTACTGTCACAGTCTTGCCAGTATTACGTGGCGGCATGCCATTGGCTGGGAGA
The DNA here is from genome assembly GCA_009725065.1 of Utricularia reniformis. Lineage (NCBI taxonomy): Eukaryota > Viridiplantae > Streptophyta > Magnoliopsida > Lamiales > Lentibulariaceae > Utricularia > Utricularia reniformis. The sequence continues at coordinate 359,131 of RWGZ01001725.1, read as the reverse complement.
TTAATATTTAAATCGGGATTTTGAGCATTGTTTCTTCTCATCGTCATTCCCGCGAAAAAGAAATTGCAGCAAGTTTCTTGTGCCCTCAACCGATTTTCGTCCGACCCTCTTCCAATACACTATTTCTAAGGTATATTCTCATGGCTCCTCACAAAATGCGTTATCCTTCTATATCTGAGTTGGACATTGAGGAGTTTAGGTCTAGGTTTTCAATCCCGGCACATTACTCTATTTGGAAGGGACGGGAAGATATTCCCTGTTTCCTTCCGGCAGAAATGAATGTGCTGGCGTCTGCTATTCCTGTTAGTTACGCCTCTTTAAAGTGCGGGCTTCGTTTTCCACTACATCCTTTTGTAGCGGTCGTGCTTAAAGAAATTCACTGCCCCACTTTTGCGTTATTCCCGAGCAATTACGTATATATTGTAGCGTTCATTTTTTATTGTCACCAACAGAATCAAGCCCCAACCTTAAAACACTTCTTTAACCTGTTCTTGGTTGGGTCCCGAAAGGGGAAGGGTCTGTTGGGATGCCATAAGTTGTATTACATAGTGGTGCGCACCAAAGAGTGCGCAATTGTAGATAAAGAAGAGTCTCTCCATGCGTGGGAGGCTTGTTATGTGTGGATGACAGTTCCGAAAGAGGATCTGTTGAAAGTATGGCCACGCATAACTCACCCACGCATAGGTCAGTTGGACCGAAGCAGGTTCAACCCTTCCCGCACGGACACCGCAAATAAACTTGCGATGTTCCCCCCTCCCGAAGCATGCCTTAAACGAATAGATCTGCTTCGGGAGAGAAGGTTAATAGAGATGGGTGTTGCGGGTAGGACCGGAGCCCCAGCCCCGAAGGGGGTTTTTTCTTCTAGTTCAGATTCAGATCCATCAGAAGGATCGGGTATGAAGTAGTGTTTATATTTTAATCTTTCCTAATCCTTATGTATTTGTTTTGCAGATTCAACTGAGACGATGCCGAGCTCACGCTTTAAACGTATGGCAACTGCTTCGGTCCGTCCTTCTGAGGGACAAAGGGAAGCATCGGGCAGCGCTGAAGCAAGTGAATCAGCAACCGGGGGTACGCTGGTCCCTTCGGGGTCTGGGGACCCCCCGATCCAAACAACCGGCGCGGGCACGCTGACCCTTCGCTGCACAGGGTAGTCTTCATCTGGGGACGGGCCTGCGTTTCGGGTATTTGGAGTGGTAGAGGAGGTGATAAAGGCTCGGATTCGTTCATTGAGCTTATCCAGCCTCTATCAAATCGGCAACACCTATTTCATTAACACTGAAACTGTTACTTTATTGCTGCAGGGAGTCGTTCCCGTAGAGAAGGTTCTCCCCGGCCCTCAGCTTAAGCCAAAAGTCTCCCTGCCGCCGGTCCCCTTAGAAAAAGGGAAGAGGGTGACCGAAGTGGAAGCCCCGCAGGAGCCGAAGAGGCTGAAGAAGGGGGACAGCGCTCCGGTCCCCACTAAGGAGATCGTTCTGAAGGAGCCTGCACAGGTCCCGAAGACCAACTCCGACTGGAGAGTTGCCCTGGGCCTGTTGGACAGGTTCAGCAAGGGGAGGAAATTATCCTCCTGGCGGAGTGCCTTCGTAAAGGACTTCCGCCTTTTGGGAAAGAGCAGAACCCAGATAACGTCCAGGCGGACGTATCTGGGGAAGACATTATGGAAAGCTTCATCGACCTCACATTCAAGGTAACTTTGGCTTAACATGGAGGCCCGAAGCTTCATTTTTAACAATGTGTTGTCTTTTGCAGATGTTGAGGAAAGATTTCACAACTGCTATTACCGTAGAGAAATATCAAGGTGATAGCGTTGTGTCCCAAAAAGTCCAAGACCAACTTGACCTTGCGAAAAGGCAAGTTGAGATCAAGCATGGGGAGTTGGTCACGGTACGGGAGGACCGTGACCGATTGGACAATGAGCTGCTAAGAGCAGGGACGGAGGTCTCACTCTTAGCAGATAAAGTCTCTGAGCTGGAGAAGGTGGGGGAAACGGCTCAGGGGCGAATAGACGACCTGGAGGCCAAGTTGCGGGCCAAAGACGAAGAAATCAACCAAGTCCAAGGTCGGGCCCAGGAGAAGAGGAATAAGCTGAATGAGCTTCTCCTTCGGGCCCAAGAAGAAAAGACGGCATTGGAGGAAGAGTTGACGAGGGCCCGCACTTCGACCGAAGGTTTGGTCCGGGAAGCCGTTCTGGGATTTGCTCAGTCCCCTTTGTTATTCGCTTTAGCGGATAACATACACGGGGTTTATACTGCCAAGTACTTAGATAACATGCGCGAGCAAGTTATTCAGCAGTTCGGGCTTTCCCCTTCTGATGAGCGATGGAAGACGATCAAGCCACTTGAGAAAGACGACAAGTTTCAGGTTATTCCAACCTTGGAAGAACCTGTGCTGGAAGAAGACCCTTTCTTCTATCTCTTTGAAGAGATGGAGAAAGCGGTCAACCAGAAGGTGGCCGATCAAGAGGAAGAGTTGAAGCGGCTCGTGGCCCGGACCGAACCCCAGGAGCCCGAAGCGGAAGATAAAGAAGAAGAGCAGATTAGTTAGACTTAGTTATCCTTTTGTATCTGCCGCACTTCTTACTTAATATAAAGACTTTTTCTTCCTCTTTGATTATTTTAATTTCCGAAACGAAGTGATATAACGAACTTCTGAATAAACTAATAAGTTTTATCTTAACGAAGCTGTTTTATCTTAACTTCTGAATAAACTAACAAGTATAAGATCGGGGACACTTACAGGGTGTCAACCATCGGTCCCAGACGTTATATTTAGTTTATTTATGTCAACTTTGATTGGATCAGTCGTTTCACATGATGTACGGGTCACTCTTATTCCGTCCTTGGAATCATTACTCAACTGAATAGGCGTGGTCTGCGTTAACTATGAGTTTTTACGAGCTTTCGCCGAACCTTGGTTCTAATAAAGTCCCTTAGGTTTTGCTGGCTAAGCTTGACTCATAATATGTCTTATGTTAGGACCGATCTTATGTTTCGATATGCTGACTATCATTCCTTTCGTTGTAGCAGATTTCATAGGTACAAAAGGCCATCCCTAAAGAATGAATGCCGTTGAAGGGAATATCTTAGTTCGTAATGAGTTCTGGGAGAATCACAACTCATCCATGGGGCTAGGTAAGTGCAGGAGCATTTGACTCGTCAGAGCGGTCACTACAACATGGGAGCCTTGAGGACAAGAAGTTTCGGTCACCAGTCCAGATTCGTCCTAAGCTTATCCAACTCCAAGATCGGTCCATCATTCTATTAGAAATAGTTAATTCTTGTACTTACTTGTTTACTACTTACGTTTAATGAAATGTTTTTTATTGAGTCAAACACATTAATCGAAAATTCATAAGAAGTATCGCCTTAAATTCAAGACATTCCAAGTTCGGGGGACCTCTATACCATCCAATGTTTCAAGTTTATACGCACCTGACTCCAATTTCGTCGATATGATATACGGTCCCTCCCAATTTCTGTGCAGCTTTCCAACGTTCCTCTGCACTTTAATGCTTCTGAGGACGAGATCGCCTTCAAAGAATTCACTTGGGAGGACTCGTTTGTTATGGGCCCGTTCCATATTCTGCTGATAAGCACGCATCCATGCATAAATTGCATCTCTTTTTTCTTCGATCATCTCGAGGTTCAATAATCTCCTTTCACCGTTCATATGCTCATCGTATTGAGATATCTGAGGTGATCGGATGGCAACCTCCACCGGGCTAATAGCTTCGGTCCCATACACCAATGAGAAATGTGATTCCTGGGTTGTTGAGCGAGATGTAGTTCGGTACGCCCATAGGACCTCATAGATGTGTTCGGGCCATTTCCCTCCAAAATCTTCTAACTTGGTTTTCAATCCTTTCAGGATAACCTTGTTAGATACCTCCGTAAGTTCGTTAGTTTGGGGATGAGCCACCGATGAGAAATGCTGGGTGATGCCCAACTTGGTGCATAGATCCCGTATGCTCATTCCGCGGAACTGAGTCCCATTATCATATATGAGCGCTCGTGGAACCCCGAAGCGGCTCACAATATTTCGCCATATAAAGTGCTTGACCACTTTCTCCGAAATGATGGCTACTGCTTCTGCTTCAATCCATTTCGAGTAATATTCCACCGCTACAATACAGAATTTCATTTGCCCTATGGACCGAGGAAAAGGTCTGAGGATATCGATCTCCCATCTGTCAAACGGACAAGGCAATGGGGTAATCGATAGGGGAGCCCCAGACAATTGCGGGAGTGGAGCATGGTACTGGCATATGGCACAACGTTTGGTATACTGTTTGGCATCAGCAAACAATGTTGGCCAAAAATATCCGGCTCTAATAATTCGGTGGTATAAAGATCGGGCCCCTGAATGAATGTCGCATATCCCTTCATGAACATAAATCATGACAGCTTCGGCCTCAAAAGGAGATAAACATCGCAGAAGCGGGCCCTCAAAACTCCTTTTAAACAAGCGCCCGTCGACTAAGGTGAATCTCTTAGCCCGGATCTCTATTTTCCTGGCTTCAGACTTATCTTCAGGGAGATATCCGTTTGAGAGGTATTTAATAAAGGAGTCCATCCAATTGGGTTCTCCTGGGGATTCAGTAGCATCAGTATTCAAGCCCTGGAGTTCATGACATAGAGCCACGATCTCTTCAATAGACAGTTCGGTCACTGGAATCTCGACCGAAGGTCGGTCCTGAACGTGGACCGAAATAGTGCTCGGCTCTGTGTCGGGTATGCCCGAAGCCAATCTGGCGAGTGCATCGACAACCTTGTTTTGTTCTCGTGGCACATGGTCAAGAGAGAACTTATTGAACTTCTTAGATAACTCCAGAACTTTAGCGCAATATAACCTCATCATCGGATCGTGAGTCTCAAATCTCCCTGCGAATTGTTCCACTACTAACTTCGAGTCTGAGAATATTCGCACCCTGCTAACTCCAATTTTTCGAGCCAAGGTCATTCCTGACAATACTGCATCATATTCTACCACATTATTTGTTCCAGCAAAGGAAAATTTGACTGCGGAATGAATAAGATCACTTTGTACCGTTGTCAGGGTAATGCCCGCTCCTCTTCCCCCGAAGGTTGATCCATCTACGTGGATCGTCCATCGATCATCCTCGTGGTTAAGATAAATGGCCGATCAGGTCATTTCAACCACAAAATCGGCTAGAACCTGAGCTTTGATCGCCCTTCGGGGCAGGAATTCCAGATACATAGCGCTGAGTTTGATAGCCCATTTTGCCAATCTCTCATTCAAATCCTTCTGTTTAAGGAGTATTTTCAGAAGCTGATCCGTATAAACATAGACCGTTCGGCCTTCGAAATAATGCTTCAACTTGGATACAACTTTCTTCAAAGCTAGCATGAATTTCTCCAAGGTGGAATACCTGGTTTCAACAGATACTAGAGAATGACTGACATAATAGACAGGTCTATGAATGTCATCTCATATGGTCACCAGAGCTGCGCTGACGGCAACTTCGGACACCGCAAGATATAACCCCAAAGGTTCATCACAAGTTGGACTTACCATCACCGGGGGAGTGCTTAAATAAGTCTTTAGCTAGGAGAAAGCCTGATCGCACTCTTCGGTCCAATCCATATGATTTGCTTTTCTTAGCACTCTGAAAAAAGGTAAGGCCCGGTCCGTGGATTTTGAAATAAACCTGCTCAGCGCGGCTAGTCGGCCATTAAGCCTTTGAAATTCTCTTTTGTTTCTCGGAAGTTGCATATCAATGATAGCTTGCACCTTCTCATGGTTAACCTCTATGCCTTTCTCTAAAACATAATATCCTAAGAATTTTCCACTTCGGATCTCGAAGCAGCACTTGTTTGGATTTAGTTTGAGCTTATATTTTTGGCATACTTCGAAACAACGAGACAAATAAGAAAGATGGTCTTCATCATTCATAAATTTTACAATCATATCGTCAACATACATTTACATCATATGGCCAATCAACTCTCAAAAGATTTTGTTGACCAACATTTGGTATGTTGCCCCAGCATTTTTGAGACCGAATGGCATAACCACATAACAGAAAACTCCATTTTCGGTCATGAATGATGATTTCTTCTGATCTTCCTCAACTAAGAAGATCTGGTGATACCCAGAATAAGCATCCATGGTACTCATCATGGTGCTACCAGAAACAGCATCCACCAGTCGGTCGATGTGCGACAACGGGAAATGGTCTGACTCACAACTTTTGTTCACATCGGTAAAATCGATGCACATTCGCCATTTCCCGTCCGGTTTGGAAACCACCACTGGGTTTGCAACCCATTCAGTATATTGGATTTCTCTGATAAATCCCGACCGTAGCAGCTTATTCACTTCGGCCCGGATGATCTCGATCTTCTCAGGAGAATAGCGTCTCCATTTCTGCCTAACAGGATTCGTTCCAGGCTCAGTATTGATATGATGTTCACTATCGGATCGATCAATCCCCGGAACATCATCCGGGGTCCAAACAAATATATCCATGTGGCTTCTCAGCAGGTGGATCAGTTCTTTTTCAAAGTCATGGGCTAAATGAGCCCCGATGCGAGTTGTCTTGGTTGAGTCATCCTCAACCAGATTAATCAATTTGAACCCTACGGGTTCCATTGCTTGCCTCGGGTGCGGCAGCTCTTCCAGCAGATCCACCCGAGCCCACTTAATCGGTGCCAACGTTCGTCACGAGCTCATGTAGCATTGTCTAGCTACTTTCTGATCACCCTTAACAGAAATAACTCCATGAATGGAGGGGAACTTGAGCATCATGTGATAAGTAGAAGGGACCGCCTCAAACTTACTCAGGCCGGTCCGTCCGATAACAGCGTTGTAAGCCAAGTCGACTTTAACGATGATGAATTCCAGATCTTCAGAGCGGTCCTTGGATGGTTCTCCAATGGTAACGGGAAATAACATCTTCCTGCACGGAATAACGCTCCTTTGGTCGAACGACTAAAGAGTTATGTTGGCAATCGGGAGATCTTGAGCAACAGCTCCCAACATTTCAGCGACTTCGCGCTTCATCAGATTGCACGAAGACCCGGTATCCACTAAATTTTGTGGACACATCGATTTCCGATGATCCTAGTAATGGTAAGAGGATCATCACATGGATCCATGATCTCTTCCCGATCAGCCGGGGTGAATGTGATGTCCTCTCTGAAGAAGGAGGACCGTTCCATGGGATCATATTTTACAAGCGCTACAGACTCGGAGCTCTCAGCAGAGTCTCCGTGCACAGTTCTCTTTCGGTCCCGGACCGACTCATTTATTCTCAATCCACCGGAGATAGCATAAATATCTCCGGCCATTTCTCTGGGTGCCACCTCATTTCGAGGAGGTTGGGCACCAGTTTCAGCAGGTGAGGGAGCAGCTTGCTCCTGTCTCCCACCCTCATTCCGCGGGGCTCTGCCGCCATGACCCCGCCATCTTCTTCTTCGGCCCTGACCACAGTTCTCACGACCGTGTTGGCCCCTTTCTTGCTCTGGCGGAGGAGACCTTCGGTCCTCCGTCTGATCATTGTAGTTTCGGGGTTGTCCCCGATTATCTCTTCCCCGCGGCCTGTGACGATCGTCACCTTGATGGCCCCTTCGGGGGGATTCCGCTCGCTTGCCCTTATGACCATTTCGGTCGGGCTTTTCTTTACTAATTGCCTCTACTGTATCTTTCAACAGCGGGCACTTCAAGGTCGGGTGATCGCGATTATGATGAAGCTCGCAATACACCCGATTGTCCTCCTGCTTCGGGGGGACGTCTTTTCACTCACAACCGCTACTTCTCGCGACTGTTTCTTCGGGTATGAAACTCTATGATCACCTGCGGGCTCAGAATTCCTGCTAGGCTTACGATAACCAAGACCTAGCGTTTCATCCACCTTAATATACTTGTTGATTTTCTGACGAAGCTTTCCCAAGGTGGATGGTGGACTCTTCACCAAGCTGGCCGAAAGGCCGCACGGTCCTAGGACCTGCTGTAGAATATCGATTTTATCCCGGAGCTCGAGCTTGATGCCCCAAGCGGTCCTGTTGAATTTTTCCATGAAGGACCGAAGGCTCATTTTCGCCGGAATATATTTTAGCTGATATAGTTTTTGCCTGCTTCGAGGCGGTCCTACATTTGGAGCGAATTGCTCTGGGAAAGCCAAAATAAACCCGCCATACGACTGTATGGATCGGACCGGCAGATTTTTGAACCATTTTCGGGCATCGCCTTGTAATCCTACAGCGAAGATGCGGCACTTTAATGAATCAGAGGCCCGAACCGTTCCCATACGTAACTCGAAATCAGCGACATGATCGATCGGATCACCATCGCCACGAAATGTCGGCAACCCCACGGGGTTGCGATAATGCCGATCTGGGACTGCTGCCCAAATTTCCTCAGAAAAGGGGAGCATCAAATCTCCCAAGGCGGCTGATACGCCTTCAGATTGCTGGGATGACGTTTGAACTGCATGTAAATTATGCCACCAATCATCATCCTTACTTCGCCTGATAGGAGCTTCCATGGCCCTGTTAAATAAACCAGGATTGCGTCCCAGATTCGGTTCGCAATCCTTCAATGCACGCATGTTCTCCAACTCCCTGGTGAGCTCATCTATTCGTCGCTGCATCTGCTCCTGGTCATTTCCAGGAGCGGGAGTTAGAGCTCTGGCCGGAGGGGGAGGAGTAGATCGATATCTAGGCCTCCTCGTTGTGACGCCACGCCTAATGATTTCCTCTTCATCAGTGCTGCGCTCGTCGGGATCACTCTCGTATCATATGCTTTTGGGAACAGGGCTTGATACAGTCGGTGGTTCTGTTCGACTTCTCTCCGACGTAATTTCCAGTACCACCTTCCTGACGACAGCTTCCAGATCCTGTAAAGTGAATGTTGGTGCTGGGAGACTGTTGGGAAGCACGTCACTATTATTTGTCGGAGTTCCAGTCGTCATGCCTTTGATTATCCTATCCCTAGTAGAAAACTCAAATGGGATTAGAGAATTGTCCCCACATACGACGCCAAACTGTTATGGTCCCTTTATACGGGGTACCAACAGTCGTTCGGTTCGTTCAACAAACGAACTCGGTTCTGATTTGTTTTAGATGTAGAAGACGATTAAAAACTGGAAATAAGTAAATGCACAGCGATGTATAGTGGAAACCCTAGGAATTGGGGTGAAAACCACTTGACTAAGAGCCGATTATGCTCTTAGCCTGTTCACTAATCAAATAACTCATAGTTCATACAGCAGAGGCTAAAGAAAATGACAAGGAAAAGAAAACGATAAGAATTCCGGCAGGGTAACGGCCTGTTCTTCCGCGTCCAAAGGGTCCTCTATTTCCGTCGTCTTGCCCTGTATTTATAGAGTTCATAGCGTGTGTAAATCACGCTCCGTAATCGCCTCTGACAGGTTTGTTAGAGGTTGTTATCGCGGGATGTAAAACGAGGTTGGGACCGAGGTGTGGTCTGCGTGATCGGGCCCGAAGCGTGGTAAACGTGAGTTGTAATCGTTCTGTAACCGCTCGGACCGAACCCAGGTGCCAGCTAGCAGAAAACGTTTTATTTCGTTAAGGTTAGCTTCGGTCCTCTAGTTGAATATCGGGCCGCTCTTCCTTAGAGGTGTAAATGGGCTGTAGAAATTCATTTTCGCTATATGAATTGTCTCAACCGTTGTTGGGTCTTACCCATCATAAGGTATCCGGTCCTAGAGTTCTCATCAGCATTATTATCATATAATGGGCTTCTTTGGTTCCCGGTTAAAAGTATTGTGAGATGCAGTGAGAGTGTTAAATTATGCTTCTTTTAACGCACACAAAACAAAATAAAATTTACAATGCGTTATTGCTAAAAAATCGTGATTTCATCACAATTATTAAAACTAGTTTAACATTATTGTGATGTAAGAAATCTCTTATTAACTTTTACTACTAATAATTATAATATAATTGTATTTATTATTTTTATATATAAATATATATTAATATTTTTTCATAAATTAATATTATAACATTTAAATTTAACAAACATATTAAAAAATTCATAATCATTATATCTCACCATACCTCAATTTCAAAAAATGAAACAGACAAACCAAATTATTTCCTAAATTTAGATGACTACAAATTACTAAAACTTCAATGTTTTTGTTCGAGGAAAAAGAGCAGAATCTGTTGTAAATCTGGATCAAACCTTCATAGAAATAAACAACATTAGTATTAATACAGTAAATAGAAAATAATACTAGAAAAGTGATTTGATCTCCGTTATCAAATCGGGTTGAGTGTCGCTTGTGGCACGTCATAATAACGTTGAACTTAAGAACAATTCCGGCAAAATCGGTGTTCTCCAGGTTACACAAGTAACAAGCTTCCTTGCTCAGGAACTATAATTGTTGTCGATGAATTCAGAATCAACATACGTAAGAAGAAGATAAACAAGAGAATACAAATATTATCTGTTTTGCGATATATTCGGTATTCTCAGTTTCACAACCCATTTTTTTTTATAGAAGACATGAGAAGTAATAATAAGAAGAATATCACCCTATATTCTTCCCATTAGAATACATATGTTGATAACTTCCGGGGAGAATGAGTCTTTATACACAAATATAATAATAATTATATTTGGTATAATTATACAATAATTACTAATAAACCTTTTAAATATAATATATATGGATTTTATCAACAAAATGTTATGACACTAAACCCTAATCATAACATAATATTAAAAATATTTGATTTTTGAATAATATATGTATCTGATAAGGTCGGGTACACGAAATTCTATCCAAATGAGTTCAACTCAACAAATATCAGGTACTTTTTTTGAAAATATCGATTTCAAATTAGTTTAGACCGAGATGATCAAAACTTAGGAGTAACCTTGTAATTTTGTTGATGCTTTAAACACTTGTTTGCAATATTTTCATACTGATCGATATCGGTATTTTGACTAACGTCCAGTTTAGGGTTTTCAGGTCGAAACCTAGGTTTTCTGGGTCGGACAAAAAATAATAATAAAAAAATTTACTTAAATTTTTTTTAAATTTGGTACCGCAAGTATAACGGGCAATATACGGAAAATCCCACCAAATTTAATTCAATTCTAGAATTGAATTCTAGATCGATATAAAAACATAAGTTTTTTGATAAATTTATTTTTAGTCAAAAATTAGGAAATTCATCCATCATTAGTTAAGATGACCAGATAGTCCAATAAATATGCTATAATTGGTTAAATGTACTTAACATTCTTAATTGTGTTTTATTTTTTTATATACTTTTGTAACATTATTTTCAAAGAAATTATAAATAATAGTCTCCGGGTTTTAAGGAAATTTAAACTATATGTAACATTTTCACCTATATTTATATTTTAAAAATAATCCTTTATTATTTAATTATTTTATTATCTAATTTCTAAACAAGAGATAGCTTCCTTTCTAGTACTATATCTATTTTAAATATGTATATATTAAATTTGCAATGTTGATTTTTAAAAAATATGAGTTTTTAAGATAGAAGTTAGAGGTCGAATTATTAATCTAATATATGTATAAGATACTTGTTTAAGCGTTACATATTTTTATTATTATATAAATTTATTATGCTTAATTTTAAACGAGTATTTCTAGTGTTTATTTTTTAAAAAATAACATGATTTCTTAATGTGCAGTTTTTTGGATTATTAATATGGAAACATCTAATTTATTGTCCCTCAAATGATCGAGAATCAACTGTAGTTCTTCAATTCAAACAAATTGAAATTAAGTTATTGAACTTCATTATTTATTTTAGTTTAAAATTACTGAAATACCATTATACTCAAATAATTATATTACTATTGTTAATTTAAGTTTCACCTTTTATACAGTCATATTTTCGGTTAAACGATTGAAATGTTGTCGAAATTTGTTAATCAAAATTCAAAACATAAATTTATTCATTATGTACTATCTTTATATAAGTCGATGTATTACCGGTATACTGGCCAGCACATCAAATTCTAATGGTATCAGTATTTTATTTCTTACAACTCTATATCAGATTTTCGGTTCCGAGCCTGGGTTTTTCGTATTATACCCTAAAATGTAATAAATATTTTTTAAAAAATATATCTTTTTATAAAAAATTGGTATAAAAATTATGAACTATTTTGAAAACATTGGTGTTTAATTATTGTTTATAATTAATCATATTATCGATGTACCATACTATACATTATAATACCATGATTTCTTGAATTTTGATCTTTTAATAAAAATGAATATAAATATATAAATATTATGGTCGGTATATTGTCGGCTACCCGACTATAAAATGCTGCTTAATATATAAATTCGTGTTTTGAATTATGTATCCGAAATTATTTGAGTTTAATGTTATAGTAATTTGTAACTAAAATTGATAATATATCAAAGTTGAAAGATTTACTTTGATTTTTTTTAATCTGAGTGACTAAAATTAATTTTGAGAAATTGATAAACTAAAGATTAAATTTTTATTTTATTAATATATTGCATTTATTTGAGAGTTATATTTTATTTTAACATTATTTTATTGTTCTTACTATTTAATTTAAACTCGTTAGTATTGTTCTTACTATTTTAACATTATATACTTAGTCCATGCATAACATTGGGGTTGTTTTATGGATGGCAACATGGCGGATATAAGACGGTTACATTACTAACCGCTATCCTCCCCGTTTAACATATCACATAACTGTTTCCATATCTCCTTGATAACCCGCCCACTACCCACCCCGCCAAATCCAATGATTAACCGTTAAGTTAACGTTTATAATTTTGCTTTTTATAAATTATTAATATAAAAATCAATATAGTAGTAGTTAAATATATTTCATACAAAACACAAATTAATTATTTTATAATCACAACTTTTAATATCAATATCAAATTAAAGAAATTTTACATATTAAATTTTTATATCGAACAATATTATAGATTTTTTTGAAATATTAATACATTTGAAAATAAGGATTTAACACTCTCAAATTAGATAAAATATGAATTTATCAAACAACATGAATATTCGTAATAAAAATTATTCAATATTAAATGTAAAATTTGAGAAAACGCTAAATATATTTGTTTTCTATGTAAGGTAGTTTTATAAGTATATATAATTAAATCAATAAATCTAAACAAGTAATTTGTTTTGTAAGCGCGTAATTATTAGGGTAGCGGAGCTTATATATATAAAACCAATAACTGCCCCGTTTAAGGCGGGTAAGCAATTTTAGAACTCATCGTACACCCATAACCATTTAATTATCCGGCGGGTAGCGGGACAGATAACCCAAATTGCCATCCATAGGTTGTTTGGTTTTACGATGGCCGCTGCGGTGCAGGCACCGCATCGTGATTTTACTTTACACAACCAAACAATTTGGGCAATTGCGGTGATCGTATCGGAATTTTTGGAGGTCATGTGTCCATGCCTTGATACGTATAGTCAACCCACCGTGATTTGGTAAACTCCAAAATTGCCATTCAAAGTTCAATTAATTATTTTAAAACCAAACCCTAATCAATTTTATTCTTATTTCACAAATCTTACACCATTTTTACCAAGTTGTGGTTCTACATTTTTAGATTTCTTTTAGCAAGGTACGTATTCAATTGTATGGATTTCTTTTTTGTTGTTCTTCCAATTTTTTATTTTCAGTTGTTCTTCCTATTGTTTATTTTTGTTAAAAATTTCAGAGTTCGGTTGTTTTTTATTTGACTTATATTCATATATAATAAATATATTAATATAAAGGTTAAAATAGATATTTTATTAAAATCATGGTACAATTACCGTAGTTTTTGCAAACAGTTTTCTAAATCCCGATCATAATTATCACGATCATGTCAACGTACGGTACGATCACCGTGATTTTGAAAAGCTAAATCAAACAACCCAATTATTTTAGTGTTGGTATTTTTTACATGATTTTTAAGATAAAGTTAGATGTTGAATATATTATAATTATTTGTGTTTGAGAGTTACATATTATTATAATATTATTTGTGTATGTACAATTTATAGTATTTATACAAGTATTAGATATAAAGTGAAGTGAGTATTTTTTTAATGTCGATATTATTATTTTTGTATAGGAAAAGCGAGGGACAAGAAAAGAAAGAAAAGTGTCAAAAGCTAATGGAATAAGCGACAATTATCTATGGCGCTGTAAGGTTACGCGAGGGCACGGAGATCTACAAGACGTTTCTAAGATCGGAGGAGGGAACAGCCGATGTCTCATCAGCGCGATTGCGGAGTTCTTATTTGCGATTGCGCCTCTGTTTAATAATCTTTATATTGTTTTCATGTCCAGAATTGACTAGATTCTGGATATATTTCGGTTGGTATTGTTGCTTTGTTGGGAGAGTCTGGAAATTGGAGGTTTTAGTCAGGGATGGAGCCGCGCGTGGGGAATAAGTTTCGGTTAGGACGGAAAATTGGAAGTGGCTCATTTGGAGAGATCTATTTGGGTATTTGCTCTGGTTTTTTGCGTTAACGCTTTTTGGGGTTTTTTCTCTTTACAAATTTGGTGGATTTTGGGTTGATAAATACGTCGTTTCTGTGGTTTTTAGGTACTAATATTCAGACGAACGAGGAGGTAGCAATTAAACTTGTAAGTGGTCGAGATTCTTGTTTTTTTTTCATTTTTTGTTCTTTTTTCTTATAATTGAGCGTGGGGTTAGTCAATTTTGACTTTGGGTTTTTGCTGAAGACAATTTAAGCGATGCTTTTCTGCAGTTGAATGCATCTGGGTGTTCATATATATGCATTCTGTTACATAATGTTGAAATTACAATGTGATCGCCTTTCACCTGGAATTGTTTCTTATTGGTTGGATAAATTAAATCAAGAAGTTTCTCACATGAGTATTCTTGTGCTTGCTTCTTATGGTTGACTATTTTTCTTGCTTGTGAACTAATCCTTACACCCTTTTCCTAGAAACTTGGTATGTGTTCCTTGAAACGAGTTCTTTTTTATGCAGGAAAATGTGAAGACAAAGCATCCTCAATTGCTTTACGAATCAAAGCTGTACAAATTACTCCAAGGAGGAAGTAATGATCTTTTTTTCGACTCAGTGGTCGACCATTTGGTGTCTAACCATTTCCCTTTGATAATTTTACTGTACTGATTAAAAGTTATAAAATTTGGCAGCTGGAATCCCAAGTGTTCGGTGGTTTGGTGTTGAAGGGGACTACAATGTTCTTGTGATGGATTTATTGGGTCCTAGTCTTGAAGATCTTTTTAACTTCTGCAGTAGGAAGTTGTCCTTGAAGACTGTTCTCATGCTTGCAGATCAGATGGTATGTATTTTTTTGGCTTTTTTCTTGTAATATTGCCCTGTTTCACTGGCTGATTGAGCTTAATTTTTATGTTCAGATTAATAGAGTCGAGTTTATTCATTCTAAATCGTTTCTGCATCGGGATATTAAGCCCGACAACTTTCTTATGGGATTGGGGAGGCGTGCAAATCAGGTATCCCATGTCTTTATTTTTTAACGCTAACTTATAGTTCTTTCATAAAAACTTTTCGCTCAAATATCTTTTCCACAGGTTTATGCTATTGATTTTGGACTTGCCAAGAAATATAGGGATACCTCAACTCACCGGCATATTCCATATAGGTGAGCCTCCTCTGTTCATGTACGAAGTAGATAATTGTTATGGAATTATTTTATATGATGTCCCTTTTATGCAGAGAGAATAAGAACCTAACTGGAACAGCCAGATACGCAAGCATGAATACACATCTTGGCATAGGTATGCGCTTCTTCTACCCTCGATATTTAAGTGCATATTACTGAATACTACTTTCATGTGTATTTTTGGTATCATATTTGCAAATTTATAGAACAAAGTCGCAGAGATGATTTAGAGTCACTTGGATATGTTTTCATGTACTTCTTAAGAGGAAGGTAAACCCGAAAGCATTATCTTTATTTCTATTTTCATTTCCTTGCCTTGATATGCAAACTCATCTCTCCAAACCACGCAGCCTGCCTTGGCAGGGACTTAAAGCTGGAAACAAGAAACAAAAGTATGATAAAATCAGTGAGAAAAAGGTTTCAACCTCCATTGAGGTAAATAAAGCTATGTGCAAACGATTTTATGATTTATTTCTGCACTACCCCATATTGATATCAATTCAAACTGGACAGGCCTTATGTCGTGGCTATCCAACTGAGTTTGCATCCTACTTCCATTATTGCCGCTCCCTCAGATTTGATGATAAACCAGATTATTCATACTTAAAAAGAATCTTCCGTGACCTTTTTATTCGTGAAGGTATTGATATCCTCTTCTATGCGACTTCTATTTTTATAAGTATTTTTTGGTTATATAACTTTTCGGTAGCAGGTTTTCAGTTTGACTATGTTTTCGACTGGACTATTTTAAAATACCAGCAGTCGCAACTAGTGAATCCTCCATCCCGGGCCCTTGTAAGTAGCTTTTTTTAGTTAACACTTGATGTCCCTATCTTAAAAAATATTGATTTAATGACTCTTGTGCAGGCAAACGTCACTGGAACAAGTTCAGGGATGGCAAATGCCAATATTGAGAGACAATCAGGTAATTTTTGCTTATTGCCGTAG
Source organism: Utricularia reniformis (assembly GCA_009725065.1). Lineage (NCBI taxonomy): Eukaryota > Viridiplantae > Streptophyta > Magnoliopsida > Lamiales > Lentibulariaceae > Utricularia > Utricularia reniformis. The sequence goes on along the minus strand of RWGZ01001725.1, from coordinate 342,519 downwards.
AATTTACAAGCTCGAATGAAAACAATATCTTATACTGATCCAGGTGGGGAGGAAGGTAAGGGCGCTGGTTGGTCAGTAAACGCTAACCGCAGCAGAAACCTTTTACATTCTGGAAACTTGTCTCGACTGAAAGCCCCGTTAGCCAACGATTCTTCTGTTTCCAAAGAAGTAAATTTAACATTAAGAAGATTCAAAACTTTCTTGTTCTAATAAACGTATTTTCAGCAAATTGCATCATCAAGGCGACCTGTTGGTTCGGGTATATTGGATCCAGAGACTTATGCGAATGATACAGATACCTCACGTGGTGCACGAAACTCAATTGCTGCTGCACAAGGAAGTTCAGTAATGGAACAAGTGGATCCCAAACATTCATCATCTTCAAAGAACCCTTCAAATGCAAAGAATTTAGACTCCACCCTTAAGAGCATGGAAAGCCTAAACTTTGGGAATGACGTGCACTATTAGATGATCACTTGTTATCTCATATATGTCTTATGATTTGAAATTCCCTACGTATTCAGGAGGACATGGCTGAACTCCATAGCAAGGAGATGGATGTTAAAGAAAAGACTACAGAACATGTGATTCAAACTGAGGTGTGTCTGCTTTATTTCCAAGGCTTTGTTGTTTGTTACATGTGTATCTTGTTTCTCTGGCAAAGTGGATTTTATGCAATTATCCCTGTTTTATTTCTACCTTGTTCATTGCCATGGCTTGAGATTTGTTTTATCTGATGAAACAAATTGACTAGATTTGTGATGTTTTAAGCAAATAAATGAATCAATCTTCTCAACTCCTCTTCGACCAGGTGAATTCAGTAAGGTTTTAGGCATTTGACATTTGACTTTGTGATAAAGAAACATATTAAATCTAAGTTGCTAAAAGTTTGAATGATGTAATAAATTTGATTTCCAAGATTTCATAACTTTTATTAATGTACTTCTCGTAATTTTTTAAGGTAAAATTAATACTCAAACGTTTATTTTTGATAAAATTAGTCTTCAATTTTATAAATTTTAACAAAATTAGTTTAATATGTATAATAAAATTGGTATTTATCAAAACAATCAAAATATAAATACTATGAATGTTAAATTAAAATTTGTTGATTAAGTTTGTCAAAATCACGAAACTTTTGGGATCAAACACATTATTTTCTCTATTAAAATCCTGTTAAATATTAATATTTACATTTATTTATCGAAATGATATACAAGTAGTAAAATAGATTTTAAGTTTCAAAAAGAATTAACATACTTTCAAATATTGTGCCTTACGATATTTAATTATTTAAAGACTGGCGTAGAGTTTAAGAGGGAAAACTGAAAACGGCATAGTTGTTCGTTATTCTCTCTCTGCAGAAGATCATCGATCACTTCTAAAGTTCCTGCCTAGCTCGTCGTTCTTGGCTGATTCTTAATAGAGAAATTTCTGTTTCCTTCGGTTCCTGCAGAAGATCTGGTAATCGTAATCTTTCTTGTTCGTAATCCTCTGAGGTTCAGCTTTTACGGTTTTGTTATTTGATGTTTCTTTATCATTTCCAGTTGCCGTGCCTTTAGATCTTGTAATTAGCATTTATATTTTCCTGCGCACTATCGGATTGATGAAAATGTAGTGAATTGCAGTTCTTGATCGTTTTTCTGTATTTTGTTCTGTATTGCCTGAAAATTTTGGATTTAGCTGGAAATCACGCTGTTTTGTTTCGGTTATAGGGTTTCCAGAACAAAATTAACAACTAGACAACTCGATTCTTGAATACTTCAATGCGAGTTGCCGCCTCTTGAAGTTTAATCAATAATCTTTGGAAATATGAGATTTCAATGTTTCATAAGTGGTAGCATCTATTTTCTCCATGAAAAGCCTATTCTACCAGTTGGGGACTTCTTTGTATTGTACACTAATGTTTCTTAAACTATATTTTAGAATAGATTCTCAGTTGAAAAACCTTCAGATTGCCTTGTAAATGTGAGTTTAAAATGACTTTCTTGCACTAATTATGTATCTGAAAACTGTGTACAGTGCTACAATGACTTCGCTTGGTTGTTGCAATTCTTCTTCTGCTCTTCAGCTTTATCTACTTGTTTGGATCAGCACTCTTCTCAGCTTTCCTCAAGGTTCTCCCCCCTCGATTTCATTTTGTATAAGGCTAGATACTGTACCAAATTTGAGGATAATGGGTTAGTTAAGAGGGTCTCTGTTTCTTTAATCATGCAGCTTACTGTTGGATGTGCAATGAAGGAACACGGGGTGAACATGGTCATACAGCTGAATACAGGTACCCTTTCATAAAACCTGCAAGCATGTTGTCGCAGCAGTGTCCATCGTCTCCATATGCAGTAGGGGTTGAACCAAGCTTTGACTACATAATCGTTGGTGGAGGCGCGGCAGGGTGCCCCCTGGCAGCTACTCTATCCCAGAATTACAGCGTTCTACTACTGGAAAGAGGGGGCACCCCCTTTTTCAACGCTAATATCTCCTTCTTGCGAAACTTCCACATTGGTTTAGCTGACATTTCAGAAATGTCACCGTCCCAGAGGTTCATCTCCACGGATGGTGTGTTCAATTCCCGTGCCAGAGTTCTCGGTGGAGGTACATGCATCAACGCAGGCTTTTACACCCGAGCCGGTCCAAGGTACAACTACTGCAATTTTGTTCTTGTTATGCAGCATAAAATGATGCTATTACGAGTTCTTTCTGGTTTAACCATTAATGCAGTTTCATCAAAAAAGCTGGCTGGAATAGAGAGTTAGTGAAGGAATCATATGAATGGATTGAGAATCAAATAGTTCATGAGCCAAAGCTGATGCCATGGCAGAAAGCTGTGAGAGATGGGCTGCTGGAAGTTGGCATTTCCCCTTTCAATGGCTTCACATACGACCACAAGTATGGAACCAAAGTCGGAGGAACCATCTTTGATAAATATGGCCGACGCCACACTGCCGCCGAGCTTCTTGCCTCCGGCAACCCAGACAAGCTCACCGTTCTTGTCTATGCTACTGTCCAGAAAATTGACTTCGACACTCAAACAACAGGTAAATAGACCTGCATTCCCTTTTTAGCTCACCATTATATACAGATTAACCAATATCTCATACCTTAGCAGGTACAAGGCCTAAAGCAGTAGGAGTTACCTTTAAGGATGAAAATGGAATGATCCACAGAGTTACTCTTACAAAGAAGCCAGAGAGTGAAGTCATATTATCAGCAGGAGCAATCGGGACTCCTCATCTTCTACTACTAAGTGGAATAGGGCCGATTTGGGAGCTCAAAAATTTCAACATTCCAACTATTCTTGAGAATGAGTTTGTTGGGAAGAGCATGACCGATAATCCACTCAATACAATTTTTGTTCCCACTTATGGCCCAGTTCAACAGTCTCTCATACAGACAGTTGGGATTACAAGACATGGTGTTTACATCGAAGCTAGCAGCGGTTTCAGCCAGTTTTCCGAAAGCATCCATTGGGATCATGGTATTGCTTCAGCTGAGGTAATGAATTAATCCCTAATAGCAAGCTGCCTGCAGATATATACTGATTATAGAGGTCTCCTCTTTGTTATAACAGATAGGCCAACTTTCAACAATTCCTCCTAAGCAAAGAAACCTCAGAGCAATCCGCAGGTACAGAAACATCAAAAGAAACATTCCTCATGAAGCTTTCATGGGAGGATTCATTCTTGAAAAAGTAGCCAGGCCAAAATCCAGAGGCCATATCAGCTTGATCAACACCAACATTAACGATAATCCCATCATCACATTCAATTACTTCAGTCACCCTGAAGACATAGCTCACTGTGTCACCGGAATCCGAATTATCGAGAAAACTCTCATGTCTAAGAGCTTCACAGACAACATCAGGTTGGATCAGAATGCAGTTGATAGACTTGTGAGCATGAGCATTTTGGCCAACGTTAACCTGATCCCTAAGCACACAAATGACACCAAAGGGATGGAACAATTCTGCAGAGACACTGTGATCACTATTTGGCATTACCATGGTGGATGTCAAGTTGGAAATGTCGTCGACAAGGATTACAAAGTTCTTGGAGTCGATAATCTCCGTGTCGTTGATGGGTCCGTCTTCTTTGAATCCCCCGGAACTAATCCTCAGGCTACTGTCATGATGATGGGAAGGTAACAACTTTTAAAACAACTGAAGCTTGATGTATATACTGAAAACTAATAATCAAATATCTATAGGTACATTGGTCTGCAGATGCTGAGCAAGACATTAAGTCAATCTTGAGGAGGAATCAAAATTCTTTTAGCAGATTCTCGTGTTGTATTCATCATTCAGTAACAAAAATAGAAACGATTTTAGGGTGAAGTACGACATAAAGATGAAAATTTCATCAACGGTGATCATTTCTATTAACGAAACAAAAAATTACACTTTTGAAATCATAATTAGTCTTAATATAATTGGTCTATTTTGGATACTAGGACAAAAATTCTTACAATCACCCTTTGCCTCACACGTAGAACCAAGTCAAATTTCTGTTCGAAATAGATAAAGTTCAATTCTTGTTCAACTCAAATTCGAATCTAAGGTGATTTAATTAAAAGTAAATATATATTTTGATATATATATATTATATAATACATTGATAACTAACTAATTTGTAAGTACATAGGTATTTGTTACACATGTTTAATATTCTCACCAAAATATTATCTATTTTTCAACCAAAATTAACATATAAATTCAAATCAATTCAAAAATAGGTTGGTAATTACTAATTATTAATTTATTCCAACATATCCCACCCGAATAGGATGGACGCAACTAATTGGCACCCCTACTTTTAACTTATGAAAGCCCTAATTGTTCTTTTATTGCCCCAACTGACGGAGTCGTGCTTCCGTGAAATTAAGCTTTCTGATTCTGTGCCAATGTCTTCAGAAAAACAGAAAGGTCGGTCGGTTTCTCAAGCGCTTGTTCCTCTTAGTGCCTTACGGTCTTCTGTGATTCCTAAACCGGTTATAAAGCTGCTTTTATTGGCGATTTACTTAATCCGAGGTTAATGTTTCAATTTTCGATTTCGGTGCAGTGGTAGTTCATCTCAGAGCCACAGGCGATGCTCCGATCCTGAAGCAGTCGAAATTCAAGGTTCTGTGTTTTTTTTTATTTTGACTTTTAATTTTAGTTTCATGTAACAGAAGATTTTTTGTTCGATTGGATGGGGTGATAGTTTTGTTTAACAGTGGATTTTGTTAGTATTATTCCAATCCAGGTAAATGAAAACTTATTACAATTCTGATTAGTGCAGCTTAGAAACTTGATTTGTGATTTCAAAATATGTAGTTACAGATTCATTATGCATATATGATACATGTTATTGATGATTTAAATTTCAAACTACTATTTTAATTTACTGGGGCTTGGTTAATTTGTATATTCAAGGCATGCCATGGTTCATGGCCTTGTTCCATGTCTCATTTTGTTCATGCTTGTTTTTTGATTCAGATTTCTGGGACAGACAAGTTTGCAAAAGTGATAGATTTTCTTCGTCGTCAACTTCACAGGGAAACCCTGGTAGGTACCTTTATATAGTTACTAGTTTTCATGGTTATTTTTATTCATTTTGACATACCGATATCAACATTTTTTGTTTTTATTCAAGTTCGTGTATGTAAACAGTTCTTTCTCGCCAAGTCCTGATGAACTTGTAATAGATTTGTATAATGTAAGCCACCATTTTAATTACTCTTCTCATGTTTATTTGAAAATCTATAATAATTCTCTGTTGATTATTATGTTCAGAATGTTGGTATTGATGGGAAACTTGTGGTGAACTACGCATGCTCCATGGCATGGGGATAAATTTTTACAGTATCTTGTCTTTTAAGGTAAATATATTTTCTTTGATCAGGTATTAATTAATCTATTTGGTGGTTTGGTTTCACATTAATATATCAACATTTGTTAAGATTAAGAGTACAGTTGGATCTTTAATCTTAGATTAGCAATTACATTAGATTAACCGCAATAGCATTAGCTCAACTCTGTATATAAGCAAACGTAAAATTATTCATTCAATAACAATTCATTTTTTACATTCAACCGCTCTCTACTATTTTTCGTCTTCTCCACATGGTATCGGAGCGTTAACTCATCGATCCTCCGCCATCGTATTCCGGCGACCTCAACACCTAATCACAGCGATACATCTGAATCAAGGTAATCTGAACACCAGTAGTGGCGACCTCAAAGTAACTCAAAATACAAGCTATACAGTAGACTCTCCATTCTTCCTCGCCGGATCCGATCACTCAGGACTTCTTCTGGTAACAACTCTTTTATATGGAAGTACTAATTATGCTACTTGTAAAGAATCGATGCGATTGGCTTTAATAGGAAGATTTAAATTCTGTTATGTCGATAGATCTATCATAATACTTGCTCTAGGTTCTGCTGAATATCCACATTGGGAACGAATTGATTCCGTGGTTCGATCATAGATCTTAAATACGCTGAACAATGACATTCGCGGTGCATTCATCTACGTACCTACTTCCAGGCGTCTCTGGAAGTAGGCGTTCTGCTATATCAATTAAAACGTGATGTTCGGACTCTGAATCAAGGATCCTCCAGCGTAGCTTAATATTATACTAAGCTTTCTGAGCTATGGGAGAATATAAATAGAGCTTTACCTCTACCGAATTGCACTTGCGGCGCAATCAATGGATGCACTTGCAAACTGATGTCTCTGCTGCTCACTTACCAGACGAATTCCAGACTTCTACAATTTCTCATGGGGCTTAAGGAAGAATTTGTTGTAACGAGAAGTCAAATATTGATGATGGATCCACTTCCTTTGCTTAATCGGGCTTATGCCATCATTATCCAAGCTGAGCGAGAGAAAACAGTTATTGGAACTCATCAAATCGTCAATTTTGATATTGCATTATTATCTCAAGGCATCGTGAAGAAACCTTCGTTTAAGCCTCAGTTTTCCAGATTTTCATCTACTGAGAACTCAGGGGATCGTTTCTGTACACATTGCAAAAAATCAGGGCATACAAAGGAATGGTGTTTCTTAATAACTGGTGTCCCGGATTGGTATAAGGTCTTGAGAAACACTCAAGGAAGAGGAATTCCTAGGGAATATGCACATTTGGCATCGACTAGAAATGATGAAGAACAACCCTTGTAATCATCAGACTCTACATGCCATGACATTACCACTGTTGCGACCAATGACTCTATATTGAATTTATTGCAAGGGATACAACAGCTAATAAAGCAAGGCCAAGGAGTTGGTACGGAATCCCATCAAGTTCACTTCGCACAAACTGATTTTGCAGGTACCATTCCTTCTCCTAAGTATTTACGTAATTCATGTTCAAATTTTTGGATTGCGGACACATGAGCTTCTAGCCATATATGTCATAACCATGCCACTTTTATCAGTCTCACCCCACTCAAGATCCCCAACCCAGTGAAACTACCCAATGGAACCATATGTTTGGTCTCTGAGTATGGAAAAATACACATCCATCCGAATATGTTTCTGTGTGATGTACTTTACTTTCCATCTTTTCAATTCAATCTCCTATCAGTGCATAAACTAGCTCTATTTTCGGATATCATTACTTTATTCACAGTCTCCAACTGTATCTTTCAGGACCAGAAGACTAAAACTGTAGTGGCGGTTGGGCGTGTGTTCGGTAATCTCTATATCCTAGATGAGTCTTCCTTTGACACACTATTACTTCAATAGTTTAACTTATTACTTACCTGCTTAAATAATGTCCATCAAACTCCAAATGTTAATGCATTGTCTATTATTGGATATGATATGTGATATTTGTCATTTCTCAAAACAGAGACGACTGCCATTTTATAAGTCTTCAGTCCATCCCTCCTCACCTTTCGAATTATTGTATTTAGACATTTGGGGTCCTTATAATACTCCCACCACAACCGGGGCTCGATATATCCTAACAATAGTAGACGACTTTAACCGTTCCACTTGGACATTTCTGATGCACAACAAATCTCAGACCCCGGATCTTCTTGAGTCATTTTTCAACAAAGTTTTCACCCAACATAACACCCTCATAAAATTAATCCGTTCCGACAATGGCTCTGAATTTTTATGTCGACAGAGCAAGCTCCTTTTCGCCTCTCGTGGTATTTCTCACCACACTTCTTGTCCCTACACTCCTCAACAAAATGGAGTCGTCGAACGAAAACATAAACACTTACTCGAGACGGCTAGAGCTCTCATGTTTCACTCTTCCATTCCCTTAGAATTTTGGGGGGATTGTATTCTCACGGCCACCTACATTATTAATCGCATCCCTTCATCCGTACTTAATTGGGACACCCCTTACTTCAGATTGTTCCATCACAAACCAGACTATTCATCCTTTAAAACCTTCGGATGCCTATGCTTCGCCAAAATTAGTACACCACATCCTGATAAATTCTCCCCAATATCTCATAAATGTGCATTTCTTGGCTATGTATCTAGCGTCAAAGGTTATAAAGTCATCGATCTCATAGACCATAGCACTTTTGTCACACGAGACATCCACTTTTATGAACACATATTCTCGTTCCTTGACAATGGTTCTGTGTCCTCCACACCCCAGCCCCCCTCCACATCTCATACCCCTCTGTTTCCTGACCTTGGTTATATTGAATTTTTCGATTCCATTATGCCTCCATCCCCAAACCAAGATGCTTCCGCTCATGATCCAATCGTCACTCCAGTCTGCTCTAGTCCTCACCAAAGTCCTACCACCCATGATCCAGTTGACATTTCAATTCCTGATTCTCAATGTGTCATCCTACGAAAAAACTCTCGGCCCACTAAACCTCCAGCTTGGCTTAATGACTTTGTCACATTTTCTCAATCCTTACCATCCCATCCTCTCGGCCATCACCCACGCTATTTTCTGTTTCTCAACCCACCAAATTTCGCAGCACACCACCTCTCATTCCTGGCTCAAGTATCCACAATCTAAGAACCTCTGAATTAAGAAGATGCTAGCTCTCGAAAGGAATGGGTACAGGCCATGCACAAAGAACTCGACACTCTTGAACAAAACCAGACCTGGAAATTGGTTCCTCTACCCTCTGATCATCATCCCATTGGTTGTAAATGGGTCTATAAGACAAAACTCAACTCCGATGGATCTATCGCTCGATACAAAGCACGACTTGTTGCTAAGGGATTTCATCAAATTGAAAGCGTCAATTATACAGAAAGTTTCTCACCAGTCGCCAAAGTAACTAATTTTCGATTGATCTTGGCTAGCGAGTCAACAATGGCATCTCCACCAGGTTGACATTAATAACGGCTTCCTCCACGGGTCATTAAACGAACTGCTTATATGGAAATCCTCGAGGGATACATCACTCACAAACCTGGTGATGTTTGTCTCCTGCGACGCTCCTTCTACGGCTTGGAACAAGTATCTCGCTAATGGAATTCTAAATTGACAAAACAGTTACTGGCTTACGGTTTTCAATAGTCCGGCCATAACCATTGCTTATTTACTCTTATTGGGGCCTCAAACAACCTTCTGATACTCGTCGTTTATGTTGATAATATCCTATTGTGTGGCTCATCCGTCGTTGATATTACTTTGGTGAAGTCCTACTTACATCAACTTTTTACCATCGAGGATCTCGGACATGCGAAATTCTTTTTGGGACTTGAAATAGCACATTCTACCGATGGGGTTTTCTTTAATCAACGTAAATATATCTTGGATATCCTTGAAGATATGGGACTAGTCACTGCTAAGACAACATCCAACCCACTGTTTAGCGGCTTTCCGTCACAAATGGATATTGAATCATCCTATCTTGATGATCTAGGACCATACATACATCTTATCGGTCGATTGCTATATTTGAATTTTAGTCGACCAGACTTAGCCCATGCCACTCAAGTTCTTAGTCAGTTTATGCAAACTCCACGGAATTGTCACTGGGATGCTGGGCTCCACACAATGCGATACTTAAAAGGATGCCCCTCTCAAGGATTGTTTTATTCTAAAGATATATAGATTTGCCTCAAAGCTTTCTGCGACGCCGATTGGGCTTCTTGTACAGAAATTCGACGCTCTGTCACTGGTTTCTGCATTTTTCTTGGTTCGTTGCTTGTTTCATGGAAGACCAAGAAACAGAATACAGTTTCCCGATCTTCCACAGAGGCTGAGTACCGGAACATGGCTTCCACAGTTTGTAAGTTAAAATGGATTTCATATCTTTTACAGGATTTGCATTTCTTATCGATACTGCCCATCCCGCTGCATTGTGACAACAAATCGGCCCTCATGATCGCTTCTAATCTAGTTCTCCATGAGCGAACGAAACACATGGAAAATGACTGCCACCTTGTTCGTGATTGCCATCGGGACGGCTTCCTAGATCTTCGTTACGTCACCAGTAAGGAGCAACTCGTAGATATTTTTACCAAGCGTCTATCTTATGCTAACTTCCATTACCTCGCATCCAAGCTTGGTCTCATCACCATCGATGATCCTCCAGCTTGTGGGGGGAATGTTAAGATTAAGAGTACAACTGGATCTTTAATCTTAGATTAGCAGTTACATTAGATTAACCACAATAGCATTAGCTCAACTCTGTATATAAGCAAATGTAAAATTATTCATTCAATAACAATTCATTTTTTACATTCAACCGCTCTCTGCTATATTTCGTCTTCTCCACAACATTAGATTGACATTATAATTCTATATACATTCATATTCGAAGTAACCAAAGAATTTTGGGAATTGATTTTACTAGTAGTGTGATAATCAAAGTTTGAAGACATTTTTTATATCGATTGATTTTGCCCAGTAGTGAGAAATTGAGAAAATTATATAATTGACCTCTAATGTTTAAAATAGTGTAAAATCGATGCCACCAAAGTTTGTAAATTACGTGAGAAGCCCCCAAATTTCAAAAATGTTCAAAAATGACCCATGGGTGAATAGTAGCGGTTTTCGTCTTTTTTCGTATTAATGTTTTTGATAATTTATGTGTTATTTTTAAAATTTTCAAAGTTTTGAAATATATTCATAACATTTTTTCAAGGTTAATAAGTCAAATATAAATTTTGGGGACGTTTAAAATATCAACGAGTATAAATGTCAAATATAAACGATTTTGGAAGTTCGGGGGTCAACCACACAATTCTTAAACTTTGAAGGTACGGTATTTACAATATTTAAAAGTTTAGGGGTCAACCGTGCACATTATATCAATTTCGGGGGTTTCGTATGCAATTTACAAACTTTATGGGCACCGCCTTTACACTATTATAAAGTTTATGGGTCAATTACAAACACATTCGTGAGAAATTATATTTTATGGAATTTTACAAATTTAGATTTATCAATCTATTAGAATTTGGAAATTAAAGATATAATTTTTTTCAATATAAACTCTCCTGTTCTGTGTGCTACGGTGAATTCATCAGATATATTCTTTACTTGAAGCAAATGACATGTTCGAAATTCAAATCCCTAAAATCGGTCTTTATCACCCACAACTCTTGCCATTTTCGGTAAAAATTAGATATTTTTTAATTACTAATTATCAATTAAAAACATTTTATTTTTTAACATACTTTAATAGAGTAAATTAGACTATTAAGTTACTTAATTTATAATCTATTTCATAATTTTAAAACTTCTATATAGTAATTGTCTTTAATAGAGTTCAGACTATTAAATTTTAAAACATAATAGAATTTACAATTTTTAATGAGATTACTATATTTTTTTATTTATCATATCAATAATTTTTTATTTGAAATTTAAGTATGCTACTTAAAATTTTCATATTTATATATATAAATATATTTTAAATGTATTTACTTTTGCAGTTATATATATTTCTATTATTTTGATGTATCATACATGGCGCTTGTCACAAATAAATTATATTTCTATTATTTTGCATTCTTTTAATATAATTCAATCCGTTTAAAACAAAAATGCCCCAAATGTACGAGTAGGATTTGGGAGGTACACGTTATCTTTAATTAAAATTCTATAGTGGTATCATTTAATGTGGGATTATAATTGAATTAATGTATAATAGATAAGAGATCATATTAAAAAAAACATTGAATAAGTAGAATGTGAAACAATTTATTTCATATTTCAAGATCCTTCTAGTCTCTTCCATCATTGCCATTTCCCATGAACAATCAGAAATTAAATTCTACGTAAACAAATCTAAACCACTCAAATCTCCGCTGTGGATTTCAACGATCCAGATTTGTTTCTCAAATTTACAATTAAAATCTGGAGGAAATGCTGGGGAAGAAGAACCTGAAACGAGGAGGAAGCCTACCAGTGCGTGATATCATCTCAATCGTTTCAACAAATATATTTAAACTTCTCATCGGAGGGATGAAGATCGTCAAAGGTAACACCGTCGAAGCGAACACGAAGAACAACACCACCACCATTTTCTCCAATTTAATTATTTTAATAATTCTTACTCTATTTATAGATATCCTTACTCCCAAACTTCCATTAATTTAGTATTTGAAATTGTCAAACATTGAATTCTTATCAATATTTATTTTTAAAATTTATAAAATTGATATGTTTATAATTTTAAAGATTTTTTTTAATATTTGAAATTTTCAAATATGGTGAGTAATTGGTTTCTCTTAGATATTTTAATATGATTCAATTCTCTTATGAATTGAACTACACCAACATTCTTCCGTTCTAATGAATCCTAAATTTTTACATGGTATCGAAGTTATATGGTGGGTTTCAAGTTGATCCGTACCGGTTTAGGCAAAAAAACTCTAGTTAAAAGGCATATCAAGCTTAGGTGACAAATAGATCGATTTATGATTCGAGCACTATCGAGCATATTAAAGCAAGTGTGAACTATAACAAGACCAGTTCGGCTGGAGGGGGAGTGTTGAAATATATCTCACATCGAGTGTGAAAATACAAATACTTTAGTTTATAATGTGAGTAATATCATGACTAATTAGTTTGTTCTAATCTTTTCAATATAATTCACTTCTCTTATGTAATGAGCTACATTGATAGTCTTATAACCTATTGAATCATGAATTTCTACATTGTTATCTTTATTTATTTTTAAAATTTATAAGATTAAGATCTCGACACTTAACATATGCAAGCTCCTTTAAGTGCATCTAAGTCTGAAAAATCGTTTTGCTTCTACAATATTTGATACAAACACAGCAAAAATTTTATACTTTTGAAATCTTAATTGTATTTAAGACAATCCAAATGTTCAGTTAGCAACAAATATTAATATTATTATATATATAAGTCATTTGTCAATCCCATCTTTGAATACCTAAAACACCAAGATATTTTACTTGTTCTTGTTTCTCTAGTTTCTCACTCTAAACAATTATTGTTAAATTTATAGAATCAGATCAATTTCATAGAATGTGCTCATATATAATATATAAAGGGAAAAGATCACAACGTAAAAAATTTGAACAAGTCAATCGTTATAAACTAATTCACGCCACTTTCATTTTCCGATATAGAACAATTTCATTATTTCAACAATTATGCTTTCTAGCAACTGGGAAAAATAGAGATTTGTATATATAAAAAACACATTTGAATAAGTGCAGTAAATGAACCCTTTGTTCTCCATTGAAATAGTACATAAGGAGATAATTCAAATGAGTTACCTATTTCATGCTTCTTGCATTTCTTGAATATGATTAAGTGCAGTCTCCAAATCCCATCTTTTTTCAACATCTTCTTCGCTACAAGCTATTCCAATTCCCAGAAGCTTCTCCATTTGTGTTACGTAGATCTGTGAGTCAATTCCCATTTCAGTATCAAATATTTGTGTGCTTTTTGTGCTATGTTCTTGTACAATATCATTAATCCATTCAGACAACTCAGTGTTCGAATCACCACTTCCTTTTCCCATATAATTCGCTACGAACTTTCCAGTTAGAGTCTCAAGTATCAATATCCCTAAACACCACACATCAGTTTTCTTGCAGATTTTGCCTGTTTTCAAGTATTCCGGTGACTGATAACCCCAAAGCACTTGATGCACGCTACTCGGGTTCACTACCGGTGCTAACGAGTAATCCATAAGCATCGGGTTAAAGTTCTTGTCCAAAAGCACGTTTGATGACTTTAAGTGACCATTTGGAAGGCTGAGACTAGCAAGCTCTCCATGAAGATATGCTAATCCTTTTGCTACTCCCTTTATTATTTTTAACCGGATCGCCCATTTCAAACCGGGTTTTTCTTCCGAATGCTTTCCTGCACATGTCATTTTTGTTGAAATAGTGGCTATTGTCCCACATCGGAAAATAATAGTAGGGTGGATTGTTTATAAAAGAGAATATAGACCATAGTAAATGATTTGTTCAAGTTTTTTACAGTATGATATTCTCCCTCTTATACGTTATATCCAAGCTCACTCCTCACATAAATTGACCTGACTCTAGAAATTTAACATTTTCAGTACTTACCATGAAAGTGTGATGGATTGATATATAAAAGGGAATGTTGACTATAGTAAATGATTTGTTCAAATATTTTACAGTAAGATCTCGTCTCTCTTATATATTATATCCGAACATACTTCTCACGTAAATTGACTTGACTCTAGAAATTTACTATTATCCCATATCGGAAAATGAAAGTGTGATGGATTTGGTTTATAAAAAGGAATGTAGACCATAGTAAATAACTTGTTCAAGTTTTTACAGTGTGGTCTCTTCCATGTTATATGTTATATGTTATATGTTATATGTTATATCTAAGCACACTCCTTACGTAAATTGACTCGACTTTATAAATTTAACATTTTCAGTACTTACCATGAAGATGTGTTGCTAAGCTTCCATTGTAAATATAGTCGAAAACCAGAAGCTTTTCTTCTTTACGATAGAAGTAAGCAACTAAAGGAAGTAAATTAGGGTGTTTAAGCCTTCCAATTCTTCTCATATGCTCATGAAAATCTTCTTTTGCTACGTTATTCATTTGCTTGAATCTTTTAACAACTAATGGCTCTCCATCAACAAGTACTGCTTTATATGATGCCCCGAAGTTACCACTACCAAGAACTTCAGCTGAAGCTCGCATTAGGTCCGGTAAATCGAACTTTTGCCTCTCTTCACTAACAAATGTGAGCTTTGTTCCTGCTGTTACTGTAGTACCAGCTCCTTTTGACTGATCACCAACATGAGGAGAAGCAGATGCAGTTGCAACACCTACTGGGAGATCTTTTTCGTCGTAAGGAGCCGAACCTTCTCTTCCGAGCCTTGGAGTTGGGGTTTTTCGACTACGAATACATATTAGAAGCAGCAAAATAAGGATAATCAGGCCTAGAATGATGAAGATGATTATTAATACTGTTGAGAATTTGTTTTGATTAGAAGGTGATGTTGTTGAAGGTGACGAATCGAGAGACGGTTCCGAATCGGGCGATGGAATCGGAGAATTGCATAATGTTGCTAAAGGCTTCCCACATAACGCTTTGTTCCCTGCATCAGATTAGTATTCTTTTAACATATTACATGTTAATGTTCTTGCATTTTAACATAAGATTTGTCTGAAAATTGGACCTGAGAATGAGCCTGGATCCAAATTCTGCAGATTTGTAGGAATGGGGCCTTCTAATTGGTTGTTCGAGACATTGAAGATCTTGAGATGTTCGGAGCTGATGGCTGGAATCATACCGATAAAGCGATTATTCTCAAGCCTTAACTGGATCAGTTTTGGAGATTGAAGTGACGATGGAATTTGGCCTGAGAATTCGTTGTTCGCTAAATCAACTTTCTTTAAAGAAGTCATCCCTTTGAAAGCATCCTTTGAGATCTCACCGGAGAATCGATTATTCGACAGAAATAATGATTTTAAAGCTCCAAGGTTTCTCCAATCAGGCATTTGACCTTGAAATTTATTGTTCTTGAAGCTAAGTGTTCTCAAGAAACGCAAAGGAACAAGAGATTTAACATCTATTTGTCCTTGTAAACTCATGTTCTCAAGCTGTAATCCCCATACATAGCCATCAAAGCAGAGAACACCTCCCCAGTTGCTTCTGTAACCGGAGCACGGCGGAACCGCCGCATCCCATTTCGGAAAAGAAGGTTCCACGTTTGCTAATGAAGATTTGAAGTTGAGAAGGGCAACGGAACCGTTTTCCTCGACTGCGAATCCTTGAAATGGAAGGCAACCCAGAAGCAGAAGAATGAAGATCTGCATCGTTGTTGGGCGCACAGGATCATCTCCGGCATGCGCGCCCGTTGACGGCATCGGTGATGGTGGAGTATTTGGGTGATCGGAGGCTAAGGGAAATGGGAAGGCATTGATAGTAAGCTTTTTGTTGTATTTTGATCAGGTTGAAGGAGCAAGAGAGAAGAAGGAAATTTGATTAATGCAAATGGGAAAGGGAATGGGAATGGTAAATTTGTGGCGAAGAGAAGAGACTGGTGAAAACAACAACAATTCAAAGTTAATGAACCGGATTTGGAGGAGATAAAATAGGATGAGAGGCCAATATTTTTTACTAAAAAACTCTTGAATTGCATAAATAATGATGATAATTAATGTTTTTGATAAAATTATATTTTGAACTCAAATATATTTGGCTATAGGAAAATTTTCAATTTTGATCCCTCAAATTTACTTCAAATCAATTTTGATTCATCAATTCTAAGAAAATGAAATTAAGTCCTTCAAATTTAATATATAATCAATTTTAATCAAACATTACTAAATTGTCCTTAATTTCAATTTCAATAAGTATACTAATTAAACTTAAATTAAGTTTCACCATTTATAAACATATATTTTTATTACGAAAATTTTTGGCTCTATGCTAAATATATTTTTTGATAAAACGAATGAAATTTTTAAAAAATTTCGGACCCAAAATTCATAACACAAATTTATGTGTTAAACATCACATTTATATAAGAATATTTTGTATAATAATAGTAATGCTACATTTGAAATATTATTAAAATTTATAAAAATTCATTTAACACCAATAAACCAATTCATTAATTTTTTAAATATTAAAATATTTATTTTTAATACTGATATCGGATCGTACCACTTAATAGTGATATATATGTAAACATATCAACGACATAAAGACTAATAGACAATGTTTAATACATATATTTGCATTTTGAATTTTAGTCCGAATTTTGATACAATTTCATTTATTTTACCGGCAAATTATTTTTAGCATAGAACCAAAAAAATTTCCTAGTTAAAACCAATGTTTTCATACCGGACGATCGATACATCAAATTTCGGGCAGTATTGGTATTTTTGTTGGTACCGCCGATACCGATTATTGGGTCATTTTCCGAGTTTTCGGGTCGGACCAAAAAAAAACTAATTAAATATTATTTTTAAAAAAATTGCCACCGTCCGGTATACCGATCCGGACCGGTACAGAATTCCGGACCGGTATGAAAACATTAGTTAAAACATTGTTTATAAATAATGAAACTTAATTTAACTATTATTATTTGAAATTGAGGGCAGTTTAGTAATTTGGACTAAAATTGATAATATATTAAATTTGAAGAACTTAATTTCATTTTTTTAGAATTGAGAGACCAAAATTGATTTTGAAGCAAATTTGAGGGAGAAAAATTGAAAATTTTCTTTTGGCTATATTATATTAGGTTTATTTGATTCAATTTTTAAAAATTGAGTTGTATTGAGATATACTGATAAGTGGTGAGATATGATATCATAAATTTTTAAATATGTTTGGTAAAATTACAGCATTAAAGTAATTTATGCAAAAATATCAATATACATTTATTTATTTATATATATATATATATAATTATTGGAATGAATAGAAGAATAAAGGATAAATTAGTATTTTTCAAAATCACAACAATTGATCTTAATATCGCATAGTACCGCACCGTCACTTTAATTTGAGTTCCAAACAAACTCATTATGATAGTACATGTTCAATCACATTAACATAGTTTTGTTCATTCGAATAGAATAATTACCCTAAATGTATGCACAAACCATATTTTTGAATCTTGAACAAACAAATCTACAGGGATAAGAATAAATAGTATAATACTTTTAAAATTTTTACCAATTTCTTGGTTCATTTCCATTTTCCAAAGGGAACCACGGTCTCATCTATCTAACTGCACATGACACCACTTGAACTAGATCCAATTAATATCCAATTAAAAATGTTATATTTTCGACTACTATAAGATAAATCATGGTCCCCATTTTCGATATAAGAAAATGAGATGTAGATACCGCAAAAATTAAGTAAAAGCAATATAAAGAAATAAAAATATATTAAATACCAAAAAAACCCCAACAGTAATCTCAGATTGAAGGGCTTTCTTGAGAGTTGCAGCAAAAACAACAATGAAGAAAGGCTCTTATTGAGTAAGCATTAGTCTTCATCCTCTTGGTTGCTTCTCTTTGATTTCATTCTTTTGCCTCTGCTTTTCTCTTTTTCCGATTTCTTTCTCTTGGGAGTTATTGTTTCCGGTGTCTCGGGAGCAATTTCCGGCACTTCCGTTGATTGTACGACTGATGAAAAAACAGTTAAAAGTTGACATGATCGTGTAATGAAATAAGAAAATGATCTCATTCTCAAGTGATTCAACCTGTACTCTTAAAATAGGGATCAAACACCACACTGCTAAGATGCTGCTTCAAGAAAACCTGCACAAAGGCAACACAGATATTGATCAATACGATGAAACGAACATCGTTCTAACGTCACATTTGCACTGGCTTAAAAATGCCGTTAGCTATATTTTCACTCTTGCAATGTGTACATTAACTAGTGGAAGAAGATTCAGAACTGGAGCATACCGCTGAGAGAAGTTGACGTGATTTTGCATCCCAAATGCGCAAGTAGCAATCGAGCCCTGACAGAAAATCATGTGTCGAGGATCAGTAAAGCTACTCAAGCTGAGGTGAAATTTAAGTAAGAGGAATTATATGTCTTTTCAAAGACAAAAAGCTTACCACATGAAGCTATTACTGGAAGTTCAGGGTGTTTCACTATGGATCTTATGCTACCGGAACATTTCCCGATGAAGCATCCTAAGAGTTTTCCTAAAGTTTTACAATACAAACGCGAAATGAGATCTCGAATGGCAGAACATATAGTTCTTTGAGTAACAGCAGAAAAATACTGAGGTAATAAGGACAAGAACATGTGATGGACGGTGCAAAAAAATGAACGTAATTACAAACATAGCTTTATTGGCTTAGTGAGATTCAATGATTCATATAGCATACCTGTGCGTATGTCTATGGAGGCAAGGTCACCTGAGCCATTTCCTACGTACACCGTCTGTCCATCGACATCTGCAGCAACGGCCTTGATAGGTGTTTCTCTAAAATCAAACGAAATAACAGGCCTTCTTTGAGCGGAAATATCATATAGGCGAACCTGTAAATTTAGAAGTTAAATCAATTTTCTTTCAACTTTACTTGCAAAAAAATGGACTCTCCAACCACAAATTACTGCAAAAGATATAAACCAAAAACAGCATAGGCAACAAAAAAAGGTTACAATTTTCTTCTCTTGAAAATTTAACCTCAAAATTCAACAGGTTCCAACCAAGAAACATTGGAAATACGATAAAATATAATAGGATCTGGTCTAGAAATTTGTGTAAAAATACCATTACCTGATGAGAACCAGTGCCAGCAACAATCTTTCGATGATCATCTTTACATAGGAAAGTTGCAGAAGTAAAGTAAGTTGGAGTGAAGATGCCAAGACTGTTCTTAGGTGGCTGTAAGACCAAGATTCGGCAAATCAAGCACTTGGGTAGTTCGCGTAATAGGAGAAGGTAAATTACTAACACATTTGGCAGCCCATATTTTTTTGCCCTCCTGGAGATCCCATACATTAACTTCAACACCCTTCCTGAGTGTCAAAACAAAGACTGTAAACACTCATCTATTGTTAATGTAGCAACATGCTATCTTCTAAAAGAAACAGATCGATGTAGCTAACCCTCCATAGATGGCATAATTCTCGCTTTCGTCCACTTCTGTACACATAATGTTGCCTGAGCCACAGACATTCTGCTTCACACAAGAAGCTTCATCAATGAGATGTTCTCCAGGCCCAACAGATGTCAAAACTGCAAGCCCTTTCGTGGTGCAAGAATGTAACTTGCATGACCTAATAAAAAGTTTACCATATTTATTTTAGAAAAAGTTGTTGAAGAAATTCAAACAGTTGAAATAAGGCAGAGTTTCCTTGTTTTTTTCCGTAGCAAGGTTATATCCACTTCCAATGCCCACAAAGGAGCCCGGACGAATATATCAAACAAAAATACCAATTAAAACTGTAATAGATTGCAGCAATCAGAAGTAGGAACACGAGGAATACCCAGGTGATGAACTTGACTGATGTTTTCTGAACAAGTGCAACCCAATTATGGTGTCATTCACAGGAATCGACTCAGGTTGAAACAAATTTGGAATAGAAGCGTGAAGATTCCCATTGATAGCACTGATAACTTCAATCTAAAAACACATTATTATTAGAATTATAACTCATCCCACCCCATATTTTGGCTCCTTAAAATAAAAATAAAAATCACTTACTGAACCACATTTCCGTGCAATACCAAGCAGCTGCATAGTTAGGCATCAACATGCAATGCAAACAATAAAAAGTTAAATCAACAATAAAAAAGTTGCTTGAGTCTGACGTAGAATCTGCAGCCAACCAAAATTGAACAATACTATTTCAATCGTTTTAGGAAATAAAAGCTCCAGAATCGTCAAGAGGTAAGTAGTAACTGATGATGTTTGATCTCGCAGCCAAATAAATTAATAAATTCCCAAACAAATTACAAACCTTTTACAACATCATAATCCCAAATGGACAGAAAACTTAGAACTTAAAATCCAAACAACGAGAAAAAGTTCATCTTTCAACATTGCAATCATTTCACCTAATCTAATTCAGGAAAACCATAAAAGCGCGCAATGCAAAAATTGAATCTCTAAATTCCAGGAAATGAAATTGATAAAATTATAAACTTTACATATTAAAAAACAAATAAGTACATAAAGGAACAAAGTACAAACTTGAACATACTGGGTCTATTTCTCGTTCTAGAATGGAAGTTGCAACGACACATTTGGAAGCATCCGGTACGCCCCACCGTTCCACCACTTTCGCAGCGCCTCCATTATCGCCTCCATTGGCCTGAACAACTGTTTCAGACACAGCCCAAAAATAGGGAAAAAAAACTTAGTTGCATGAATATACTAAAATAAATAATCAATAAAATTCCGTCCTCTGTTATTACCTTTGATGAGGCCAAGAACATCGGAAGTAAGCGCACGGAGCGGAGGGCATCCAGAGCTCTCCGCAGTAATTGTCCGGGGCATATTTCTCCGAAGCAAAACCCCTAATCTAACTTGATCCTTGACTAAAACAGTAAAATATGACGGAAGGCGGGGATGGAGAGACTGCCGCCGCGGCAGTATAAACTTAAAACATCCCAAATTTATGGGCTTTCATTTGCGCCAATTTAAGCCCATTTATTCATTTCAAAATTAAGCCCATTTATCAACGTGTAAGGTTTACTACCGTTGGATGTTACGCCTATGCAGTGCAGTCGACAGCTAGATTCGTCCTCAAGAATCCCTATAACACAATTTAGTTTTAATATTTATCTTTTTTGTTTGGTTATAATATTATTTCTCTAAATGATATATACATTATGGGTGATATGTTTTAAAACCTTTGGTTCAACTACTAGTTCAAAACGATTATTACTAAATAAGAGATTTTTCAGTTCGATTTAAATAAAATAATTTTCTCATGCACTGAAGTTCTCATGTTTAATCTATCATACCAGTTTAAAAACATTGGATTAAAGCATCTTGGCACAATTTGATGTGTTACTACAAACCAAATGGAATAAAACTTCAATGTTTTATGCAATATTGAAGTTGACTTGAAAGGTAATAAACTTGTTTCGAGATTCAATTCGAATTTAAAAAATAAAAACTCTGTTGAAGTTTGTAAATAGGATACGTATAAGGGGTAATTAGGTCTTTAACTATTTGTATTTTGTATAAATATGATCCATGTACAGACTTGTTTATTCTATTGGAAATCAATTGTATTTCGTCTCTGTTTTTGCTTCTTCCCAATCGTGGCGGTTATCCTCTCGCTTGGGTCTATTTTCACATGGTATCGGAGCGATTTTCTGAAGCTGAAGAATCGATTCTACTTCTAGCTTTCTGATCTTCTTTTTCTCAAATTACTCTGATTTCCTTTATGGCGATGACGACAACTAATACCGATGGAGAGTTCTCTCCCGCTGCTATCATTGTTACAATCGCCTGGATGGAGGCAATTTTAATTCCTGGAAGCAAGCGATTCTTCTCGCCTTAGGAGCGAAAGAAAAACTTGAATACATCGACGGAACGGCTATTGAGCCATTTGCTGATTCTCCTAACCTCAGAGCATGGAGGCGCAATGACTGTATGGTCAGATCATGGATTCTCAACAGCATGCAAAAAAATGTTGCTGAAGGCTGTGTTTATGCCAAAGATGCTCGATCGTTATGGTTGGATCTTGAAAGACGCTACGGTCATTTTTCTGGCCCTAAGCTATACCACCTGCAGCATCAAATACATCATACTACTCAAGGTACTGAGTCTGTTGTTTTGTATTACAATAAGCTTAAGCATCTGTGGGACGAATCATCTGCTTTGGATCCGTTGCCGATATTGAATGGTGATATGGCTAGACTGTTGATTGAGAAAGAAGAAATGTCACATGTTTTTCAGTTTTTATCTGGCTTGCATGAGGCATATGAGTCTGTTAGGAACCAGATCCTTATCACCGT
Organism: Utricularia reniformis; assembly: GCA_009725065.1. Lineage (NCBI taxonomy): Eukaryota > Viridiplantae > Streptophyta > Magnoliopsida > Lamiales > Lentibulariaceae > Utricularia > Utricularia reniformis. The sequence goes on along the minus strand of RWGZ01001725.1, from coordinate 319,651 downwards.
ACCATTACCTAATGTGGACACAGCATATATGATGGTATTATTAGTTGAGAGGCAAATAGGACATGGTAATGTTAATGCTGAAAGTTGTGCATCTTCTGTTATGCATGTTAAGGCACAAAATTCAGGCAATAAGAACAGTCATCTACGTTGCACTCACTGCCGTGCCAATGGTCATGATAAGGAGCGTTGCTTTAAACTTACAAGTTACCATGAGTGGTACAAAGAACTGATCGCGCACAAGAAGGCAAAAAATCCAGTGCAACGCTTTGCTAATGCTACTGTTGTGGACCCTTCGGCTCCAGAGGATGCTGCTGTATGTGATTCTCCTATGGAAATACCTGCTGAATTATCTGAACTCATTAGTATTCAGATCAAGAGGATGCTGCAGGATCGGAATGGTGCAACCAACAATGAACTTCCTCCGAAAATAAATTCTGCACAAGCTTTTTCAGCAGCAGGTACTTCATTAATTAATACTAATTCTCTTATTGATCCGCAGGTATCGTGGATTATAGATACATGAGCTTCATCTCATGTGTGTTCTCGTCATATTGTACTATCTCATATGAGATTGCCACAAAAGGATCTCCGAGTACATCTTCCGAACAACGACAAGCTCATTCCTTCCCAAATTGGGAATTATACGTTGGATGATGGCTTATTTCTGAAAGATGTTATCAAAGTGGATTCTTTCCATTATAATTTGCTATCGGTTTCTAAATTGGTGAGTGATAATGCAGTTAACGTAATTTTTTATGGTCGTAAATGCATGATTCAGGACCTTCGGAGTAAGGCGTTGATAGTTCAAGGGTGGATGATTAATGGACTATATTTCTTGGTGGCTGTTAAAACGGATGACGTAGTGGCTAAAGTGTGCTCAATGGTGATGGATCAGTTTTTTAATTCTGATAGTTTACTTGATGTAGTAACGGATTCGAATAAGTGGCATTTTCGCCTCGGACATATTTCTCATACTGTCATGAAACATATTTCTTGTTAATAATCTTTCTAATGGACTTACTTGCCATACTTGTTTTCTTTCGAAGCAACATAGGAGTCCTTTTCCCTCGGTCAATCATTCATCACTTACCCCATTTGAACTAATTCATGTAGATATTTGGGGTCCCTATAACGTGCCAACAACACAAGGGTTTCTTTATTTCCTAACCGTGGTGGATGATTTTACTAGATGTACTTGGACTTTTTTGATGAGTGCTAAGTCTATGGCTGGTGGAATTCTAGATTCTTTTTTTAAAATGGTTCACACACAATTCGGGTTTTCAGTGAAGAGAATTCGTTCGGATAATGGCGGAGAATTTACCGGAACTATGTCTCAATCCTTATTCAAGGAATACGGATCTATTCATGAACGAACATGTTCATACTCTCCACAATCTAATGACATCGTTGAACGTAAACATCGTCATTTGCTCAATGTGGCAAGATCGTTAATGTTTCAAAGTAATCTACCTAAGCATTTTTGGGGGGAAGCGATTCTTTCCGCAACTTATTTGATCAACAAGTTGCCTAGTCCTTTGTTGCATTGGAAATCTCCTTATGAGGCTCTTTTCGATAAGCAGCCACAATATGATAATTTGCGAGTTTTTGGATGTTTAGCATATATCGTGAATACATTCCCTCATCGGGATAAATTTAGTTCACGAGGACGACCTTGCGTTTTTATTGGCTATACTTTTGGAAGTGGAATTTATCGATTTTACGATATGGTTAATCAGAAAATTCTCATTTCTAGAGATGCTACATTTGTCGAAAATGTTTTTCCATATCGCAACCGAGATCTGAAAGTGACTTTACTTCTACCATTAATTGATGAAAATGTTGAAGCTCCTTCTCGTGACAAGGATGCTGACATTCTTGTAGAGGGTGATCTTTCTCCAGAATCAGATTGTGTTCATCCCATTGATCCCATGCCTGAACATATTACTTTTCCTGAAACTGGGGATGCTTCTGCTTCCTCTGCTCAAAATGATTTTCAGACTGAAAATTCAGGTAGCAATGTCTTATGTCCACGAAGATCGACTAGAGCACGAAAACCTCCAGCTTGGCTAGATGATTATGTCTCCTCGGTATCTCACAATGGCATGGATGGACTTACCATGCTTCCTACAGCAGCCACGGACTATCAGATCTGTGGCCCGGAGTTCCGCGGAGGCAGAATACAGAAGTATGGCAACCACAGTATGTGAGTTAAAATGGCTAACTTTTATACTGCGTGATTTACAGGTATTCGTGCCTCTACCGATTACGTTATGGTGCGATAGCAAAGCTGCAATTCAAATTTCAGAGAATGCCGTTTTTCATGAACGTACCAAGCATCTTGACATTGATTGTCATCTTGTTCGTGATCATTACAAGAGTGGTTTTCTTCGACCAACATATATCTCGACACATGATCAAGTTGCTGATTTATTCACCAAGTCCCTATCTTCCTCGATCTTCGGACGGCTACTTAGTCACATGAATCTACACACGATTAGTTCTTCAAAAATAGATGTCCAAGACGTTCCGTCTTGACGGGGGAGTGTTGAAGTTTGTAAATAGGATACGTATAAGGGGTAATTAGGTCTTTAACTATTTGTATTTTGTATAGATAGGATCCATGTACAGACTTGTTTATTCTATTGGAAATCAATTGTATTTCGTCTCTGTTTTGCTTCTTCCCCATCGTGGCGGTTATCCTCTCGCTTGGGTCTATTTTCACACAGTTCAGTTTGTGATTTTTCAATTTTTAGGGTTTTTAAAATTTGACGAGTCGTTTTATAGACGGTCAGTGGGCTGACCGGCCCAACCAGACGGCCCAAATCCGGTTCTTAAACATAGGACTCCAAGATGCTTCCCAAGATTCACGAATTTGGAAACTGGCATGCATTTAGTAAATATATATGCAACTTGATCATTAGTTGAACAATAAATTAACATAATAATTTCATCATTTTTAGTTTCTCTCAATGCATGATACTTCATTTTGATGTGCTTAGTTCCACCATGAAATACATGATTTCTCGCAATTGCTATTACAGACTGTGAATCACAAAGAATGTTAGTTGGAGTTTTAAGAAGCATATTCAAGTGAATCAGTAGTTTTCTAAGCCAAATGTCTTGATTCGTAGCCTTAGAAGCTACATAATTTTCAGCTTCAGCAGTGGATTGTTCTACGGTAGATTGTTTCGTTGAACACCAACAAACAACACCTGGTCCAAGAGAAAGGCAATAGTCGGATGTTCTCTTTAAGTCATCAAGACATCCAGCGTAATCGGAATCAGTGAATACAAACATATTAACATTCCCAACCGAAGAATAGAGAATGTCATAATTCTAGTAAACACAGTAGTATACACTGCAGAAAACAAAATATCCAAAGCACGAAAAGAGCGAGATATCATTTACTAATGTACCTTAATCTGAACTAGAGTGGGATTAGCAGAGAGAACTCGGAATACGCCATTCTCAATTGCTAACCACAAATTCTATCCTTTCAAGTATGCTTTCATCCAAACTACACACTGAGTGTAATTCTTACTCGAGAACAACTCGTGGTGCATAAGATGTCTTCTCCATACCTCACAAAAATAGCACAATGTCAATTCCACAAAACAGACAATGAAATCAAAAACTAGAGTTAAAATCCCTAATTTAATTTTCCCAACCCGCCATGCTCCGATACCAATTGAAGGTTGTAGTGAGTGAAATACACAAGAAAAACTTGTGTATTATTAACAAACGATATACTAGAAATTGGAATTGAATCTTTGAAATATTTCAAGTATGTAACTCAAAGAGAAAAGCAGAACAAATGTTGAAAACAGAACAAAAACTAAAAGACATAAGAACAAGAAAATACTAAGCTTTATAAGTAAAAGTTGAAGCCAACACACGACCCCATGAACACACAAACACATGAACAAGAACCTGGCTTTGCAGAAGAAGCAGTCCAGTAAGAAACAGTCCCACAAGAAGAAAGAGTCAATTATGGACTTTAATAATTGGATAATCTCAACATAAGACATGGTTGGCCCACATGAACGGCTCAACAATATTACTCAAGCCAAATAGTAATCACCCACACCAAAAGAGTCGTTATAACCCCATAATTTGAACTAATGGGGATTGTATTATTAGATTCGAATGTCCTAGACCAATTATATGTTACATTTTAATTGATGATTAAATTAATTAGTTCTTATTTATCAATGGGGATTGTATTGTTACTTTATATTTCTTATAAAAATTATTTATATTGAATTGATAATTAAGTCCCTTACATAAAAGTTGTGTAAGAGAAATCATAATGAGATTATAACGTGAGTTTCTTATTACACACTTGATACTTTTATGTGAAATTCCATAGCCCATGGATTATTACGAAATGAATATCAATATTACGGTAAAGACTAGCATATGTTGCGTCCCTTGATTTGGTAAAGTGTTTGTTCCTATTGCCAGTGAAAATAGTTTTTTAGGACAAACATATGAATGTTTATTAGAGAACAAGTTCATTGAATGATTCGAATACGAGAAATCTTTCATATATGCTATTTACGTCAATTGTCAAATCTGTTAATGAGGGTTGTGTAAATATCATTTGACTTGAGATTAACAAAGATAACTTGAATATTTTGTCTTGTATTTTCATTTATTTATTTGAATATTCCAAATGGAATTTCATATACAAATAATTTGAGATACAATATCATATATTCGAAGTTGATTGATTAATCAATAAAGAACTCAACGTTCTCAACAGCAGAGAAGTAGATCTCGGATTTTCAAAAATCAATAGCTTCAAAATCCTTAACCGAGGTGATTAGAAATTTGAAGAGTTCGAATTATCTATGAATAAATTTACTGATGAGCAAATATAAATCCATATTAAAAAATAACAATATATGTATTTCTAATTGAATTATATCATAATTGCCAAGAGAAGTTTGATTGCATGGTAACCAATCATTGAAATGTTTAATCTATGCACTAGATTTTTTCAACACTTTGGATTAAAGCGTGTTGCTAGACGCCAACTTTGATCGTTAAATAAATATGTAATCTAATAAGAGTTAGAGATGATTAAAAATTTTAATTTATCTGATATTTTAATTATGACAAGTGTTGTTCACCAAAAAGAATTCATTGGAGAGATTTACCTCTCCACATCTTGAATTTTCCCATTATTCCACGGTTTTCTACATAAATCTATTGTCACCTCCACCTTAAGCACTTAGCTAACATTGTCCCCATAAAAATAAAATCAAAAACTTCTCCCGCCATTTATAATCTCGAATCGGTGACGGTTTGATGTCTCCTACAAAATGACTAAAAATACTTTTTAATGATTTTGGTTGAAGGACTACATCAATAAATTGTATATGATTCTTTTTTTTGAACGGGGAATTGTATATGATACTTAGCCATTATAGATATTAATAAAGCCAAAGTATGTATTTTGTTGAAGAAAACTAATATAATTGTGTTTATTAGCAAATACCAATCATGAACTGCATTATGAAGATCAACACATTTATCCTCTTATTGATTCGTTTATTAGTTTCTTTTGTATATTAAAAACCACAAATTTAGGTAACAAGTGATATTAACTCTATAAACTTTAAAACATACAATTTAAGTGTATAAAAATGTTAATGCATTAACTCATTGTCAAATTACAAGTTTTAAATGTTATGGGGTTGGTCACATAGATGTTGGATGATATTGAAGTTTGAGTTAAATCTCCCAAATAATGATTCTCCATATACCTTTCCATCTTTTATGCTATATATATTTTAACTTTGTTATTTGTTTCCGAAATGTTTTGTTTCTTTGGAATTTTCTAGTTTAGCAAATTTGTGATAAGTTAGAAAATTACCAAAATTATCGAGTTTTTGTATCCTCAAATTCTAGGATTCATCTTGTTTTCCTCATTGCAATAATATTTACAATTTTTATTCACTTCAAGATTTCGTTTATCTCTCAAGTTTTCTTCAATTGGTATCAGAGCCATGTAGATTGAAGCCACTTAACCTTGAAAATTTAATGGTGAGGATTATGTCTTATGAGAAATTCATGCTAGAGCCAAAGTGTTCTTCATTTACGTTTGGATCTTATAGAATTAATTCGATTTGAACATTGATAAAGGGAATTATTTCTTTCTTCTACGGGTAGGAATTTTTCTCAACAATTGGTGGTGGCTGTGAGGTGGTGACAGATCGTGGCGATGGGGGAATACCGAGTGATCTCGAAGTTGTTTGATGGTGATGACTATCGGTATTGGAAGATACAGATTGAAGGAACTATACGACGACATGATCTCTAATCGGCTCTGAAGATAGATAAACCAATCGAGATGACGAATGCCAAGTGGTCGAGAATCGACGAAAAGGCTATCTGGTTAGTGGTGGAAACTTTAATGAGCAAGTTTCTTTCAACATTTTCAATAAAATCACTACGTATGGGATGATGAAGGTGATTGAGGATATGTACTCAAAGACGACATCAAAATACTTAGTGCATCTTGCAAAGAAACTTTACACCTTGAAGATGATCGAAGGTGGTTCAATTTCCAAACATCAATAATCTTTCCGAACAACTTGCATTGATGGAGCACAAAATCAAGGATGATAAATTGGCCGTCCTTTTACTTGGAACATTGTTGGACAGTTGGGGGACCATGGTCGACGTGATAAGTAGCCAACTGAGTAAGATAAAGTTTATCGACGTACGAGATAGGTGGATCAGTATGGAAGTGCGGAGATCCAATCGAGATTGCAATGACATTGCTGCTTTGGCAACAGATTCAGATCGGTATAATAACTGATGGGGCAAGGGGGTAAGTGATGATGATGACGACAGAGACAGTCGGTCGAAGGGAAAGACTAGGGTGAAGTTTAAGTCAAGTTGCGAACCGGAGTGTTGGAATTGCGGAAAGATGGAAACTTGAAATAGGAGTGTAAGGAGAAAAGAAGGGATGGATTGATATCTGTTGCCTAGATATACGATGTATTAGTTGTGTGCATTGAGAGTCCGATAGAGTCATGGGTATTTGACTCGGGAGTATCGTTTCACATTTCATCCTATAAAAACGTATTCGTTAATTTTTCGATCGAAAATCATGGAAAATTCTACTTGACAGACGGGAAAGCGGTGAAAATTACCGATCGAGGTGACATATCGATCACTTCTAATGGCCAAAGTTGGTTGTTGGAGGATGTAATATATATTCCCAATCTCAAGAAGAATTTGATTTCGGTCGGCCAACTTGATGCAAAGAGTTAACAAACGACTTTTAGGGGGGATGTTGCGAAGTATCAAAGGATCGATGATCTTGGCCAAGGGATTTAAGTCTGAGAGTGTGTATGTGGGGACCGGCACCATGGCGAACCGACCGGGTATCACAACACACAAGAGCGGTCGGTTAGATGCTCATCCAAGGAGTAAAGGGGACCGAAGGGTCAAGACTAAACGAGGACACGTTCGAAATCAACACAAGGGTGAATATGGTGTAAAAGCAGCATTGTCGAGTTTGAGTGGAACACCGATTAAGGTGGATCGTTCGGAGTGGTCTTCAGGAAAATCAAACGATGAGGAGATCGGTGATAACAAGGTTGATCGGACGGCAGATATGGGTATAGTCGATCAGACGGCAGATCAGAATACATGAGAGCCTTTAGCTTCTACGGTTAGGTAATGAAGGACGAGGAAAGCTTTTGAACAGTAGAAATTTGCCATGAAGGACGAGGTATTGTTCTTGGAGACCAAGATTTTGGTTGTTGGGAAGTTGACAGATTTGGTCATATCGGTTAAGTTAAGGCTGTGGCATGCTTATCTTGGTTCACCAGATAATTTGGTGAGCAAGGAATTTCGAAGGTGGGCACTATCCTCAAAAGTCGGAGGCTAGATTTGTTCAACTCTCAAAGGGCATCATATCGATGCATAAGTGTTGGACGAACTACCTAAAAAGAATGAAAGATCACCCAACTTAAGTAGAAGATTGTTAGGAATGGAGGTCGGGTTATAGTCGAAGGGCCCGATGATTGGTATGACTGACCAAGGAAACCTAACATGAAGCGATATGTTGATCGACTTGATCGGTCCCGTCGACCGATCGAGGATAAAAATCGAACGATTGTGATGATTTATTTGGATCGATGTATATTGTATGCTACATATATGGAAGAAGATATGAAGATATTTGTTGACTAAGTGTATGGAAGAAGATATGAGTGTATCTTGTTAGCTAAATATATGGAGGAATATACATGTGTATCTTGTTAGATACTGATGAGAACTTTATGATCGGGTACCTTGTGATGGGTAAGACCCATTAACTATTGGGCTAATTCAAATGATAGAAATGAATTCTTGTAGCCCATTTGTACATTTAAGGAAAAGCATCCCGATGTTTAACGAGAGGATCGAAGATAACCTTAGGCGAATTAAAGCGTTTTCTGGTAACTGGCTCCTTGGTTCGGTCCGAACGGTTACAAACTCACGTTTTCCACGATTCGGGCCTCCACACGTTTACCACGCTTCGGGCCCGATCAGGCAGACCACGCCTCGGTCCCAACCTCGTTTTACATCCCGCGATAACAACCTCTAACAAACCTGTCAGAGGCGGTTACAGAGCGTGATTTACACACGCCGCTAACTCTATAAATACAGGGCGCGACGACGGAAATAGGAGGACCCTTTGGACGCGTAAGAACAGGCCGTTACCCTGCCGGAGTTCTTATTGCTTTATTTTCCTTATCATTTTCATTAAACCTTTGTTGTATTCATTACGGATTATTTGATTAAGTGAACAGGCTAAGAGTATGATCTACTCTTAGTCAAGTGGTTTTCACCCCAATTCCTGGGGTTTCCACTATACATCGTTGTGCCACAGTTTATTTCTAGTTTTTAATCGTTTCCCACAACAAAAAAACAAATCAGAACCGAGTTCGTTTGTTAAACGAACCTGACGACTGTTGGTACCCCCTAAAAAGGGACCATAACAGTTTGGCGCCGTCCGTGGGGACAATTCTCTAATCCCATTTGAGTTTTCTACCAGGGATAGGATAATCAAAGGCATGACGATTGAAACTTCGACAAATGAAAGTGACGTGCTTCCCAACAGTCTCTCAGCACCAACATTCACTTTGCAGGATCTGGAAGCTGTCGTCAGGAAGGTGGTATTGGAAATTACGTCGGAGAGAAGTGGAACAGAACCACCGGCTGTTTCAAGCCCTGTTCCCAAAAGTAGAGGCGAGAGTGATCCTGACGAGCGCAGCACTGATGATGAAGAAATCATCAGGCGTGGCGTAACAACGAAGAGGCCTAGATTACGGTCTACTCCTCCTCCCCCAGCCAGAGCTTTAACTCCCGCTCCTGGAAATGATCAGGAGCAGATGCAGCGACGAATTGATGAGCTCACCAAGGAGTTGGAGAGCATGCATGCGTTGAAGGATTGCGAACCTAATCTGGGACGCAATCCTGGTTTATTTAACAGGGCCATGGAGGCCCCAATCAGGTGAAATAAAGATGATGACTGTTGGCATAATTTGCATGCGGTCCAGGCATCGTCCCATCAATCTGAAGGTGTATCAGCCGCCTTGGGAGATTTGATGCTCCCCTTTTCTGAAGAAATCTGGGCAGCAGTCTAAGATCGGCATTATCGCAACCCCGACGGTTGCCGACATTTCGTGGTGATGGTGATCCAATCGATCACGTTGCCGATTTTGAATTACGCATGGGAACAGTTCGGGCCTCGGATTCACTAAAGTGCCGCATCTTCGCGGCAGGATTACAAGGCGACGCACGAACGTGGTTCAAAAATTTGCCGGCCCGATCCATTCAGTCGTATGACGGATTTATTTTGGCCTTCTTGGAGCAATTTGCTCCAAATGTAGGACCGCCCCGAAGCAGGCAGGAACTATATTAGCTGAAATATATCCAAGCAAAGATGAGTCTTCGGTCCTTCATGGAGAGATTCAATAGGACCGCCCGGGGTATCAAGCTCGAGCTCCGGGAAAAGATTGATATTCTACAGCAGGTCCTGGGACCGTGCGGCCTTTCGGCGAGCCTGGTAAAGAGCCTACCATCCACCTTGGGAAAACATCTCCAGAAAATCAACAAGTATAATAAGGTGGATGAAGCACTGGGGCTTGGTTATCGGAAACCTAGCGTTAGTTCTGAGCCCGCAGGTGATCATATGTTTCCTATCCTAAGAAGCAGTCGCGAGAAGTAGCGGCTGTAAGCGAAAAAGACGTCCCCCCGAAGCAGGAGGACAATCGGGTGTATTGCGAGCTCCATCATAATCGCGATCACCCGACCCTGAAGTGCCTGCTGTTGAAAGAGACAGTAGCGGCAATGAATAAAGAAAAGCCTGACCGGAATGGTCAGAAGGGCAAGCGAGCAGAGTCCCCCCGAAAGGGCCACCAAGGTGACGATCGTCACAAGCCGCGGGGAAGAGATAATCGGGGGCAACCCCGAAACTATAACGATCGGACGGAGGACCGAAGGTCTCCTCCGCCAGAACAAGAAAGGGGTCAACACGGTCGTGAGAACCGTGGTCAGGGCCGAAGAAGAAGATGGCGGGGCCGTGGCTGCAGAGCCCGGTAGAACGAGCGTGGAAGACATGTAATAGCCAGGAAAAAGGTATGATGTAGCAAATAGAAGGGAGTGTAGCGGTAAAGTCTAGACAGGGAATAACGAGGGATACGGGAACGAAAGAACGTAAAAGGAAACGAAAAATAGAAAAGTAAAGAAAAAGATAAAGGAGGGGTCAAAAAGCAAAGGAAGGAGGGGTTATAGTGTGAATTAGAAAAGTTAGGATGTCTATAAATAGGGGTGAGGAGGCCCAAAAACGAGTTTATTATCATTAAGACACGAAAATTCGAAAATTGCCGCGAAGAAGGAAAATTATCGCGAAAATTTGGTAGTGCAAAATTGTCGCGGATTTTTACGTGTGGAAAATTATCGCGGATTTTCGGCCTGGCAAGTATTGTCGCAGAAATAAGGATGAACAAAATTGTCGCGGAAATTTACGAAGTGTAAAATTGTCGCGGATTTCCAGTTATAGCATAAATTATCGCGGATTTGTGCAGAGCATGAAATTGTCGCGGATTTCATCCCCAGTGTAGAATTGTCGCGGATTTTGGTCCAGTGTAGAATTGTCGCGGATTTTAAGGCAGAAGTGAATTATCGCGGAAATACCAAGTTCGAGTGTTTTCGTTTCGGCTCAAAGTCGGATCGTGGGAGGAAAAGGACACGTAGGGTATACGGTAATCACATAGTTAACTATAAGATAATAACGTCGGAATTCGAATAACTAAGACCTGTTACAAAATGCAGGGAAGCACGGAAAGATTATAACAAGCTAAAGCGAACGGTAAGCGGAGTGAACACAATATAGTAAGGGAAGGTTCATACTTAGGGAACATGATTTGGGTTAATAAGGAAGAAAGGAAAAGACACGAATGAACGAGATAAATGTTAATAAGACTTGGGGTGAGGGACAATGGACCGTCTGACCGAACCCGGCATCGTGCCTAGTACACGATTCGCCAAAGGAAGGGCATGCCTGATGAAGGGAACGATAAGTTCCAAAGAGGAAAAAATACGTACGAAAAGGGCAGAACGGATCCGGATGGAAAATGGGGTAACGCCTAAGTACCCACCCGGGGAAGGGAAGCATATGGCCCGTCGAGTCATCCAACAGCTAATGGTTGGCTTGAAGATGGGAAGCATATGGGACCGATGGTTAACCCCCTGTAAGCGTTCCCGATCTTACACTTGGTGATTAAAACATTTTCGTTAATATAAAACTTATTAGTTTATTTAGAAGTTGGTTATATTACTCGTTCTGGCAATTAAAAGAATAAGAGTTGAAGGAAAAAGAGTTATATTGAGAATAAGAAGTAAGGCAGATACAAAGTATAAATCAAATCTAGCTAATCTGCCCCTCTTCTTTATCTTCAACCTCCGGCTCTTGCGGTTCGGTTCGGGTCGCGAGCTGCTTCAGTTCTTCTTCTTGATCGGCCACCTTTTGGTTGACCGCTCTCTCCATCTCTTCAAAGAGATAGAAGAAATGGTCTTCTTCCAAAACATGTTCTTCCAAAGTCGGAATAACCTGAAACTTGCCATTTTTTTCAAGTGGCTCGATCATCTTCCATCGCTCGCCCGAAGGGGAAAGCCCGAACTGCTGAATAACTTGCTCTTGCATGTTATCCAAATACTTAGCAATATAAACATCATGTATGTTATCTGCTAAAGCGAATAACAAAGGGGACCTAGCGAAACCCAAAACTGCTTCCCGGACCGAACCTTCGGTCGAAGTGCGGACCCTTGTCAACTCTTCTTCCAAGGTCGTCTCGTCTTCTTGGGCCTGAAGGAGAAGCTCGTTCAGCTTGTTCCTCTTCTCCTGGACCCAGCCTTGGACTTCATTGATTTCATCTTCTTTGGCCCGTAGCTTGGTCTCCAGGTCGGCAATTCGCCCCTGAGTTGTTTGTCCTGTCTTCTCCAGCTCAGAGATTTTATCGGCTAAGAGCGAGACCTCCGTCCCGGCCCTCAGCAGCTCATTGTCCAGTCGGTCACGGTCCGCCCATACCGTGACCAACTCACTATGCTTGATCTCAACTTGCATTTTTGCAATATCAAGTTGATCTTGGACTTTTTGGGATACAACACTATCACCCTTATTCTTCTCCACGGTGATAGCAGTTGTGAAGGCTTTCCTCAACATATGCATAAGATAACACATTTTAAAGGATGAAACTTCGTGCCTTCATGTTAAGTAAAGTTACCTTGGTGGTGAGGTCGATGAAACCTTCCATAATGTCTTCCCCAGACATGTCCGTTTGGACGTTTTCTGGGTTCTGTTCTCCATAAAGACGGAAGTTCTTCAGGAAAGCACTCCTCGAGGAGGTTAATTTCCTCCCCTTGCTGAACCTGTCCAGCAGGCCCAAAGCAACTCCCCAGTCGGAGTTAGTCTTAGGGCCCGATGCAGGCTCCTTTAAAATGATCCCCTTAGTAGGGACCAAAGCGCTCTCCCCCCTTTTCAGCCTTTTCAGATCCTTCGGGGCTTCCGCTTCGGTCGCCCTTTTCCCTTTTCCTAAGGGGATCGGTGGCAGGGAGACGTTCGCCTTAAGCTGAGGACCGGGGAGAACCTTCTCCACGGGAACGGCTACCTGCAGCAATAAATCAATAGTTTTAGTACTAATAAAGGAGGTATTTCCTATTTGATAGAGGCTGGATAAGCTCAAAGAATGAATCTGAACCTTTATCACCTCCTCTACCACTCCAAATACCCGAAACGCAGGCCCTTCTCCGGTTGAAGGCTGTCTTGTGCAGCGATGGGTCAATGTGCCCGCGCTGGTAGTTTGGATCGGGGGGTCCCCGGACCCCGAAGGGAACAGTGTACCCCCCGTTGCTGATTCATTCCCCTCAGCGATGCCCGATGCTTCGCGTTGTCCTTCAGAAGGACGGACCGAAGCAGCTGCCATGCGTTTGAAGCGAGAGATTGGCATTGTCTCAGTCGAATCTGCAAAACAAATACATAAGGATTTGGAAAGGATAAAGTAAAAACATTACTTCATACCCGATCCTTCTGATGGATTTGAGCTAGAAAACATCCCCTTCGGGGCTAGGGCTCCGGCCCTACCCGCAACACCTATTTCTATTAATCTTTTCTCCCAAAGCAGATCTATTCGCTTAAGGCGTGCTTCGGGAGGGGGGAACATCGCAAGCGTATTTGCGGTGTCCGGACGGGAAGGGTTGAACCTACTTCGGTCCAACTGACCTATGCGTGGGTGAGTTATGCGCGGCCATACTTTCAACATATCCTCTTTTGGGACTGTTATCCACACATAACAGGCCTCCCACGCATGGAGAGACTCTTCTTTATCTACAATAGCACACTCTTTGGTGCGCACCGCTATATAATACAATTCGCGACAGCCTAACAGACCTTTCCCCTTTTGGGATCCTACCAAGAACAGGTTAAAGAAATGTTCTAAGGTCGGGGCCCGATTCTGTTAGTGACAATAAAAAATGAACGCTACTATATACACATAACTGCCCGGGAATAATGCAATAGTGGGCCAGTAGATCTCTTTAAGCATGGCCGCTACAAAGAGATGTAGCGGAAAACGAAGCATGCACTTTAAAGAGGCGTAACTAACCGAAATAGCATATGCCAGCACATTCATTTCCGCCGGAAGGAAACAGGGAATATCTTCCCGTCCCTTCCAGATAGAATAATGTGCCGGAATAAAAAATGTAGACCTAAACTCCTCAATATCCAACTCAGACATGGAAGGGTATCGCATTTTGTGAGGAGCCATAAATGTATACCTTAAGGAAAGTGGATTGAAAGGGGTTGAACGTGAAATCGATTGAGGGCACAGAGGGTTTGCTGCAGTTTTTCCTTCGCGATAATGACGATGAGGAGAAACAGTGCTCAAAATCCCGATTTAAATATTAATCTCCCAGCCAATGGGAGCCGTCACGTAATACTGCCCAAGACAGTGACAGTTCAAAGCGCACTCATCATGCCTCTTGAACTATCGAATGTGAAGAGGCGCAGATCGAGATATTAATATTTAAAGAATAACAAAGATAAAACTATAACTTAAATATATGTCATTAAGTTTTAAACGCAATTGATTCCTACACTAAGGGAAAGATCGGTCCCCTGGACGCTCACTACCTACAGGTACGGTCCCATGTTCTCACGAATGTGCAGACATCATGTGATTGGCCTTGTATCACCTCTACGATGGCAATCAAGCCCGATGGGCTAGTGATGAGAACTTTAGGACAAGGTATCTTGTGATGGGTAAGGCCCATTAACTATTGGGTTAATTCAAATGGTGGAAACGAATTCTTGCAGCCCATTTGTATATTTAAGGAAAAGCGGCCCGATGTTTAACGAGAGGACCGAAGATAACCTTAGGCGAAATAAAGCGTTTTCTGGTAACTGGCTCCTTGGTTCGGTCCGAACGGTTACATACTTACATTTTCCACGCTTCGTGCCTCCACACGTTTACCACGCCTCGGGCCCGATCACGCAGACCACGCCTCGGTCTCAACCTCGTTTTACATCCCGCGATAACAACCTCTAACAAACCTGTCAGAGGCGGTTACAGAGCGTGATTTACACACGCCGCTAACTCTATAAATACAGGGCGCGACGACGGAAATAACAGGACTTTTTGGACGCGTAAGGACAGGCGTTACCCTGCCGGAATTCTTACTGCTTTCTTTTCCTTGTCATTTTCATTAAGCTTCTGTTGTATTCATTATGAATTATTTGATTAGTGAACAGACTAAGAGTATAATCTGCTCTTAGTCAAGTGGTTTTCACCCCAATTCCTGGGGTTTCCACTATACATCGCCGTGTCATCATTTATTTCCAGTTTTTAATCGTCTTCCACAACAAAAACAAATCATAACCGAGTTCGTTTGCTAAACGAACCGGACGACTGTTGGTACCCCATAAAAAGGGACCATAACATATACATTTATAGAATAAGATATTGTTATATATCTTGTGGGCTAAATATATGGAAGATGCAGTAAAAGATATGAAGAGAATGGATATTGTAGAATATTTGGTAGGAAATTCTCTAGATTAGATCCTAATTTAGACTATATAAATAGTGAGTATCATGAACACAATTGTGATCAATCAATCAATGGTATTCGTAACATATTGTTCCCTTATTCTTCTTGTGATAGTGAGTTCACGATCTAGGTTTATCGATCAAATGATTTTTCCCTGTTTTGAGTTTCCACGCTAAATATTGTTTCTTCTACTTTTCTTCATTTACGTTTGGTTGTTAATTTCTTATAGAATTAATTAGATCCGGTCATGTTTAAAGAGAATTCTTTCTTTCTTTTCCGGTGGTTGAATATTTCCCAACACATACATACTATAACAAAATGGTTTTGTCAAAAAGGAAAATATGTCTATTCATGCGATGGTTAGATATCTTTTATTTGAAAAAGATTTACCAAAGAAGTTATGGCGATATCCACCCCAAATTATTTGCAAAACTGATTACATACTAGAGTTTTTGGTGAAGAAACTCTCTGTAAAGTATAGAAAGAGAAGAAACCGTGTGTAAAGTTATTTAAGATTTTTTGAAAGTATTCTGTATATTTTTATTCTTAGAGAAAAGAGAACCAAATTGGATCTAAGATGTTTTGAATAAATCTTTGTGGGATATCAACACAATCAAAGGTTATACCGGGCTTAGAGTAGGAGCAACATGTTTTATGTCAAAAACAACCAATTATACCTCAATCAACCGTTGAATCCGAATCTCTAGTTGCAGTGCTTTGCGTAAATCATGTTATTTGGATGTGTAAAATCCTTCTCGATTTAGGAATGGAACAAAAGAAGCTCTCTATAATTCAATGTGACTCAAATAGGCCTTAGCCATGGTGAAGGACCAAACATATTAGAATAAAAAATCATTTTGTTCGATAATTCGTAGATGTGGAGAAATCAAGTTTGAGTATTGCCCCACATCTATTAAAGCTGCTGATATCTTGACCAAGTCATGTTGCAAAGACATAGTAACAACTATGAATAACTTATTTGGATGGGTAGATAGCTCCAATTTTAAGGATAATTGTTGGATGATATTTAATTTCAAGCTAAATCTCCCAAATAATGATTATGGAGATACATTTCCATATTTGAAGTTATGTATTTCAATTTTATTAGTGTTTTTTTATTTGGAAATTTTAGTTTAGCAAATTTGTGCTAACTTAGAAAGTTACCAAAATTATGGAGTCTTTGTATCCTTAAATTGTAGGATTTATTAATTTTCAGTTTTCATTCATTTCTAGATTTCTTTTATGTCAAAATTTCTTCAATAGATGGAAAAATATTGAAATTTTGAATAAAATATTCCTCAAAAGTTATTTTAGTAATTTGAATTCATGGTTATTGTATCCTAACTCGGAAAAGGTTCTCTTGACCAAATGGAAGTGAAATTCCTACTAGGCGATTTGATATACATCTTCCAATCACTTATCACCTTTTTAAGTCCACGAAGTTGTGTCTAATGAAACACGACACGAAGAATGCATGGTGATGTGAGATGTGTTGAAGAACCTCATTTTCATGCCAATCTGGTATATGATTGGGTTGAATTTGAATTTTTCCAAGACGTCTTGCTCTTTATACCCAGGGAAATAAATAGCAGCATTTGTGCAACGAGCGTAAGAAATAGCATCTCAATTAAAATGAGAAAAACAAGCTATTTCATAGTATTTATATCTATGGTTATTTGACGTAGATTATAGTTTTTCGATTAATTGTACCAAGACATAATCTATATTTGTATCTATTGTTGCTCCACAATTTAGACGTCACACTTTGTTTATTTACACTTAAGTCTATGGATATCTATATTTGTATCTATTTTGTTTAGGATTTATTTATTTTACTTTTATATTTATATGTCATTTGGCTGTGGTTTTAAATTGTCACAATTAATATATTACCATCATGACATCTTCAAATTTGTACTATTTATGACTATTGAGTTATGACTTCACTTGTCAAAATCGTTTACTTGTTTTTTGTTACTTGTCTAATTTAAAGTGTATACTAATTATTTTTCTGTACGTTTTTAATTATTTAAATGCGAGAAATATAAATCACATATCCAGCAACAAGCCTTATTATTTTTTCAATATTTATAAATCACAATTTTCATCTTTCATCTAAATTATTACAAATTATATACAAAATTTAGTATTACTCCCTAATTTGATCTTTATATACCGGTTACCTCTATTTTTATAAATTTTATGTCATATGATTGATATCTCTACTATAATGAATCCTAATGTTAATATTTAGTTTTCAAAATTTTGAAAATTTTCTTTTTTGTCTTTTATCTCATACCAATACAGATCAAATACATACGTCAATATCATAAAAGAACTTATGTAAAACTAATCAAATACATTATCTAAATTGAAAATTTCTAAAAAATTTGAACTTTACCCTAAAAGTATTAATTATAGTTAAAGATATCGAATAAAAACCATGAAATCTATAAAAATGTTAGAGGCGATCTCATTTATAAAAACAAAATTTGACATTAAAACTAAGTTTTTAGGGTTTTTAAATGCTTTTATTTGCATACTTTTTGAGAAATTTTCAAATAATTTTCAACTTACGAAAATCTGGTGTTAAAATGTCAGAGTTAAAAAATAAACGGTATTAATAACTTTAGATATTATATTTGCAATTTTATAACTTAGATAACATGCTCTTTACACATCTCGTAAGTTGAGATTAATTATGCAATTTTTTCATAAACATATATTACAAATTCTAATGGTGTCGGGTGTGTTGTAAGTGCAAAACGTTTTTTTAATATTCCCTCCCGCTCTCCCAGACTCCCAGTTGAAGGATTATCTATTGAGGTATTCTATCAAAATAATTAATAATAAATGACGTTAAATGCTCTGCTTGCAATACACACCATAAAACACAAATAGGGATTAGGGAGGGGTATGGAATTATTATTTAGGGATGCGCTGGTGTAAATGTTTCTGTTTAGGGATGCACGTCATTAATAATATTGACTTTGATACGGTCAATTGTGATGTGCATGAAGTACAATAAAATGATAAATAGAATAGAATAGATTCATACATCTGAGCTTCGGTGAATCTGTAATAATGACTGTATTGCGAGAGCATACCTCAATAGTTAGGCCGAGGATTGCCCTCGGGATTGGTTTGTGCTTCATTGGTGCAATGTTATTTCCTTATTTCTTCTTCCCATTCATTCGTGCTTCCCGTGAAATTGTTCGTCACAGTTATGATGTTAAGGTGCTCCATTATCTAGAATAAATTGTCTTTCAATCATTCTTTCTTATACTTATACTTATACATTGAGTGAGTAGCTTAGCTGGGCTTGCGATCCATGTCCACACACGTAGAAATGAAAAGGATAGCAATATTGAAGCTTGATTTTATTGAATGATTTTAAGTTTGGTTAAATGCTGCATTTTTTGCTCTTACTAGCCTCCTCTTGGCTTGGTTAGTAACATGATGTGAGAAATCAAATGTTTGGTTTTGGAGGTGGTCTTGTAGCCATTTATCGAGCTACAAGACCCAGAACACAGCGGAAAATAAGAACTTAGGTGTTGCCATAAAATCGAAGAGAGACAAAGCTTGAGCAGCGGTTGTTTTTATTCAAGAATTTTGGATACAACACAAAACCTAATACAACATATTTAAATACTAATTTGGGCCTAACACCCAATATCTAATTTTCGAAGTCTATTACAACATAAGCCCAAATGATGCATCTTTAATTTAGGTATCATATTCTAACACTTCCCCTTGATGGCGTAATTTGAATTTCTTGAATCATCGGTAGATTTTTCTTTGAATCAATTCAACTCGTGTGTAACCTCTGACTCTTATCGGAAGTTTTGGATTAGCTAATGTCTGAAATTTGATTCAAGTTTTAGTTTATCTTTAAGTTTAATTTACCCACTAATAAAGTGGTTTTTACGATATTCGAAGATACCTTTCTACCGATGATTTTGAAGTCTTAAAACAACATGAAATAGGGATATGTTCAGAGTTTTGTGGGAGTTTGACGATTTTTTTTAACCATCTATTGGCCACCTTTCTGTTTCTCGATCGCTTTCTTTCGACATTTCTGCTTCTTCTCTTGATTTTTTTTTTGCTTTGTAGTGGGTTGTCTTCCTTTTATTAAGGCTTTAGAGCACCCAAAATGTCTTCAAGCAAAAAAACTCGGATCTGGACCTTTTGAAGGAGGAACTCCCCTGCGGTTAGGAACGCTGGAACATTTGTTGGTGCCAAAAGAGATGCCGGAAAAGTTTTTCTCGACCAAATCTGGTCGCAAATCTATACCGAGCACACATTTTTTTTTAAAACGAAAATACACAGAGAAAAAAAAAACAGATTTCAAGTTTGAACCACGATTCGAAGGACCTATGGCTACGATATCATGTGAGAAATCAAATGTTTGGTTTTGAAGGTGATCTTGTAGCCATTTATCGAGCTACAAGACCCGGAACGCGGTGAAAAATAAGAACTTAGGTGTTGCCGTAAAATCGAAGAGAGACAAAGTTTGAGCGGCGGCTGTTTTTATTCAAGAATTTTGGATTGCAACACTAAGGGGAGTGTTGGAATTACCGCTGTCAATTCATTGGGCTAATTTGTTGGGCTCGGAAAAAATTATGTTAATGGGATTTGGATCCAAAATGTTGCCTTTAAGTATGTATGTGTTGTAATAGTAGTGTAAGCGTTTTTAATATTGTAGTTTCATTTGTGCGGTTCCTTTCTTGTTCTTCATTTTCGATTCAATTTTCCGCTGTGTGTCCGGTCTCGTAGCTTGATTAATGGCTGCTAGACGACCACCTAAACCGAATATATGATTTCTCACATGGTATCGGAGGCATAGGTCCTTCGAATCGTGGCTTCAAAGCTGCATATTTTGTTTTTTTGTCTTAAGAACCCTACTTAGTTAAAAAAAATGCCCCATTCTGTTTTCGTTTCTGAAAAATGTGGTTGAACTTTTTCGGATTTTTCAGCTTTTCCAAACTGAAACAATGCAGCCCATAGTTTATCAAGGCTGAAAATGTTCAGATTTGGAGTTTTGTTGTATGTTTTTCGACCAGATTTAGTGCTCTACGATGAAGATATGTCCTATTTTACCCCATTTTGTTGTTGCTGAAAAACCTTTCTCTCGTCCCTTCTCGGCGCCATCAAATCTTATGCTTCCAGATTTGCATTTTTATTGTTTCTGCATCAAAAACTTTCTGCACTCTAAATTCTTTAAAAAAAAGGAAGAAAATCGAGGAATTTTGCAAAACAGTAGAGAAACAATTCGGAAATATGATAAAAAGGAAGAGAAGAAGCTGGTAGCAGGTCTTCGAAAGGAAGGTTGAGACACAAAATCTCAAAAAAAAAGGGAGCCAAATTCTACACGCCCCACGAATGTTGTGTGAAGTTTTTTAAATTATCAGTAGTTACAGTATTTTAGAATATCGTAAAACACCCAATATATTAGTGGATAAAGATAAAATAAACATAAAGATAAACCAAAACATAAATCAAATTTTCAGACATTAGCTAATCCAAAACTCTCATAGTTATAGGTAGCTGATTAGACACGAACTGATTTGATTCAAGGAAAATCTACCGATAATTCAAGAATTTCAAATTGCAGCAGTAAGGGGAGTATTGGAATTACCACTGTCAATTCATTGGGCTCGGAAATAATTATGTTAATGGGATTTGGACCCAAAGTGTTGTCTTTAAGTATGTGTGTGTTGTAATAGTAGTGTAAGGGTTTTTAATATTGTAGTTTCATTTGTGCGGCTCCTTTCTTGTTCTTCATTTTCGACTCCAATTTTCCGCTGCGTGTACGATCTCGTAGCTTGATAAATGGCTACGAGACAATCACCTAAATCGAATATATGATTTCTCACATATGAATAGTACATTATATTTTTTGATTTTTTCTATATTTTTTTTCCGCATTAGGTTGGGTCAACTACAAGAGAAAACCAACCGAATTATGATAACAATATGTTGTCTAGTATGAATGATGAACTGAAAAAGCAGGTTAAGGGGCTGAATGAGATGTTAATATTAGCTGAGAAAAAGACAAATGCTTGTTTAGAGAATCAGTATCCAGAAGTGAAAAAAAGTTGGACCCTACGGTTCTCTTAAGGGTATAAAGAATGTTGAATTGGAATTAACTTAGTTGGGTTGTTACTATATAGCCAATGATGAATAAAAAATCGGAAGCATATTAATAAAGACAAATATTAGCTTTCGTTTATTGTTTTTGTACTCTTTTTCTACACTTTGTTCATATTGTTAGTTTATTATTTGAAGAATAGTCTATATTACTAATTTTCTATCATTTCATTACTTTAGTAAAAACAAGTTTTCTTTACGGTCTCCATTCATCCTTCCATGACAAACCCAACAATTGTATCTAATGTAAGTGTAAATTCATTACTTGCAAGTATCCTGCACAAAGTTGGTGTAAAAAAAAACTTATTGTCACTCTGGTAAATTCACGAATGAAACCTGAATTGGACCTATGATTCACCAGCATAAAGAGAGTTGGTATTTCGGATTATCTAGTAGTCGCTCTAGACGATGATGTTGCGGTTTTCTGTAGATCAAATAACGTTCCAGTGTACAAAAATGGCCCATATGCCAAACTCTTTCTTGTTTGAACTAACTTACATTAAACATGAAACTATGGTAAAAATCCACGCGAGTGCATAGAGCCATCACTTTCTTACGGATTCTTTACATTAGATAGTGCGGGTTTCCCCGAGACTAAGTTATTTAGATTCTATCCGCTAGCTAGGTTATGCTTTCGTGAACCAAAATCGGTTAGGCGTGAGCCTAGCCTAGGAGATAAGTTAAAACTATGGGGAAGTAGATGTACACGTGAGCCAAAGGCAAGACATACCCTAAGTACGATGAGGCATTACCAAGTGTTAATGCATAGATCGATAATGTCGGATCGGTATTTAGCAGTGTCGAATATGTTGGGAATGCTTTGAAAATCGATTATGAATTAGGAACGGGGAATTGAAAAAAGCAAACAAATGACACAATAATTTTAACATGGAAAATCCAAAGCATATAAAAAATCACGTGATCGACGACACGATGAAATTCACTATTGGAAGAATTACAACTGAATTCTCTATAAAGAACTCTAAAGAATGAGATTCGAAATACAATTTATGAATTACAATGTCCTCTATTTATAGGGAGGAGTTTGTGACAACATTAGAAATCTTGTACAAGATTTCCTAATATTCGTCTAATTATGTTATCAAATATCTGAATGATCTCCAACAAATCTTTACAATATTCTTTAATTGAATCTCGATTGATTTTCATATCCCCATGAAAATCTCAATTTCCTCAACCTCCTTAACTAAGCACTTAATACCCATCGGTCAAATATATCCACAATCACAAGTTTATTACGAACTGGGTTCATCAATACCGATTTCAACATTCAACAATCTCCCACTTGGACGCCGGTGTTGTATCTTCCACATAATTCTCGTTCGGACATCACTTGGTCTCCGATATTCGAGGTAGTGTCCAATCGATCTCAAAGATCTATGCTCACTAGTCACTTGGTGAGTCCTACTCGAGCGGCATATAGCTCTAGTTTTGCCACAGTAACTCCTTTAATCAACATATATGCCGAAAGCACCTTCTTCTTGAGTAAGACCCGAATATAATGATGCATCAACTCAATATTCTTCGTCCTTGCATGGAATACCAGATTCTTAGCGAAGCTAATGGTACTTTGACAGCCACGGTACAAATTCCATCAATCGGTCCTCTTACCGATCTCTATCAATAAGTTCTAGAGCCACACTATCTCCATTCATGCTTCCAAAATCGCAACATAATCTGCCTCGGTCGATGAGAGTGAGACACATCTTTATAATTTCGATTTCAAGCTAACAGTTGTACCGCCGATCGTAAATACATAACCTAATGTAATTTTCCGTTCGTCCAGAATTCCTCCAAGGTCAACATCCATGTACCCTGTCAACTCGATCGTTCCCCTCCGAAAACATAACTCTCATTTTGATGTCCCCTTTAGATATCGTAGCAAATAAAGCACTGCTTTCCAATGCTCTTTTCCAGGGTTCGATATGAGCCTGCTCACGACTCTCACTCCATGGGCTATATCTAGCCTCGTACATACCACAACGTACGTCAAAATTTTGACCGCCGAAAAGTAAGGCACATCCTTCATCTCTTCAATATCCCACGATCATCGACTCCTGCTCCTTTTAGAGTTTCAAGTGTGCTCCAATGACATCTTCGTAATTTTCAAATCTCCTAATTGAAACTGATCAACAACTTTTTGAATATATTTCTCTTGAGACTAGGTAAGTGTTCCCTTATGTCGATCCCTTTGGATTCTCATCCCGACAATCTGTTTGATCGGTCCGAAGTCCTTCATCTCGAATGCATCACACAACTACAGCTTGAATTGTTTTATGTCCTCCATATCAACCAAATGCTATTAGCATATCATCAACATAGTAGAATAATTACATATGAAACTTTGTTTGTTCGGAGATAACAACAGTTGTCCGTCTCACATATTTTAAAACATCGTTCAGTCATTAGTGAATCAAAGTTCAAATATCATTGTTGTTAATGAAGGTGATATAATATTTTGAAACCTCGTTCACATCTTTTGAAACCTCGCTCCTTAAGAAATACACCTATACCTTACAAGTTCAGTCGTTAATGAAGGTGATATAAAATTTTGAGCCTCCGAGGGATTGAAATAGTGTCATACCCCACACGTAGTTATCACGAGTTCTAGCTTCTTTTTCTTTCGATCCCTATACACCTTAGTAAATGTGACTTTCTTTTGCTTTCATAGTACACAGTTTTCATAGAATCCGACTTCCCCTGAGTCAAACTTAGGCAATAATCCTTTCTTGGTTATGATCTTCATGCATTTATCACTCATGTGACCTAGCCGATCATGCCACATCTTTAGCTGTCTCATTAGTGTGAGAATTAGATGTTCAGTTTAGGCGGTGGTCTTGTAGCAATTTATCCGGCTACGAGACTCCGACGCAACGGAAATGAATGCTTTAGGCTGTCGGAAAATGGAGACAGCGGCTAAGTTTGTAGGGAAAATGAAATTGTCAATTCTACTAGATATATTACAAAACCCTAATAACACATATTTAAATACAATATTTGGGTCTTAGCCCATTACATAATTATAGAAGTCTAGCAAAGAAAGAGCCCAAATGATATCAGCATCAATAATTCTAACACTCCCCTTTGCTACTGCAATTTGAACTTCTTAAATAGCGATAGATTTTCCTTGAATTAAATCAACTCGTGTCTGACCTATGACTCTTATCGAGAGTTCTGAATTAGTTAGTGTATGAAAACTTAATTCAAGTTTGGTTTATCTTTATATTTATTTTATCTGTATCCACTAAAATTGTGGGTTTTACGATATTCTAAAATACCGTAACTATCGAAATTCTAAGAAGTTTAAAGCAACATTTTTGGGTTTCTTGAATCCGAGGGGCTTCCACCAAACGGGCAAAACAACTAAGGAAGTGAATACCAGCCTTAGTTGCTCCTAACAGGAGCTTCTTTGACTTCTCCGGGTCTAGAGATCTTCACACAAAACTAACAACTAAAAAGCTTCTGACCCAAACAACAGACAAAAGAAAAGCGCCAGAACATGGCTACAAAGAAGAGTTTATCTGCAAATCTTGTCTCAGTGTTTTTTTTCTCGATACAACACCGACGTAACTCTAGAGCTTCTTAAAAAAATCCTGCCTTTAAGAACATCTCGGCTGTAATTTTCAGTTCGAAAAACATGCAAACATAGGGCTGAAACTTTTTTTTTCTTTTTTTTTGGGTTTCGAAAATGCACAAAAAAAACAGAAGATTGAAGCCACGATTCGAACACCTATGGCTCCGATACCATGTGAGAATTAGGTGTTCGGTTTAGACGGTGGCCTTGTAGCCATTTATCTGGCTACGAGACTCCGACGCAACGGAAATGAAAGCTTTAGGCTGTCGGAAAATGGAGGCAGAGGCTAAGTTTGTAGGGAAAATGAAATTGTCAATTCTACTAGATATATTACAAAACCCTAATAACACATATTTAAATACAATATTTGGGTCTTAACCCCCATCACATAATTATAGAAGTCTAGCAAAGCAAGAGCCCAAATGATTTCAGCAGCAATAATTCTAACAATTAGATCCTTTGTCATTGCAAATTCTGAATGGTCTCCCATGGTGCCGAACGATCCCTCTACATACAATGCACTGCGTAATTCCCTTTGCGATTACTAAAGCTCATTTGGCCACTTTTCACCGACCATCCCCGAATGACCTTCGGTAACCTTCAGAATGAAGCTATCCACCAAGATTAAACTTTTACTGAGATCAGGAATATACATCACATCCTCTAATGTCCACTAGTACTCGTTGGAGTATCTCATCTGTATATCACCCCGAACGGTAATTTCGATGGACTTCCCGTTCGCTAGATAAATATTTCCATGATTTCTTACCTTAAAAGATTTAAATAAATTATAATTGAAGGAAGAATGGAAAGATGCACCTAAGTCAACTACTCAGGATTTCAACCAACTCTGAATAGCGAGTGCGAGTGCCTCGACTGAATCAGCCGCCATCGAGGAAGTTGTACGGTACATTAGTTTATTGTTATATAAGTTTTAGGAAACTCTGACTGAGACGGCATGGATTAGAACGAATATGGTGTTAAAAGAAGCTAAGAACATAAGGATTGACTAAAGGGTCATTCTAAATAGATGAGAGACTAAAGGATCATTTCGTAAGGTAAAATGTTTAAAAGTGTGTAGGAAGGATCTAGAGAAGGTCATTTGCCACTTAGACATGAAAAGCACCCAAGAGAAGACACCAAATTCAAATTCGAGAGGAATTATATGCAATTCATCGAAAAATGTCTTAATTCATTGCGAATCATCCCACTCATCATAAATTCATCGTGGATTTTGAAGGGTGCAATGGTAATTCATTGCGGATTTGAGGATGTAAGTAAAATTCATCGTGAAAATGAGGATATGATTGTAATTTATCACGAATTTGAGGGCAACATAGTGATTGTCGTGGATTTGAGGGGCACCATGGCAATTCATCACCGATTTGAAGACAATATGGTAATTATTGATGGGTGGGTCACTCTACATGTGTATGGGCACCCAAACAAAGTAAAAAAAATGAAATAAGAAAAGTATACAAAAGTGCAACATCAATGTTTGACAAATCATGCATTGTTGGTGGCCAATTACCTCCCGTGATGCCTATAAAAGGGCAAGATATTAGAGCTTTCTATCATCCCACACTTCCAAGAATCTCGGGCTCATTTGAGCATACAAGAGTAGAGAGAAAAGGATAGAGAAAAACCTTTTTTCCCTAATCGTGTTTCCGGAAAGTTTTCGAATAAGTGTGTAATATTTAGGAATATTTTCTAAATATTCTGGGACTCTCAAAATAATTGATGGGTAGTCGAAGTGTTACGTAAACACTGTTTTACCTCTTATTTTGGGTCAACTCGACTCTAGATATTTATCTATGATACATTTTCTTTGTATACGTACTATTGGCAATAGTTGAAGTTCTCTGTTGGGACCCACAGACTAACCCTATTTTGGATAAACCACGTTAAATATCGGTGTCTATATATTTATCATATTTGTATCGTCGATACTTCGATTTCATACTTACGCTGTGTACCCAACAAGTGGTATCAGAGCTAGATTTAGTATTGATAGCAGCTTATTGTATGTTGTGTTGTTGCCACTAAGTGAACCCTTCACATAAGAAAATAAGTTTGATTATTTTTCACGATTCTTAATTAATATTGGACCTATGGAGGTCAAGGCAAGCAAGATGATCAAATTAAATAGATCCAATTATTACATGTGGAAAAACAAGATGAAAGATATTTTCTTCGTGACGAAGATGCATTTACCGGTGTTTGGCAAATCCATATTGGATGGAAAGTCCGATGCTGACTGGCTTTCGAGAATCAACAAGTATATAGTTTTTTCCGGCAGTATGTTGAATAAAATGTGTACCATCACATTTGTGACGAAATCCAAGCGAAAAGTTTCTGGAAGAAACTTGAGTAATTATATGCTTCAAAGAGTGGCAACAACAAATTGTTCTATATGAACAACTTGGTTCTTACAAAGTACAAAGAAGATATTTTGATCACTGATCATTTGAATAGTATTCAAAGGATATTGACTAAACTATCAACAATGGGTAATAAATTTGACGATGAATTAAACACGTTGTTTATTCTGAGATCCTTATCGGAATCATGGGAGTCATTGAAGGTATCACTTACTAGTTCTAGTAATATTACCATTGAACAGTTAAAAGTGGAATTCTCAACGAAGAAATGATACGACGGATTTAAGATATCTCACCGTCACAGTCAGAGATTATGATTGTTGATTCTAGAGTAAAGAATACTAAACGGAACTCTAGATATGCGAAGCGTGATAATAGTAGAGGAAAGTCAAACAAATACACCAATGTTGAGTGTCACCATTGCAAGAAGAAATGTCACATCAAGAAAAATTGCCGACTGTTAAAAAAAGAACAAGTTGCGAAAGACAAAGTTTGTGAGAGCAGTGATGATGAAAAAATCAATGTATGTAACCTTATTTTGGGTGAACCACGTTAAATTTCAGTGTCTATTTATTTATCTAATTTCCATCGTCGATACATCGAGTTTTTACTTCCGCCGTGTGCCCAACAATTATTGCGGATTGGAGGCGCAGCATGGTAATTCATTGCGAATTTGAGGGTATAAGTGTAATTCATTGCAAAAATGAGGCATAAGGGTATTTCATCGCGAAAATGAGGAAGAAGAGGGAGTTCGCCGCGGATCGGTCTTGAAACGTGACGAAAGAAGAGTACCATAGGCCTATAGTAAAGTAATGAGTGAGCAATCGATAAGAGGGTGATATAGGGTCACACGGTAATATAATACGGTAAATTGTGCATGAAGGAAATAAAGCATAGAAGGCACATGATAACAAGGTCAGGTAAGTGGAGTAAACACGGTAAATTAAGGGAAGATTCACGAATAAGTAATATTATGGAGTTTAGAAGATAAGAGAAAGCTTAACTCATGAAAAAGGTAATCTGAAAAACCTTTTTAAATGTGAATTCGTTGCAAGATAAATTAACTAAAATTGTGACATAACTCTAGATATAGGTTAAAATGAATACATCTCAATACTAGATGTATAGCTTCAAACTATGGATAAATGTTCGATATTTCTCTATATTTTCATCCAATCATTATTCTCTTATTATTGTGGATTCGTACACTTCAAGCGATTGTTATTTTTGTTCCTCAAACCAAGCAAAGACGTTAGTAAGGTGGATTCATCATTAAAAGTAGTATTCAAGGTTAGCTATCATTCCATCCCAGATTATAAATAGCAGTACATTATCATTGATCTTCAATTCCAAATGTATTCTTTCTTCTTCTCTGCCATAAGAGTTGTTTGATTCCCTTATCTACAATTATTTATGGCTACATGTGGGAATTTTATTCTCTAATTTTCTTTGTGCACATAATTTCTTTAAGTAGACGAATTAATTTTGTGACAAGAACATGGCTTTGAGTCATGTTTTACATGGATAAGAAATACTGTGATAAAAAGAAATAAATAAGGCATGCAAATACCAATATTTTTGTATTGGACAGTATACCGTTTGTAGTACTGGAATTTTATTTGGTATCATCAGGTACCGGGTTTTAAGATCGATTTATGAGTGTTTTTGGATTCAATCTTATAAAACTAATTAAATATTAATTTTTTTTAAAAAAAAAAAATGTGTTACTGGCCGAATACTAGAGAGATTGAATTGATAATGTCTTCAAGAATTGATGATGTTTTAAAATAAAATAATAAAGCATAAGCAAATAAAGATAAATCTCAACGAAGAAATTCAAAAAACAAGACAAACCAGGAACATTTTGTCTTAGAACTCAAGCTCTATACTTGCACTTCTTCAGTCGGGACAAAGGCCGGGATGACATACGAATCTTCCTTTGGAGGATGAATAGTAACAAGATCCGGAAGAGGTGTAGTCGGACCCTGCTTTCCTTTTGGATCCCAATCGAGCATAATTTTAACCTTAATGCCAAGAACACCCTATAAAAAACAACAAAAATTCCTCAGTGATATAAATATAGATGAAATGGAGAGTTTGGCAACACCTGTCTGAGTAGAACATGTCTCACAGCAGTGTCTATGTATTCTTTAACTGGCTGACCAGAAGAAATCATGTAACCATCTTTGAACTTCATTGACTTAGCACGCTGAGCTCTCAGTTTTCCACTAACAATAACCTGTAGAAGGAGCACAGCATTATATACAATGCATTAAAATGCCAAACATTTTGTATATGTACCTCGCATCCCTTTGCTCCACTCTCCATAACAAATCTCAACACACCATAGCATGCCCTAAAGAATAACACACAATATAGAGCTCATTCACTTTAATGGGAAACACTCAACGTCAGATATGTTTCATTATACAACTCTAGCAGTGATAATGGTTCTGGTTAAAAGCATTTCATATTTCTCCATGTCGAAGAGTAAAAATGATAAACTTACACAGTACTAAAACACCAGAAATGATAAATAACTAGAAATAACAGCAAATGTGGAATAAGAAGAAAATAAGTTTGTACTTTCTGACGGCAAGCCCACCAAGGAGTTTATATCTTAGTGACTCGGCCTGAGCAATTGCGCAAAGACCCCTATTGTTCACTTTCTCAGCATACAACTCCACACTGCTTTCAGGGAATTTGAACCTCTTCTGCACGACAGAGGTCAGTTCCCTGATTCTCCTACCCTTCTCCCCTATATAAAACAGAGTAACAATTTCCCATAGAAATTATAACAAAATGACAATAAATCAGCATCGCTAAATTCCAAATAATTTCAGTATACGAATTGGAAAATAACCTAAAACGTTCTGTGTTCGAGTCGCCCGAATGATAATCTCTGTCCTCATAGGAGTAACCCTAACCTCAACACCAGAATACCCATCCTCCGCTAATTCACGTGTCAACACCTCGTTCAGCTCCGCGTAGAATACCCCATCAGCCACAAACTAGTAGTAAACCAGTAAATAAGTAAATCAAAACCTATGAATAGCAAAGAAAAGAGAAGTTAATCAAGAAAACAGAAACCTTTCGCTTTTTACTCATCTGAGTAGCCATGATCAGGTTCAACGACAGAGATTTGGTAGAGTTTCCAACGTCGGCGAAGGATTGACGGAAATAAGGGTTTCAAATCTGATCTTATTGGTCCGAAGGCCCAGTGAAAAATATTAAATAATGGATATTCTAAATGGGCTTTAATGAAATTTGACTGGGCCGAGCTGGCTCTAAGGATCAAACTTGTTTAGGCCTTAAAAGCACGTTATAAGAGAGATCGGTTAAATTCTGGATTTGCCATTTCAATCTTTGTTTTGGTATTGGACTGCGAGTTTTTACAACAAAATCTTTGTTGTTGTACATGAACGTGTCAGGCACATTAATTTGTATAATAACATAAAAATTAAAATGAATTCATAAATAATATTCATATTTTAAAATTTAAATATGATATGTTGATATTATCCTTTTATTTTTAATATGTAATTTCTAATTTGATGAGAGTGAGATTGCATATTTTATTTTTAAAATTAAATGGGTGAAGTCACTTTCTATCGAATTAGAAACCAACCTCACTCATTTTTTATTTACACTCGTGAAGTGAAGAACAAGACTATAGCTCGTCTTTCTCTGTTTCTTACATTGCCTTGTTCCGGATATGCCCATTTCCACTGCAACATATGACGTCCACATCCACCCTGTACCACTGAGTATTTCGATGTATTGTGTGCTAAATTTGCTGTTAGAGCCTAATTATGGTAAGCATTTTAGGGTTATGGGTGTCGATTTTGGGTCATCGATTTGAGGCTACACGTTAGGGTGTTGATTTGGAAGTTGTTTTAATTTGCTTGTTGTGGGCTAATCTGGGTAAGTATTTTAGGGTTTACATGTGTCCATATCGGGCTATGGGTTTGAGTATTGGTTTGAGTTCCTAGAACTCGTGGTTCCTTCAGCTTTCCTTCTATTATTGATAGCCGAAACTCTATGTTGAAACTTCCTTACATGTATTTTAGTGTGACGATAACAAGTCGTCTTATGGATTCTTAGAAATGAACTGGAGGTTGGAGGAGAAGAAGTAGGGATAGAGAGAGATGAGGATAGGTGGAGGAAAGCAAATAAGCTTCATTCATTCAAAAGATATCTGATACAATATACCATTTGGTTGTAGAGTGCTCATTAGTTTTGCGTAGTTCATAGTATACCATTTGATTCACAGTATTTGTGTCTTAGGTTTGACACGAATTTACTTCTCTCCATCTCATATCCGAGGGATGGATTTTGTTTTCCATAGGCTTCACAATTGTGGAATCTTCCTTCCCATGAAGAGCCACCATATATTCCTCAACATTTATGTCCTTGTTAATCATTTGGGTCAGCTTCCCCAATGATGTCAAAGGATTCTTAAAATAGAGAAAATGGCGACTTGAGTCCCAAAAGTTTGGATAATTTGACAATTTTGGTCCCCAAAGTTGCGTATTTTCGCAAAATACGTCCCCAAAGTTTGCGAATTTTGGCAATTTTGGTCCCCAAATTAATTTTTGTCCAGGGACCTAATTTGCCACAATTCGCAAACTTTGGGGACGTATTTTGCGAAAATACGCAACTTTGGGGACTGGTTTTGCCAAAATTCGCAAACTTTGGGGACCGGTTTTGCGTACATGAAATTTTGGGGGCTGGTTTTGCCAAAATTGGAAACTTTGGGGACCAAAATTACCAAATTATCCAAACTTTGGGGACCAAAACTGTCTTCCGCCCCATCTTGATTCCCCTGACAACATGATTATTTTTTCTATAAACTGCCGCAAGGTTGTTTTTCCTGGGTTGTAACTTAGAGCATATAGTTCTGCTTTGCTTCTCGGAGGTTCGACATTAGTAGCAAACTGTTGTGTATGCAGAATCGAAAAATGTTCAAAAGAACTGACAAATCCTGAAGGCAAATTCTTAAACAATGATTTTGAATCCGTTTGTAGAGTGGCCGCAAATATTTTACACCGGATAGCACGCTGGCCAGAAAAGGTCCCCATTCGTAACTCGAAATAAGACAGGTGGTCTAGGGGATCACCTAAACCAACGAAGGTTGGCATTCCATCAAGAGCCCAGAATGAAAGCTCAAGAACATCACTCAATTTGTGTTCTGAAAACGGATTCAAATAAAGTTGAAGCAGCGTCGAGACCCTATTATTTGAGGTTTCTTTTTGATAAGCATCTTCCAAATCTAATAGGAAATCTTTCCCAACATGTCTAATAATCGGTTGCTCTTTTGCTTCGTGAAAGAAGGTCGGTTGGCGCTCTACATCCAACCTGGATCGTCTCCTTTTGATAGCACCAAGCTCTGTCACCAATTCTTGGATTCACACCTTGTCGAGGATCACTACTTGGGGCAACTCATTCTAGGGCGAACGATGTAAGATTTCCTCCACATAAGAACTCTGGTTTTCCTGACGGTCATCCACAATGTTCACTCCGACTTGGTCTTCATTCGTAGAAAGATTTATTGCATGTGGTTATGCGACTGACTCTGTCGTGAGGCGATGATCGACTATCGAAAGTCACCAACCATTTCTTCCATCATTTTCCTAAAAGACTGTGGATCGAGGGTGATCACCTCTTTTCCAGCAATACTATTATGAGACTTCTGTTGGTTCTGAGCCTTCATGGCTTCCACAGATTCTGAGGTTTTCATAAAAAACGGCGCAAGCGAAATGAAAAAGCTATCCTGGAGAGTTTATCAATGAGTTTTCAAGTAGGTACCCACGGACAACGCCAAATGTTACGAGTTGAAATTCTACACCGTAATATTAGATTTATTTGTGTATTGGGACCACTTGTAATCGGTATCCGTTAGAGAGGGATACTAGAAATTATACGTGGGAAACTCGAAATTCGGTAGGAAAACCTACGGGGTAGCAAACCCAGTAGATGTATTATTCATTAAAGGGAGAATGCAAGATAGAACACAAGGTTTGAATACCCAAGGTATTCACTGCATCTATCAAATTTAGAGTGTCCAACTTATTCAGCATATCCTCCATCATTCAATACTAAATCTTTTTGTAATCTTATCAAATGTTCTCGAGCCCATAACAGTGACTTTTACCTGACAAAAGTCATGTTGCGCCGTCTAGAATGGGTGATGAAATCTTTGTTGACATATTCTTCACAAACCACCAAGCATGAAAGAATTGATGTCGGTCGATATTAACCGTCGACATCCTTCGATCGGTCATCTTTTCTTGTATGTCGACCATCTATTATGTCGACCATCAACTTGCCGATGTCGACGCACTACAAAACCGATGCGATTTATTTCTAACAATGTCATACCCTGCTGAATGGCAACCCGATAGTAAAAATTCATGCATTGAAAGTTTAGAATTGTAATTATTGTTAAATTCTAAATTTGAGGACTACTAATTGCATGAGGGACCAAATTCACCAAAGTTAGTGAATTACGGCGACCAAATACATCTTTATTATAGTTGAGAGACTTCAATTCTCAAAATTGAAAAAGTTGGGTACCAAATTTGCCACACACTTTAAACATTGAGAGTCGGTTTTGCCAAACTATGGATATTATGTGGATTAATTTTGCAAACTCAAAACTATGAATATCATAATTGTCATAATTAGAAAACGTTGGGGACCAAATTTACTAAACTAGGAAAATATAGGGATCAAAATGTGCGCTTCGCTTGTTATAAATATTAAAGAAAAATTTTTCTCTACACTAAACTTTAAATGTTAGTTTTGCCAAAGTTACAAAATATATATCCTCCATCATTCAAAGTTAGCTTTGAGGATTAGATTTGTCACAATTAGAAAATCTTGAAAATTAAAATTTTAAAATCATATAAATAGTAAATACCATAAATGTCGATCATATATTAGAAATGTTTATTGATTGTATTTTTTTCCTTATGGTAGTAGTACTTGCGGTGAAAAAGTAAGTTACATTATTGTGAATTTAAATCAAAGTCAGCCAAGAATGGATTAAAATGTAGTCACATAATGAATATAAATATTAATTCGGTCTAAATAGATAGATACAAATATAGATATCACAAGATATAATGCGAATAAATAAAAGTAAATGAAAACTGGCCTGCACTAGGATGTGTAACATCAGTGATTATTAGATATGTACTCATTTATGTGATGTAATTGTAGAGTCTACATTATTGATAAAATTCTTTTTTATCAATTATTAAGTTTAGTAATCAATATTTTTCTGACACTTTTTACTATAAATTATTTAAATATTATACTTTTTATTATTTGATTGTTAAAATTAACATTTACAAACTCGTTCAAACCCTTTTCATAAAAAAATGCTTTAAAATATCATAATTATTGTCTATTTGTTGAAATAATGAATAATATCCCACATTGGAAGTGAGATGATCTTTGTGTTAGTTTATAAAAAGGAAGGTGGACAATAATAATTGATTTGTTCAAGTTTATAGGGTCTTATCTCATCGAGCATACTTCCCATGAAATTGACTCAACTTTAGAAATTTATCACTTAAAAAATAGTGAAAATAGAGAGAAATTTTGTAAACTTAAAAATAGTGGTTGACCTATTGTGGTAGAAATTGTATTTTATGAACTTTCATTTTTGATCTCAATCTTGTCATCACTTATCTGTTTGGTAATAATTTTTGTCTTTATGGTTATTTTGTTCATCAATTTTAGTTTATGTTTTCTAAATCTTCAAGATATTAGTTGTTCCATCGCAAGTTGTAAGGCCAGGAAACAACGCAATACTTTCATAAGTTAAATAAATTAGACGCATACAATTTAACAAGTTGCAATATTATGATCTTTTGAAATTATAGTAGTGTTGTAATGAGTAATATATCCTCTTAGAATCATATATGGGGGACATCAATAATTTATTAATTTTATCTAAATTGTAGGAAATAAACTCTACTCAAAACAAATAATTCATATTGTTATGGTCCCTTTTTAGGGGGTACCAACAGTCGTCCGGTTCGTTCAACAAACGAACTCGGTTCTGATTTCTTTAAAATGTGGAA
Organism: Utricularia reniformis; assembly: GCA_009725065.1. Lineage (NCBI taxonomy): Eukaryota > Viridiplantae > Streptophyta > Magnoliopsida > Lamiales > Lentibulariaceae > Utricularia > Utricularia reniformis. The sequence goes on along the minus strand of RWGZ01001725.1, from coordinate 283,817 downwards.
GACGATCAAAAGCTAAAAACCAAAATAAATGCACGGCAATATATAGTGGAAACCCCGTGAATTAGGGTGAAAACCACTCGACTAAAAGCTGATTATGCTCTTAGCTTGCTCACTAATAAAATAACTCAACAGTTTATACAAGACAGGCTAATGAAATGACGAGGTAAAGAAAGCGATAAGAATCCGGCAGAGTAACAGCATGTTCTTCCGCGTCCAAAGGGTCCTTTATTTCCTTCGTCTTGCCCTGTATTTATAGAGTCGCCGGCGAGTGTAATCCACGTCCTGTAACCGCCTCTGACAAGTTTGTTAGATGTTGTTATCGCAGGATGTAAAACGAGGCTGGGACCGAGGCGTGGTCTGCGTGATCGGGCCCGAAGCATGATAAACTTGATAGGGCCCGAAGCGTGGAACGCGTGAGCCTGTAACCGTTCGGACCGAACCCCGGAGCCAGCTGGCAGATAACGCTTTTATTTACTAAGGTTATCTTCGGTCCTTTGTGTTGAACCTCGGGCCGCTCTTCCTGAAGGTGTAAGTGGGCTATAAGAGTTCGTTTTGATTATTTAAGTCGGCCCAACTGTTATCGGGCCTCACCCATTATAGGGTACCCGGTCCTAGAGTTCTCATCACATATTTTACTATTAAAAATAGGATAAACATGAAACAAGTAGAAGCAAACTTAGCAAATAAGAAACTTAGTCTTGTACCTCTTGGAGGAGTGAAATTGGACGAAACCAAAAGGGACATAACATTCCTAGGGTGCAAGTGAGTTTAGGAGATGAAATTTTAAGATGGAAACTACTATATTTTCATAAGTGCATAATATATGTTTACATATTTCTATTCTATGTAAGATAAATAAAAGTGTTTGTCATATTCATTTTTACATTTCCATGTTATGTTATGATTGTTTTGCTAATTTCATGACAATGTGGTTCCCTTGCGTTAGTTTGTCGAAAACTGCTCTTGTATCAGTTTGTCGCATGTTATGTAAGAGCTCGCGAGGAATTTGAAGAACACTCCAAAGTCGCAATGAATTGTACACAACATGCGACAGATTTACGCTGCACTAAAAAATCGTGATGAATTGCACAAGACTCGCGACGAATTTTCACAATTCGTCATGACACATGCATAATTCTTTGTGAAAATTTTTCTTGGTTCTCGGCACTTGAGATTTTATCATTAAATCTCGGCACTTGAGATTTACAGATAGTCTAGAGATTTACACATGCAATTGCTTGGACCTTGATATATCATTATTTTGTTATTTCAATACCCTTTTGTATTTTTTGAATTTCATTATAGTGAAATATCCAAATAGAGATTTACTCTCCTATAAGTTCACACATTTTGGGTTTAACGATATAATTGTTGTGCCTCTAATCAAATCAATCTAATAGCAATATTGAAATAATTGATTAAATTGAATAATTGAATAAATCCAAAAATATTTTTTGATGGATCATTACAGCAACTTTGGAATTGTTAAGAATTCAATACATGGATTTGGATTGAATCCATTGGAATCTGAGATCGAGGGCCCTGAGCCCGATTGGAGACTTTTGCAAGATCTTGTGAGAAGAAATCTCATAGTGGTGGATGCAAACAGAAAACTCGAATACCAATGATTGAATACATACAATGGACTAATAACATTAACTTAAGTGTGAGACAGAACTCTCATAGTATTGCATTTCTTCTCATAGTGAGAAGAAATGGACCGCAAGACAATGATTGAATTTTTTTGTAAATGACATTTTTTATTTTACTTGTTTTGACTTTGTTTTTTATGAAATAGATTAATAACATTAACTTTAGTTTGCAAAATAGTAGCGCAAATGTAGTACCACAAAAAACATGCGAATGGGAATACAGCAAAAATTCTTGAAATGTAAGTGCATGTTGACATATTTCACTTGTGTTTGCGATTTTTACAAATGAATGAAATAAAATACTGATACATTAATTGCTTTTCTTCATTTTAAAATCTTCCTCCAAATTGTAGCATTTTCTCAGTAGACTTTCAAGAATTCACCATCTTGATTTTATGTTCAATATTTCGTTAGAAAAAAACATCGTTTGTTAATCATCTCGAAAAATGATGTAATAATCACATTGAAATACAATACAACTCAATTTTCTAGTTGTTAGTTAAAATTGAAGAAATGGTACGCTAGAAGAATTTCATTAATAACATGAAAATTATTATAAGAACAGACACATTCAAAAAAATTGAATAATAACAAAATTTTAATATGAATAACCACATTTCTAATTTATTGAACTTAATTTGGTTTTAATTGAAAAAAATATAAGATTTAAAACATAGTTTTTGAAATCGGTTTGGACAGTCGGGTCCAACCGGTCTGACCATGAACCGGTGCTAACACCGATCCGATTTGTTCCGAATAATGGTCTCATATCAAAACTGGACTATATCAGCAAAAAACCTGGTTGATCCCATTCTAAATACTAAAAATCGGGCAAAACCAGTTCGACCAATTAGAATTGGGCCTATCGGGCATGAATTTTGACCTAATGGGCCTATACTTTTACTAATATTTAATCAAATATGGTAAAAATAATATTTTAACTCATTACAATTAAATTAATGAATAAAATTATGGTTTTAAATTTATTTTATTATTAAGTATCATATTAATATTGTAAATATACATATTTTTTAAAAACATGTTTGAACCGATCCGACAATCCGGTTTGATCAATAGAAGAAATTTCAGGTTCATCTATTGAATTGGTTTTCAAAAACTATGATTTAGAATCAAAATTCTTTTGTAATTAAATTTGAATTACTTTTGCTAAATTTCAAAATATTTGTAAAGAATTGGATTCCATTCATGATTTCAATGTTTTTGAACCAATTTAGCCAAATTTGATTTTTGTATGGAGCCATTTTACAAACACATTATATGTTTGGACTTTGGACCAAATTGTTATTTCAAAAAAATTAGACTAAATTGTTAGAAAATGAAATATGTCAGAGCCAAATCTCAAAATATCACAACTCGTTCTATTATGCTCACTTTTTTAAAATAAAAAATTGTGCAATACCGGCATTACTTCTAATTAATGTGCTTGTTATGAATTTATTGTATCACATAGATATCAATCTATAGTTGCATCTATATGTTAGTTGATATTGAATTTAATTTGTGATAAATACACCATATTTATTGATGCACCGCAAGACATGGGGAATCAGAAATGTGTATACATTTATTTGATATTTAATTTAGTCAATATTTTATTATTTTGTGTATGTTTCTTAGCTAAATGAATTTTAACATAAAATGTTGCATTCAATAATGTTTATAACGACAAATTCCATTTCACAAAATCCAGCACAAACAATGAGTGCTATCGTAAGGTTTGGAAACTCCACTGCTAAAAATATCATTTAGGATAATCACAAATTGTATATTGTAAAAAACTAGCATAACAATTCTCTGTTAATAGAAATACTTTTAATTTGGATCACAAAAATGGTGATGTGATTTGGCTTTAGGAATGGCAAAAAACCCAAACCCGAATTCTTGCCGATTAAACATACACAATTATGTGGTTATGGTGGTTCAACTTTGGGTTATACAAATTGTGACTGGATGACATTTACAAAATTCGAAAAGCGAATTAAAGTATAATATATTACAAAATTTAATAAGTGTTGACTACAAGCAACTTTTGCTTTATTATAATCGAATTGATTTTGATTGTAAACAGTGAATCTTTAATGGACATCACCTTTCCAAGCACTCAAAGTTTCCTTTTAATTGTTCTTATTTGTTCAGCCTTGGTAGCTTTATACATTTCTGGTTATAACAAGTCACCGTTCCTTGTCTCTTCTAATTCTACACCGGAAAACTCGAGATATGATTCTCCGACCAATCTAAGCCACATCGGCTTTGGTATTCATGGCTCAGTACGGACCTGGCCTTACCGAAAAGCGTATATAGAATCTTGGTGGCGACCAAATTCCACCAGAGGATTTTTATACCTTGATACACCTCCAACCGGCAGCCTACTCCCATGGTCTCCACTCTCGCCGCCGTATAAAATATCAACTGACCTCACTGCATATATTCAGAAAGAAAACCCCGTTTCACCAATACAGATAAGCATGCTCCACGGGATATTAGAAGCATTCAGAGATATGGATAGCGAGAATCTTCGTTGGCTGGTTATGGGTGACGATGACTCTATATTTTTCGTGGACAATTTGGTTGATGTTTTAAGGCGTTACGATAATACTAAGTATTATTACATGGGAGGCATATCAGAGTACATATGGTCAAATTTTTGGTTTTCTTTCAACATGGGATTCGGCGGCGCTGGGATTATTCTAAGTTACCCTGTTGCTAAATCTCTTGCAGGAGATATGGAGAATTGCCTTAAAAGATCAGCTAAGGTGTCCGTTTATGATCTCATGACGATGGCGTGCATCTCCAATATCGGAGTCGATCTTATTCCCCATAAGGGCATCCACCAGGTATCATTTCTATCTGTTCATGTATTGCATAATAAAAGAAGTTCATATATAAATTGTTAAAACCACTAGATGAAATGAATCATACTAAGAAAATTTTAATCAAGTGAGAACAATTATTTTATAAAAAACACACCACTATTTAAATATACTATATAATTTAATATATATATATTGTATTATTAATATAAATAAATCTTATAATATTATTAGTATAAATACGGGCACAACTGTGTTTGTTGAAATTTTAAAGTTTGAGGTTCGATTAATTATGAATTCGAACTCCAATTGGTTCGTTTACACCCCTAAGTGTGAGTTGTGTAAAAATATTTTACTTTTATTCGTAATAAAGTGATCTATAAAATATTTTACTTTTATTCATCAATCTTATTGTCATTTGCACATTTAGTTACAATCTTTTTTTGATTACTTTCTTTTATTAATATTCAGAATGTTGCGGTTGGTAATTTGACTTTAAAAATAACACTTCACCAGCGGGTTAGTTGCATGAGCCATTTACTTTTTATGTACCATTAGTTAATTCACGAATTGATCGCTAGTTTTAATCATTTTTTTATTGATAATATCTTTTAATCATCATTTTTTGTTTTTCTATATACTTTTAGTTATTAATTATTTTGCATACTTTAAGTTATCCATCTTTCAAAACGTTGTATTTTTTTGTCACACATTTCCAAAATGTTGTATTTTAGAAAAAAAATATTTCATTCTTTAGATCTAACATTTTAAAATCTTCTCAATTTAAACTAGAATATATAAATGATACAATTAGTCAACAGTTAATTTTTTGATTCACTTTTTCATCGATTTTGATCAACGTTTTGAAATCCAGTTGCTTTCCGCTCATTGGATGTCATATAGCTGGTGTGTATTAATTAAAGTTATGTTTTTTTTTATTTTAAAAATAATTTGCTGTATTGGGGATATTTGAAAAAAATAACTAAAATGTTAATATTTTGGTGTATCATCAGTATGACCAAACATTAGTTTGTTATTAAATATTTTCATATAGGCTATAAAAATGTGTTACAATCTGTACCAAATTTTATTTTCTTAAAATTTTTTAAAATAATTTATTATTTTGGGATCAGATCTCGAGTTTCTTGTAACTAGCAGTACCGAACAAAATACCAATGAGACTTAGTAATTCAAGCACTAACCATTCTATTGTTATATGGTTCATGCTTTGGCTTGTACAATCAGTAATGCCAGTATACCAGTATACCAATTAGTGCAAAATATATATATTAATTTGATTCTCTTAAAAAGTTTTAGTTGATAAGTACTTCAATATTTTAGGGGTTAATTATATTTTCTGGAAACTAATGCATTAAAATTCGATATATGAAAAATTCTAATATAAAAATTAAATATATAAAATGTTATATATGTTTATAAAAAAATTTGAGGATGTCGTCGCCAGAAATATGATTAAAAGAATAAAATTATGAAATATTTATTATCAAAATATATATAAAAAATATTGACAACTAAAATGAACATTTTCCAAATTTATTAGTATAAGGGATTTCGTTGGAGAAAAAATGTAAGCCTAAATTAGAAGCAGTTTAGGTGATTTTAATGAAAACAGAATTGTGCAGATTGATTTACACGGTGACGTATCAGGAATGTTATCATCTCACCCAAAATTTCCAATCTTAACCCTCCATCATTTGGACATGGTGGATCCCTTATTTCCAGGCATGAGTCGTGGCGAGTCAATAAAGCACTTAATGACAGCGGCATCCGTTGACCAAACAAGGTTAGTACAGATGACTTTATGCTATCATCGAGCGAAAAATTGGACTTTCTCTGTTTCTTGGGGATATTCCGCTTACATATTCCAGAGAATTATGCCTAGAAGTTACCTACAGAACCCAATTGAAACCTTCAAAACATGGACTCTACCTCCAAATAGAGGTAACAATATCCAAATGAATTTCATTGCTTTAATTCTTTAATTTGAACACTTGAATAATTTTATAGTGTTTACAGGTCCATATTACATGTTCAATACAAGGTTGCCATCTCAAAATCCATGTGAAATCCCACATGTATTTTTCCTCAAAAAAGTTGATATTGGTAACACACAAATTCTTACTACTTACCGAAGATCACAACAACCTAATATACAACCATGCGCAACAAGTGGAAATCATACCGCTGATAATATTTCCGAGATTTATGTGCTTTCTCCATCCATAGACAGAAAAGAGGTAATTTTCTTTGTTTTAATATACTGCACATAAGTTGATTTTATAAAAACTAAAACCCAATCTAACCCAAATCATATATCTAAAATGAATCAAATCTCAATAAAAATAACAACATTTTATAATATTTTTTAAAGTAATTATTCAAAAAGCTTGAAAATAAAAATAATATGCCCATCTAAGAGTCTTTTACTAGGATAACTCACTCACAAAACATATCGAAATAGCCTACTTGTTATATTTTAAATAAATTAACCCACTTTTACTAATAGATTGATATTCATGTTATGCTCCATATTACTTTGGGGTTCAAATTAATTTATAATAATATATATTTAATATTGTAACAAAATTGGATTGAGAATCTTGAACTAGTTCAAAATAATTTGTGGTTCGGTTGGTTAGAAATTCGTACTAAATTCTACTCGAAAAAATCAACATCGAACATTGACCAAACAAATGGCTGTGTTCATCTTTCCCTACAAATTTTTTGAATTCAAATAATTAATATAATTTATATTATAATAATTCATTATTACATACCGACTAGGAGCTGAAACGAGTTCCGGTGATAGATGGGTTCAATGCGTCTAAGTTTCCCACAAGATTTGATTCGTGGGTTCGGAGGGGTATATTAATTGGATGGGTATAAATATAAAAAACTATAATTTAACTAATAGCTTTCAGAATTGGCTAGTTAAATTTTCAACATTTTTGTGTCATTAAAATATATTATGATAGATCGAATATAATCAAACTAATCCAATTACAAGATGGGTTATGTTTCATCAACCTTAATATGACACAAAACCGAATATTTTGGATGAGTTAATGAGTTGATTTATAATATACTTAAATGCGCATATGGATACTAATGGAAATATATTTATAATCTACTTAAATTTATTATTCCATGATCCTTTATTATTTATTTATATTTTATCTGTTTAGATGGATCGATGCGAATGTTGCGATGTTGTAAGTGTCAAAGATGGCAGGGTTAAGATCAAGTACAGAGAGTGCAAAACTGGCGAAATTATTGCCTAACTATTACACGGAAGTCATGAGTAGATCGTGTCGATGGTGCACTGTTCTTAACATATGAATGTGGATTGTCAATATTATTCCGTATAAATAATAGTTACAGTACGGAACTTCTGAGTGCATACAGAGGTGCAGTAAGCAGAGTAACAATGGAAGAATGTAGCCTGAATTTAACTTGTAATTTAATTTTACTCTTCTTGAATTTTTTCCAACACTCAATGAAAACAAGAAATGCATTCCAATTTTACACTTGTTTAGTGAACGAAATAGATGAATATCATTGAATAAAATTACTCACGACTTATAGAGACACAACTGAAAGTCCTAGCATGGAAAAGGAAGTTGTTCTTAATCAACACAATTAAAAGATAATTATGTGACATGGATTTTTAGTGATTCAGTCAGAATTGTCACTTTAGTCAATCTCGCATTGGTCTCACTCCATTATTCTTCATGTCACGCCCCAACTTATACATGGATAATTAACATGAGACATGATATGTCGAGCTCAATCACTACAATTGAAAACAAGACCATTACTTAACATTCATATATAAGAAGTCATTTCAAATTTCATTAATAATCCCATGTATCATTCATGGTTCACAAATCATGTCTAGCTCCAAAAGTACTTCACTAACCATAATTCAAATCATATTCTAAATACAACACACCATACAATACGAGCAACAGACTAATCTAACCAACTTCATTACATTAGCACCTAACAACTGATCTTTGATACCATATATCAAAATCCTGTATAACCTAGGGTAGGATGGTGGTCATGAATTTGAAACAAATACTAAAACATGTCATGGAAATGCAACACATAATCATAGATGTATAATAAACATTCATATAAATATAAGCACATAACACTGCAATTCTTTCATTATCTTGTGAGCTTGGTTCAAGGTTGGTAACATGTCTCAGTCCTCTCCAAACCCATGGAGTTGGCCTCTCTACAGATGAAGAGAGCGTTAGCTCTGTGCCTCCTCCACGAATGGATAGAAGGTGCCACCCTCCCATCAACACCCGAGGTTATACATACAATAACATATCAAGTGGTACCATATCATATCTTGGATCCCATAATCTCATACTCAAGATGAGATTAGGTCATACCAAGGAATAACCATGTTGCTAGGGACGTCCTCCTCGAATCATAAATTCATACATGTCACATAAAGTAGAAATTTAACATAGTGTAGCCCGCCACACTTTTAAACAAGATGCACAATGAGTTCTACATGACCTCGTAAAATCATGTAAAACTATTCATAGGGCTATAAATGCAAAAATAATCATTGCTTTTGAAAAATGAAAAAAATAAATGTAAAAATATGCTGCTGCCTTGGAAGTAAATACAATTTAGCAAAACTTTGAAAAACATAAGATTTCATAAAGCTCTTATACTTTTATCATAGAAACCATATTTTTCCTGTCAAATAGACTCAAAATGTAAAGCTCATCACGAGATTCACAACTAATCAACAACTGTAAAATCATACATCTACATAATTACATAGAATGCTGTAAAACAATTTGTTTTTTAAGAATTTAATCGCCACATACCTCGTTTTTTCTATTGTATTTCCTTTTCTCCTAACTCTCTATATCCTTAAAGATATATTCATGTCAAATATCATGATATTTTAGCATTCTATCATTTCTCATTAGCAACTAAACCAACCTCTCACCCCTTTTCTCTTAATATGTAATTTTCATCTTCTTAGTTGTGTTTCAGCATCTACCAAGCCTCTTGCGACTTTCTCATGTTTGAAACCTCATACTTATCCATTTTATCATCCTCAACCACATGTGTAGTCTTTTAATTTGCTATACTTCAATAACCAATCAAACATAATACATTTCACTGTTATCTTTACTTATTATTGTTTCATTTTCATTTTGTGTTGTTATTTTGTATCTTTCTTTGTCTAATAAAAGTCATGATGGTGCTAATGAGTATCTTAGGTATGTGGTTATCAAACTACAATCATAGTCATAAGCTTAATTAGCAATATATATTACAAAGTAACTCAAACTTTTCATAACTTTGGAAACTACTTTATTGTTTTATAAGTAGCTCCAAATATGTTGATTATTATTTTGATACCATTAATCAAGTATTTCCTAGTGTTAAAATCAAGTTCCTAATTTTTTTTGTTGACTTCTTTTCCTAAAACTTGGATAATATCATATTACCACATATCTAAATATCAATTCAAAAGTTACATTATATGTGACCTCTAAATTCATACTTGTTTGTTTATCCAAACTTGAGTAATTGTTAAATTTAGGCTATATTCAATACCATTTATATTTATGTTTTTTCATTCTAATAAATAGAAATTAATGATGTTGTATAACACATTTTATTTTCCATTTTAGTTTTGAATAAGTAAAATTTATACTTTCAATTTTATAACTATAAATAAAAAACAACAAAAACCTTATTTTAATTCAACTTCTACTTCTAGTGAAATGACTATAATGCCCTTATTTATATTTTTCTGCAACTTTTGGCTTATGAAAGTTGTCTCCACGCAAATATGTCATAATTCACGTTGCGGAGCTGGACCATCATCACGATGATAATATTGTATAATATAATATTTTGCGATAATCAGATATAGTTTCGAATAGCAATTTATTATTGAAATAAATCTAAGGGTATGAAAGTAATTTGATTAATACATAAAATATCATTCTATTTCTTTAACATAACACTATCTGTTTTTATACATTATTTATTTATTCAAAAGCATTACAGAACACTTCATAATTTATATTTGTATTTCAGTTTGAGTTTCGATTTCTCTTTCTACAAAAAATTAATTTTCTAGAATTCGTGCAGAAAAGTCCAAACCTCACATTTCATTTCTTGATACTACCCGTATGGTAGCCCCCCTTCAATTCTACATAATGGAGGTCTTCCACTAGTTGTTAGGCAAGTCATTGAGATGGTTCAATCTCCATTTAGTGATTCAAGAGTAAAAAAATCAGCATCATATATTTTTGGCATGGATTCTGTAACTTTTACCATTACATTCACTTCGTTGTAAGTTCCTCCCATTAGAGTTATATTTTATACAAGCACCATAATTTTGTCCACAAAATCGGCATGCTTCTCATGTTCATCCATTTTTAATCTATTAATTTTATTTTTTCTGATGTTTCCAACTTGAGTGCCATTTAATATGGGATCTCCTTCATTGATTTCCACTAGCATTTCACATATTTTCTTAGTGTTCGAATTATTGAGAATAAAGATAAAGATTTAACAACCACCTGTATCCATCGAATCTTACTGTAAAACAAAGTAGTCGAGTAGATCCTTAATCCGATGTTGGGTCTGCAACATCAATAAATATTTCGTGGAGAATTCCTTAGGTTTCAACCAGAGTCGATTTTCCGATGGGATATAAAATAGATTTGAAAATATATGTATGACTTGGGGACCACGATCATATTATAGATGCCAACTAGTGTTTCTTACTTCAGCATATCATATAAGTAGAATCTCAATAGTATCTACATAGTAAAAACTCATATTGTATAGTTTAAATCCAATTAATTTGATAGCTTTTAATGGACTTATAAATAAGATGATTCTCAATACATAATTATTTACATAGAAGTCCAACGTTGGATAAATGATCCAAAAATCTCTGACTGGGCTATGTCACGCCCCGAAACCGGGCATAGCTATTTTCGGTGCAGGACATGCCGTTTTCCACTTTTCTTTGGAACACAAGATGCTTCTCTATAAAATAAATAATTAAAACTTCCAACATCAGAATATTCTACGTAAAAGAACAGATACAAAAATTTATCTACTTCTTTCATGCACTTCACCTCGTTAACATCCAAATGACTCGCTTTACTCTCAACTCCTTAAATACTCTATGTCATGCCCTTATACATCTAATAAAACTCATTAACTAAATCTATTACACTTAATTTACATAATTCGAAGACATGATGTCGTGCCCTAAAAATAGAAAACAAGGATCTACATGAAACTATAATAGTGATTTCTATATTACAAAAAACTAATATACTTAATCATCTACTAATACACTTGACTATATACAACATAAAACTGAACCAAATTTCTTACAAAATAAACTAGATCAAGTCCTCCTTATCTCTATTGGATCATGGCATTGTCTATTCTACTACTCGTCTTCACTACATACATAACATTATTTCATTGAGTGGTCTTGAGAGTGATGAGAACAAATAATCAGTATAATAATGCAACAACAAACATCACATAAATATATAACATAACACATAGACATAAATACATAATTTGCATACTGTTGTTTTTATCATTTTAAACTTACTAACATAACAGTCATGTTCTCTACCTTAACCCATGACTCACACACCACCAATAATCCATGAACATAATTCATGAGTCGCCTAGTATTAGAAATGGATAGAAAATGCAACCAATCAATCGATGTTTCCAACTTTCAGCCATACCTCACTCCTTTACATAATCTGATATAATGTGATCACATAACTGAACTGATGATCTAGATCATAACGTGACTGAAACAATGCTCCTGACTTTTTGTCAGAGTTGGGGGTTTACAAACTCTCGAATTTTCACCTAAAATAACATAAACACATGCAAATGCTGAAACTACTTTGAAAAACTGCACGACTGTTTGACGACACCGTAAAACCATTCGTTTTTTAGAGCTCCAATGACATCCAAAAATCACATTAAAATACACATTTGAAATATGATTCAATTTTCTAAAAACGGATATAAATGACAGTTTTTCAATAGAGTTCTCTAAACATGAGAAAACAGATCAATAAACATGCCTCTTAGTTTGTAGAGAAAATAACCGATGGGGTAAGGGAGGACGTGATGGGAATGACCATCGGAATAATCGGTCGAAGGGAAAGACTCGAGGGAAGTCTAAGTCACGTGGCGAAGCAGAGTGTTGGTATTGTGGAAAGATGGGGCAATTGAATTGAGAGTGCAAGGAGAAAAGAAGGGATGGATCAGCGTTGGTTTCCGAGACGGACGATGTACTAGTTGTGTGCATTGAGAGTCCGATCGAGTCATGGGTATTTGACTCAGGAGCATCGTTTCAAATTTCATCCGATAAAAGTATATTAATTTTATGGGCATAAATCATGGAAAAGTCTATTTGGCTGACGGGAAAGCGCTGAAAATTACTGGTCGGTGAGACATACTGATCACTTCTAAAGGTAAAAGTTGGTTGTTAGAGGACGTAATGTATATTCCATGTCTTAAGAATTTGATTTCCATCGGTCAGCTTGATGCAAATGAGTATCGAACGTCTTTTGGAGGCGGATGTTGCAAAGTGTCGAAGGGATCGATGATCGTGGCTACGGGAGTTAAGTTTGGAAGTGTGTATGTGGGGATCGGCACCTTGGCGGACAGATCAGCTATCACAAAATGCAAGACTAAACGAGGACACGTTCGAAATCGACACAAGGGTGAAGATGCAGGAAAACCGGCATTATCGAGCTAGAGTGTAACACCAGTTAAGGTGGATCTGCCGGAGAGGGCTTCGGGAAAACCAACCAATTAGGAGATCGGTGATAGCAAGGTTGATCGGTCGGAAATGGATCCGGGTATGGTCGATCAAACGGCAGATCGGAATATAGGGAAACCGTTAGCTTCTGTGGTTAGGCAATGGAGGGAGAGGAAAGCTTCCGAGCAGTGGGAGTTTGCCATGAAGGATGAGGTAGTGTCCTTGGAAATCAATAATTCAATTTTGTGGAAGTAGACATGTTTTGTCACTTCGGTTAAGTTAGAGTTAGGGCATGCCCTAACTTGGTTCACCACGTGATTTGGCGAATGGAGACTTTCGAGGGTGGACACTAACCTCGAAAGTTGGAGGCGAGAGTTTTTCAACTCTCAAAGGGCATCATGTCGATGCATAAGTTTTGGGCAGACTACCTAAGAAGAATGAAGGATCACCCAACTCCAAGTGGGAGATTGTTATGAATGGAGTTCATGTGATAGTCGAAAGGCTCGATAATGAAAGACCGACAGGGGGGAAACCTATCATGAAGGGGTGATGTTGATCGACATATCAAGGTTACTGATTGGGCGATTATGATGAGTGTATTTGATAGCGATTGGATTAGACTTGAATCGGGATTCAAGAGTATCGAAGGGGAAATATCTTTCCTTAATTAACCTATGAAATATATGAAATAAGATATTGTGATATATCTTGTTGGTTACATATATATGGAAGAAAATATTAAGATTATTCTGCTGGTGATATATATGGAAGAAGATATTGAAATATATCTCGTTAAATAGATATATGAAAATGCGGTCAAAGATATGTAAGGAGAATATTGTAGAATATTCGGTAGAATATTTCCTATATTAGATCCTAGTTTAGACTCTATAAATAGTTAACTTCATGAACACAATTGAATTAATCAATCAATAGCGCTGCATATTATACACTATTCTTCTTGTGATAGTATGTTGATGATCGAGATTTATAGATCACGTGGTTTTCTCGAGTTTGTCTTTCTACGCTAAATCTTGTGTTTTCTACTTTTCTTCATTTACGTTTTTGTTCTCATTGTATTAATTCGATCCGGCCCCGGATAACGAGAATTCTTTACTTCTCCAGAAAATAGAATTTTCCCAACAATAAATTTATAAACCGTCAAGTTGCAATATTATTGAACTAAAGTTGGAATTCAATATCAAAACAAATCAAGATGATAGCATAAAAAAATACAACTTCCTCTGAGTTCCGTCTTATCAAAGATGGCAGCAATATTATTGCTCATCATATTATATTTTGCAGCATCAAGATGGCAACAATATTAAGATGGCAACATCTTAATAGTTTAGATAGAAAAATCTTCCTCTGATGGAGAAAGATGGCAGCAATATTATTGCTCATCATATTTTCTTTGTGATAGAGAAATCTTCCTCTGAGTTATGTCTCGATAGATCTCGATTCCTAATAGTTTCTTTATTGGTCCTAAGTGCTTCATTTCAAAGTCATCTGCCAATAGTCTCTTTAGTCTGTTAATTTTCTCCTTGCTTGTGCTGGCAATGAGCATGATCATAAACATTTCAAATCTTTTGCTCCACATATGAGGAGCTTGTTTTAAGTCATAGATACTTCGCTTTAACTTACATACCATGTTTTCAGTACCTCTCTTTATAAATCATTCCGATTGTTTCATAAATATTTTCTCTTCAAGATCTCCATTAAGAATTGTTGTCTTCACGTTTGTTCAATTTCCATGTCTAAGAAAGCAACAACTGAGAGCATTAACCTGATAGAGGTTAGTTTGACAACTGGGGAGAATATTTGTTCAAAGTCTATTCTATTTCTTTGAGTGAAACCCTTTGCCACTATTCTTGCTTTATACCTTGTAGCACCATCAACATTACTTTTCAGTTTGTAGATTCATTTGTTTTCAAAAGATTTTCTACCTTGTGGTAGTGATACAAGTAGGGATGGCAAAAAAATCAATCCGGTAGATATCATACCCTACCCTAACCGTGAATGTTGGATTTTTGGTGGGTATGGGAAAGACAATGGTTTAAATACGATAAAACAGTAGTGAGGTGGGGTGAATGTGAATTTCTACTCAAACCTAAACTCATACTCATCATACCCACCAAATTTAATGTAATATTTAAAGTTTTTTATATCTAATATTTTTTTAAATATCTTATATGTCAATATGTTTGTATTCATGATATGTAATTATGATCAAATTTATTATATTTATAAATTATCATACTAATAATTTATCTTATCAATTTTATAAAACTATGCTTGTTTGGATGAATACATTTTTGTGCTATCATAATATTTTTCGTTTATTTTGTAACCAAGTATAATGTAAAAACGATGTCCAAAGTTTGGAAATTGTGTATTTTACACATGTTTATGAATGAACATCCACTATAAAATGACGATTTTTTGTCCATTTTTTGGTAATCGATTTCCAAAGATTATAGTGTTATTTATGTAATTTTTAATATATAAATATGTTATTTACACTATTTTAAAATTTAGATATATTTTTACACTTTTAAGGTTAACTGATCAAATAAAAACAATATTCATATTTAAAACATTAACGGATATTAAAATCAGACAACGATTACCTTTAATCTTTTGGATTAAATATGCAATTATAAATATTATAGAATATATTTACAAACTTTTTGAGTTTAGAGTTGTTTGATTATAACAATTTTTGTATTATTTTTATCATTTCAAAGTTTGATATTTCTTTACACTATTTTAAAGTTTCGATATATTTATAAATATTAATCATAAATAAAAACAATCTTTTTTACACTATTTATTACTTTTTATTTTAAATGTTTTTAAAAAAAAATAAATAATATTGTCGAAAAAAGTGAAAAAAATTATTTATATTTTTATTATTTGAAATTTTATGTGGGTTGGATTATTCGCCGTGTGGTTGGTATTCGCAATGTTAGGATACATATTTGAATATTCAAACCCAATGTAGATTTGATGCGGACATGGATTTGAAGTTATAAGTAATGGAGCGAGCGTGGATTTAACCAAACCTAGCCCAAACCCTACCCATTAACATTCATAGATACAAGTTCAAACGTGTCATTTTTTTTTTCAGTGAATCCATTTCCTCTATCATGGCTTTCCAGTTTCCACCATAGCTTATTGTCTTTATGATTAATGGCTTCTTGAAAGTTCTCCGGTTCACCATTTTCTGTAATCATGATGTTAAGTTTCACGTTTCAACACATGACATTATTTGAAGCTGATATCTTCTTAATGAAATTCTTACTCTCTGAACTCTGGTGACTGGATTTTGATTTTCTTCTACAAGTTCATCTGTTGAGTCTGAGGTCTGTGGCTGCTCAAGGACTCTTTCAGTGTCATCCATAGATGGTTCTGCATTGCTTGTGTCTCTTTGAGTCGATAAGTTTACAGGTAACGGTAGATCTGTCCATCTATATACTGTTCTTCCTTCCTTTTATTTCCAGTTTTCATATCTTTGATTGTCTAGGAATGTCACATCTCTGAATTTTATGATTTTATTTGTAGTTGAAATCCATATTTTGTAACCGAATTTGCTGTCACCATATCATTGGAATATTCCTATACAAGCATGATCATCCAATTTCTTTCTCTCTTCTTTGGGTATATGTATTAATATCTTGCATCCAAATACGTTCAAGTGTTTATAAGTAGGGGGTTTACCAGTCTACTTCCATTCTTGAATTTCTGAATTAGTGCTGATGTAGGAGAGCGATTTATCAGCAAACATGCAGTCATTAGTGCTTCTGCCTAATAACCTTTAGGTAGACATGTTGTCTTCAACATGCATCTAACTCTATCGAGTAGTGTTCTGTTCATTAATTCTACTATCCCATTATGTTGTGGGGTTCCGGTGACAGAGGCTTCATGTCTTATTCCATTATTTCTGAAGTATGCTTCTATTTCATTTTAGGTGTATTCCCCTCCATTATCATATCTGAGGTGTTTTAGTTTTCTTTTTGCTTCTCTATCAACTGTTGGCAGCCATATTTTCAGGTAATCAATACTTCATCCTTTGTTTTCATAGGGTAGACCCAACATTTTCTTGTAGCATCATCTATAAAAGATACAAAATATCGTTTTCCTCCAAGTGACTCAATATCAATACTACATATAGTTGAGAATACTAGATAAAGAGGGTTCTACTTTGTTTGCATGACTGTTTTTGAATGTGACTTTATGTTTCTTCCCAAATTCACATGTTTCACATAGGTCATTGAGTGTGTTACAGCCGTCAGTAATAAGTTCATTTTTCTTCTGGTTATTTATCCCTTTTTCTTATAGATGTCCAAGATTTTTATGCCACAGTTCAAATTCAACGTTCATTTGAACAGATTGTAAAGATGATGGTACCACTTTCAAATATGTCTTGTATAGGTTGTTCAGGGCAGATCCTTTTGTAACTACAAGTGATCATTTAGTCAACTTCAATAGACCATTAGATATGGTACCAAGTTGACTTCAACAACAATAAATTCAAGGATCTCAGTAAGATCCTTAAGTTGATCTCCTAAAGTGACGGGGAACAAGATCTATACACATGGTATAATGCTCCTCTGATCAAAGGCCCAGAGGATGATAATAGCAATGGTGAGATTAGGGCCCAAAGCCCAAAATGTTTCGTGTACTTCGCCCCTTATCATATTGCAAGACGCTCCAGTGTCCACCAAAATTGTATGGACCCGATGGCCTGAAATAATTCCTATGATGATGAGAGGGTCATCACATGGGTCAATGATTCCTTCCCGATCAGCAGCGGTGAAGGTAATAGTGTCCTCATAAGGAGAGGACCGTTCAGGAGTCGCATCATACTTAACCAGCGTGACAGATGCATTATCCTCTTCGGATTTCTTGCGGGCTGCTCTATTTCGGTCACAGACCGATTCGTTGATCCATATTCCTCCGGAGATAACATAGATTTCTCCGGCAACCTCCAGTTCTTGGGGTACATCATCGTTTGGTGGTGTTTATGTATCCATTTCCGTTGGTGAGGCAGGAATATTCTCCTGTCTCCCACCGTCATTCTGCGGGGCTCTGTCGCCTCTACCCCAAAAATGCCTTCTCCTTCCTTGACCAAGGTTCTCTCAACCGTGTGGCTCTCTTCATGTTAAGGCAGAGGTGACCTTCGTTCCTCCGCTCAGAAATTTTGGGGATGTCCCCAAATTTTTTTTCCTCGGAGCCTATATCGATAATCATTCTGTCCCCTCGGGGGAGAGTCAGTGTGTTTGCCCCTCTGATCTTTATGATCGGGCTTTTCTTTAATCATAGCCGATACTGTCTCATGCAACATCGAACACTTGAGCGTTGGGTGATCGTTATTGTGAGGCAGTTGGCAATACACACTCTTATCTTCCCTATTTGGGGGCACATTCTTCTTAGTAGTCACAACCCCTAGTTCTAGGGGCTATCTCTTAGGGTAGACAACCCTATGATAACAATCGAGTTTAGAATTCTCGATAGACTTTCTCATATTCGGTACCAACGCTTCATCCACCTTAATATACTTGTTGATTTTTTGAATGATCTTTGTCAAGGTGGATGGGGGACTCTTCAGCACACTTGCTGAGAGACCGCACGGTCCTAAGACCTGCTGTAAGATATCGATTTCATTCCTCAACTCCAACTTGATAACCTGGATAGTTTTGTTAAATTTCTCCATAAAGGACTGGAGACTCATTTTTTCCGGAACATATATCAATTGATATATCTTGCCGGCTTCGGGCGGTCCCACGTTTGGTGCAAATTGTTCAGATAATGCCATAATTCTTGAACCATGTTCGGGCATCCTCTTGTAAGCTCGCCGCAAAGATGCGGAACTTCAGTGAATCCGAGGACATGATCGTTCCCATCATTAACTCAAAATCAACGACGTTATCAATGGGATCTCCATCGCCTTTGAAAGTTGGTAATCCCTCGGTATTGCTATATGACCGATCCAGGACTACTCCCCAGATATCTTCAGAAAATTGAAGCATCAAATCTCCCAGAGTAGCAGAAACGCTGCCCGATTGCTAGGATGAAGGGTGAGCCGCATGTAAAATGTGCCACCAGTCTTCATCCTTACCTCGATGAATCAGAGCCTCCATGGCCCTATAAAATAGTCTATGATCTCTCCCAAGGTCAGGTTCAAAATCCTTTTTTGGGAATATTGTTTCCAACTCCTTTGTAAATTCAGCAATGCGTTTCTTCATCCGTTCGTGGTCACTCTCAGGAATGGGAGTGGAATTTCTGGCCTGGGGAGGAGGTGTGGATAAATATATGTGCCTCCTAATAGTTACCCCCACCGTATAATCTCTTCTTCATCAGGATTGCTCTATGCATTTTAGGATTGCTCTCGTATCCTCTTTCCTCAAGAATGGGGCACGAAGTAATCTGTGGCTTGTTACATCCTTCTCCTCTGTAATTTTCAGCACAACCTTCTGGATTACTGCATCTAAATCTTTTAAGGAAAAAGTAGGGGCAGGAAGGTTATCAGATTGAACTTCGCTGTTATTGCTCGTGGAGTTTCCAGTTGCCATAGTTCTACTTGTCCTTGTCAAGTAGAGACCTCAAATGTGAATCTAGAAATTGTCCCCATGATCGGCGCAAAATTGTTATGGTCTGAAAGACCAGGTATTAACAGTCAACATGTCCGAGATTATCGAAGTCTGTTTTATTATTTGTTTGAGTTGGGGAAGGATAATAAAATGTAAATAGAAGCAATGAACAAAGCAATTTAACGTAGAAAACTCCTAAAACAAGGGAAAAAAACCACCTAAATAAGAGTAAGAATACTCTTTGCTGACTCGATTAATCAAATAGTGACGTTACAAAGAAATCAAAGGCTTTGAAAATGACTAAGAAAAACAAAGAAGAACAAATGCAGAAAATGTAAGTCTACACGCGTAAAAGGTCCAGTGTAGTTAGCGATTTCATTTCATATTTATAGAGAAATATCGTACGTGGGAAACACCCTGTAACTCCTTCTGACAACTTCGTTATCACTACAATAGAAAACGTGGTGGCTGCCAGCTGCCCAGATGTAACTGTCGACCTACACGTTGCCCACTGGTAACCACTTGGGACCGATCTGAATTTTCGGTCCCTAGCTCTTAGTGGAACAGGCCAATCAAGGATACTTCAATCCTGCTAATTACATGGGCTACAGGGCTCCGTTATCTTTTAATGGGTTGGGTCTTCATTAAGCTTTGGATCATGAGCCGCGTAGGTCGTTTATGTCACATGGGCCAAATTAAAATATCTTGGGCTTCTACACATTCTGGGTATGTGCCCCGTGAGTCCTCATCAGAATTTACAAAACGTTGTTTTGGATAGCGTTGCATGATCTTCTTTATATTACGTTGTAAATTTTATTTCAAACTATCAAGAAAATGTAGTTGACTACTTGATTAGAAACAAACCAATGAGAACAGGTAATTAAATTTTATTAGAGCAATTTTGAAAATACAGTGGCTAAGTAGATGAAGCCGACGAAAATAAAAGTAGATGAACAAGTTTGAGATTAGTGTATGAAATAAAAGAAGAAATACGTGTGTTGATGAGTAAATCATTTTGGGTTCAATCACTCATTATTAGTTCAGAAATGGATCAAGAGCACTTTGGTTTCCATTAACATAAAATTTGACTATTGCCTTCATTCTTGGAAATTTATCTCGATGGAAATTAACATGAACAACAACTGGCTTCAGTTTCTTCAAGTTTATATCTTTTCTCACTGTCTTGAAGAGGATCCTGCTGTTCATAAAGAGGTACATGTCCATGGTTCTCTTAGAAGCATGAAGTTCATTATATCCAGGATGTGATGGGTAAAAAATAAATTCATTATAAACATCCTGATCCCAAGCATTTTCTCGTGATAGTAGTTCTGTAATCCGATATAGAAGCTCAATAGATGGTATTGTGGGTCTTATGTAGAAGAAACCACAATTATACCCATATATCTTGATAAACCCCATAGGAGGATCATCAAAGACATCCATGAAGCCATATGCGGAAGAATTACTATGACCATCAGACATTGACTCCACATCACTATCTCGATACAAATGATCAAATGGATTCTGAAGATATATTACATCAATATTCTGAACTTCAAACCTAAAACGATTGTAACCATATCTGCGCCATTTTTGTACACTGGAACGTTATTTGATCTACAGAAAGCCGCAACATCATTGTCTAGAGAGAATACTACATAATTCAAAATACCAACTCTCTTTATACTGGTGAGCCATAGTTCCAATTCAGGTTTCATTAGTGAATTTACCAGAGTAACAATAAGTTCTTTATTTACAGCAACTTTGTGCAGGATACTTGCATGTAATGGATTTACACTTTCATTAGGTAGAATTGTTGGGTTTGTCCTTATACCCTTAAGAGTACCATAGGGTCCAACATTTTTTAATTCTGGATACTGATTCTCTAAACGAGCATTTGTCTTTGTCTCAGCTAATATTAACATATCATTCAACCCCTTAACTTGCTTTTTCAGTTCATCATTCATCTAGACAACATATTGTTATCATAATTCAGTTGGATTTCTCTCGCATTGGAGCCAACGTAACACATACAAAAATATATATAAAAAACCAATAAATATAATGCACTATTCATGTTACTAACCAAGCCAATAGGAGGCTCGAAAGATCATAAAATGCAGTATTTAGCCAAATTTTAAATTATTCAATAAAAAACCTTTGCAGCGTAATGTAGTCTCATTCTTCCCCTAACAAAACTTGTTTTATTATTTTGGACTTGTATGTAATTATATAATGAAAACGCAGTGAGTTATAATACATTCTACACCATAACCACTTTAACATATTCAATGAAGTTTCACAATCATGTATAAATGAATAGTGTTGAATTTTCAAGTCTGTACATAATTTAACTCCAAAAGAAGTGCTCGTTCAAACCAATCTTCAACCAGTGGATTCTTCAAAATTATATAAAATCTGAAAAACAGATCAAATCCTACAAAACCTTATTAAACTGTTAAAAAATTGGTTCAATCGTTAATTTTTTTAAAATAAAAAATATATAATTAGATATTATATTTATATAAGTTATATCATTCTTCAATATTGCTCTCTTTTTCATTTTTACTTGTGTGGAAGTGGGTCGCAGGCCGAGCTAGATTATTCGCTCAAAGTATAAGTATAAATATATGAAAGAATGATAGAAATATATTTATACTAGATAATGGAGCACCTTAACATCGGAACTGTGACGAACAATTTCACGGGAAGCACAAATGAATGCGAAGAAGACATAAGGAAATAACATAGCACCGATGAAGCACAAACCAATTCCGAGTGCATTCCTAGGCATAACTATTGAGATATGGTCTCGCAATACAGTCATCATTACAGGTTCACCGAAGCTCATATGTATGAATCTATTCAATTTATTGTACTTCATGCACATCACGATTGACCGTATCAAAGTCAATATTATTAATGAGGTGCATCCCTAAACAGTAAACAGAAACATTTAAAACATCGCATCCCTAAATAATAATACCATACCTCTCCCTATTTGTGTTTTATGGTGTATTGCAAGCAGAAAATTTAACGTCATTTATTATTAATTATTTTGATAAAATATCTGAAGAGATAATTCTTCAACTGGGAATATTAATAAAACGTTTTGCACATTCAAGTTAAAACACACCCGACACCATTAGAATTTGTAATATATTTTTATATTTAATTCTTCTAAAAACATAGTTTTAATGTCAAATTTGGTTTTTATAAATGAGATCACCTCTAACATTTTCACATTTTCTGGTTTTTATTCGATATCTTTAACTATAATTAATACTTTTAGGATAAAGTTCATATGTTTGACAAATTTTCAATTTAGATAATGTATTTGATTAATTTTACATAAGTTCTTTTATGATATTGACTTATGAATTTGATTTGTATTGGCATGAGATAAAAGACAAAAAAGAAAATTTTCAAAATTTGAAAACTAAATATGAACATTATCTCATCGGATATTGTAGTTAGAGATATCAAACATATGACATAAAATTTATAAAAATGCAGGTAATTGGTATATAAAGATCAAATTAGAGAGTAATACTAAATATGTGTATATAATTTATAATATTTTAGATGGAAGATGAAAATTGCTAGATATGAGACTTCCCTTATTTTATATTGTTATAGAGAGATTTTGTGATATTTCTCACATTTAAATAACTAAAAACGCATAGAACAATAATTAGTATACACTTTAAATTTAAGACACATAACAAAAAACATGTAAACAATTTAGACGAGTTAAGTAATAACTCAAAAGTCATAAATAGTACAAATTTGAAGATGTCATGATGTATGGGGTAATATATTAAGTGTGACAATTACAACAGCCCAATGATATATAAATATATTTATGTACAAAGTCAAATAAATAAATGCTAACCAAATTATATACAAATATAGATATCCATAGACTTAAGTGTAAATAAATAAAGTTTGACGTCTACAACGTGGAGCTACAATAGATACAAATATAGATTATGTCTTGGTACAATTAATCGAAAAGCCATAATCTACGTCAAATAACCATAGATATAAATGCTATGAAATAGCTTGTTTTTCTCATTTTAATTGAGATGCATTTGGCATCTTGCATCTATAATAACTATGGATCTTCTTCTATTTTCCTATAAATAGTGGAACGTATCTTGATCCATTGAGATCAGATACAATGTTGGGTGATAATCATATAAATATGTGCGATTGGTTGCTTTCTGGAAAATTGGCTAGATTGGTAATGGTGATACTTATTTTGATAATTGTCATTTGTCTATCAAACAAATTTAAGAAACAACTGGTTTTTATTATATAACGACTTTGTCTATCAAACAAAGTCGTTATATAATAAAAACCAGTTATTTCTTGATTATAATAAAAACCATAATTCACTTTTCGGCCTATTTCTCGAGAGTTTTCGCATAGGTATGATGGAGTTTAAGCAATAGCAGCAGCAGAGTCTCTATATGCTGATGAACTTTGAGCAAGAGCAGTGACAGAGGTTGAGTAATACCAGCAGAGTCTCTGTATGCTGATGAGCTTTGAATAAGAGCAGTGGAAGTTCTTAAGCTTGATGGTGGAACTTGAGATATGTTGTAGTTGTATCTTTATGATTTGGTTGTTGTATTATGGATATGGTGTATGGTTTGTGTAAAACTTGTGTATTCAATGCATAGCCTTTTTCAGCATATCAGCCACGAGCAAGAACATACCATTAGATAAAAAAAACAGCAGAGTGAACTTGGGAAGAAAAGCAGAGCACAAAAGAACTCACAATTTCATACATAAACAGAGTCACAGAACAAGGCTTAAATGTTATGTGAACCCAACTCACATATGCTTAAAACAGATAAGATAAGTGCATCATAAAAACAGGAATGAAACAGGCAAGATAGCATGAATATGGCAAGGTCAGACGGTTTCCATTTCCAGCTTAAGGAGCAGATGCTCTTTCTTCAGCACTGGAGCAGGTAGCATAGAAACAGGTGGCACAGCAGCCCTTGCATATTTCATCCGGATCGAGAATCAGGTCTTCCATTTGTCCTGGATGGATAAGAGCTTGATGGGTCATCACAGCATCATCCAACATTCCCTCTTGCTGTGGAGACTCATCTGTTTCAACTGATTTAATTCCGCATAATCCTCGTAAATACTTGAATTGTTTGGGACGCAGCGGTTTGGTGAGAATATCTGCAAGCTGATCATCAGTTCTTATGTACTTCACCTGAATGATTCCATCTTTTACATAATTTCGAAATGCATGAAATTTCACACGAATGTGCTTTGTTCTTCCGAAACTGACTGGATTTTCAGCCATAGCTAATGCGGACCGATTGTCTATCCAGAGCGTAATAGGAATTGTGAGCTTTATGCCGAGATCTTCAAGTAGTTTCCAAAGCCACATAGCATGATTTGCTGCTGCCGCTCCCGCGATGTATTCGGGGGATGGACCCTACAGTTTTTAATGGAGAACTTGCAAAAAGAGTCTAATTTTTCAAACTCTAGTCTTGAGGATGGACCCTACTAAGTTTGTTTTCTACTAAAAATAGTATGTAAATTAAAACAAGCCCACGTGTGTGGTATTCGAGATTTCAATCCATTTTGATTGGATATGAATGTTTATAGATTCAAAATGAAGCTTCTTTATTTAGTGTCAACGAGTAAATTCATTGTAGTTGTCACTAGTTATGTCGATGATATTATTATCACATGTAGATGAAAATTCCATATGGGAAGTTATACAATTATTAATGAAGATATTTGAGATGATTGGTTTGAGAAAATTAAATTACTCCATTGGAATGAAAGTTGAACACTCTAAAAAATTATATTATTTCTTAAAGAATGTATGTAAGTGCTCTTCTTATCAAATTTAATTTCGATAGTTATGAAGGTGTCTCTGTTAGAGAATACAAATATAGAATTTAACAATTATCTGGATCCATTGTAATAAATTGGATTTCACTAGAAAAAAAAGTTGTCTAGTAGATCCGTAAATATGATGGTTGGTCATCCTCATCAATTCATGTTTCGTGGAGAATTCCTTTAGATTTCTCCTTGAGTCAATTTTCTGATGGTATGGAGAGTAGATCTGAAACGGTAAGTATGACGGGGACCACAACCATATTTACAAACGGGAATTAGGATTTCATACTTCATCACATCATAAAAGTGAAGCTGCAACCAATTGATCACTTTGAATGAAACCATACATAAGACAATTCTAAATACATAATTGTTTACATATAAGTCCAATGATTGATTGATGATCCAACAATCTCCCACTTGGGTACATGATATTTTATAATTATGTGTTGTATACTTGATCTCAACTTTATTTTCATCAAAAAATGTATCAATAAATCAATGTAATCCGTCAATTATATCATTATAAGACTGAAGTAGCATTCATTAACTGTAAACTAACCTATCAACAATCAAGAATATAAGCAAAAAAGAATGACAAAGATCACAACATAGAAGTGTGGAATGGAAAATAACATGTAATGCGATCAAACATATATATTTTCAACTTGTCCATTTAACCATGGTGAGATCAAAACATGTTAAAACAAAATTATACATAAAATAAAGAAATTAATGCATAAAGCTTTTAAGCTTCCACGTTGCGCCATTTCTTCAGTTTTTTGTGCGTACGGAACAGAAACTAGGCCCAACTCGCGTCGACACGAGACACTCGTGCGAAACGACGCCGTTTGGAGAATTTTTTTTAAATCATTGAACAACGCCCGCACAAGCCCTTGCTACGCTCCCCCCATGGATCGACTCTTGATTCATCTCCATCACTAGCAAAAAAAACCCACATTTTGAATCATTTGCGAAAAACAGCAGAAGGGTCACTAAAAGAAGAAAAGTACCCAGAATCTGATCGTAATAGTAATTATACATGAAGCTGAAAGAAGCTTCTTGCCAAGGTATAAAAGGAACACGACGACCTCTTGCTCCATTCCAATCCATATTACTCAGAAATCAACAGAAGCAAGAAACAAGAAAGCAAATGAATTGTCTTAAGCTTTCACTGCAGAAAAAAAGGTTGTGGTTCACATAATAAATACTCCATTGATATCACTTAGCAGCCGAGCGTTGCAAAGTCAAAGAGCATGAGGCATATATCAACCGGATAAAGGCCCAGATGGATGAGGCTTTGGGAAATAAGTCAGCTTAAATAAAAGCAAGATTAAAGGCGGAAGAGGTCGCTGAAAATATGACGACTGAATGCTAAAATATAAGGGATGAGTTCGCAAAATGGCCTCGGCGTCTGAAAGCGGTAGTTAAGAAATTTACGTGGGACTTAGTGGTTAAGTCCCCAACATTCCGCAATCTGACATCTTTTGCTGGCCACAAGGCAAATCATCACTTCTTCAAGAAGGGGTCTCACCAAACACAAAGAGTCTCCTAGCGGATATTAAGCAAAGAAGAAATGGTCCAGCTTGACACCACTCTCACTAGCAGCTTTGCAGAAGATGCATTCCTTCAAAAGCTGGATTGTAGTAATGATCAATTCAACCTAATGGAGCTATTTTTCTCTGAAGACCTGGCCGCTGTATGCTACACCGAGGACATACCGACTAAAGCTGGGCCCTCGGCCACCACATATTTTTGTCTACCGGAGATATCCTCGGATTATTATTACCTAATAATGGGTGAGGTCATGGAAGAGGAGGAGGCGGCGAGGAATCCTGTTCCATCCATAGTAGCGGAGGCTCACGAGCGTGCAAAGGCGGAGTTCAGTGAGTTCAAGAAAGGAACATTGAGGCCTCTGGTGAAGGGAGTCATGCCTTGAAGAAAAGGCCTACTACTTGCGGGAAAATATTGATGTTGGTCCCAAAGAAGACCAAGAATTGACTTACAATCTTTGTTTTCCGCAATGTTATGTTCTTCTGCATCTCTTGACTCTTAATGAATTACCACTGTTTCTGCATTGTTTTATATTCTTGCCTTTATAATTTCCCGATAAACGTCAAAACGTCAATAGGACTCCTCAGTAATCCACAATAAATAATTGAGTCACAAAATATCCTTATAATCTCTTAGAGAATAGTCGTGATTCTCTATAGATAAAAAGTTGTCTTTGCCATTGGCAATTAGTTTATCCATTCGATAATAATAATCTAGAATATAAATAATAAGAAAAGATACCATAAGGCCATCACTTGGCCAATTTGATCATACATGAAAATACCGATCACAGATTGAATTCCTGAAATCTAAGAATTGGATCTCACCAAGCACCCTACACCCCTTCTTATATCGACATGTCCAGCTCTCCTCCAAAAAAAAAGCGAAGGAAGGGTTCACGGTCCGGTGAAAGTAGCATCAGGCTTAGTGTACAATCAGGGAGAGGTCCTACCGAGATCCAACCAGGGAGAAAACGTATCCCTGCCACTAGTTCCCTTAGGCAAAGGGAAAAGAGTTGCCGAAGTCGAACCCCTGAAGCAGCTAAGGGGATTGTGATAAAGGACCATGCCCCAATCCCCGAAGCAAACTCAGATATGGAGTTTGCCCTGGATTTGATGGACAGGGTCAAGAAAGGCAAGAAGATGACGTCCTGGAGGGACTCCTTTTTGTAGGATTTCCGTATTTACGGAAAGAAGAACCCCAACAATGTTCAGCCAGACATGTCGGGGGAGAAAATGGTCGCGGCATTCCACGATATCGCGACAATGGTAAGTTTTACCCTTTGGAGTATTTAAGTGTTACAGTTTTCATGTCCGCCTTTATACAGATGTTGCGAAAAGGGTTTACCGCTGCGGTCACTTTTCAGAAGGCCCGAAGTGACCCGTCGGTCCCCCAAGCAGTCTGAGATCAACTTGCCCTGGCCAAAAGCAAGTTGAAATAAAACAATGAGAATTGATGTCGGTCCGGGAGGAGAGGGACATGCTTAACTGCGAGTTGTTAGGAGTGGGGACTGAAATCTCCCTTCTATCAACTCAAGTTTCAGAGTTGAATGAAAAGTATAAAACAGCTAAGGAAGAAATGGATTCCTCCAAGTCCCGGATGGAGTTGGATGCGAAGGCGCGGGAGATGAACCAAGTCCAAGTTTGAGCCCAGGAGAAGAGAAATAAGTTGAACGAACTTCTCCTTCAGGCTCAAGAGGAATAGGCGACCTTGGAGGAAGGTCTTGCTCAACCCCGCGTCGCCACAGAAGGATCAATCTGAAAGGCTCTATTGGAGTTTGCTAGATCCCCGTTGTTATTTGCATTGGCAGATAACATCTACAGAGCTTACAATGCCAAGTACCTAGACAACATGCAAGGCCAGGTTACTAAACAGTTCGAGCTCTCACCCGATGATGAAAGATGGAAGCAAATCAACCCTTTGGAAAAGGATGGAGATTTCAAGATGATTCCTACCTTAGAGGAACCCGTCCTGGAGGACGACCTCTTCTTTCATCTTTTTGAGAAGATGGAAAAATCAGTCAACCAAAAGGTGGCTGACCAAGAAGAAAAGCTGAAGATGCTCACGGCCCAAACCTAGCCGAATGAACAAGAGGAGAAGGAGACAAAAGAGGGGAAAATAGATTAGAAACGTCTTTACATCATAATACCCCTTTTCTTGTTTCCCTTTTCTTTATAAATGAAATGACTAGTTTTTCTTCTTCGATTCCTCTTTTCAAAGTTGAAATAAAGTTAAACGAACTAAGTTTGGGTTTATCATAAGTGTTCAAGCTTATTTAGTGTAAGCTTATCACTTTCGTGATTTTTTTTCCAAGTATAAGTTCAGGGTAGACCAATAAGTTTAAGACCTTCGGTCACGTTTTATAACCTAGGTTCAAATTCGGCATGGGTTGGTAAGCCATGAATTCTTTATACAGGAGTAAGGATCGCTCTTATTCCATCCCTATGACCATGATAGTATTAACGGAGTAGCCCTGGTTCTTTATGAGTCCAATGGCGAGCATTGGCTGAGCCCCGGTTCTATACAAGTCCCGCGGTAGGTGTAATAGCCAGGAAAAATGTATGATGGAACAATAGTAGGGAATATAGTGGTAAAGTCTAGACAAGGAATAACGGGGGACACGGGAATGAAAGAACGAAAAAGGAAACGAAAAGATAGAAAAGTAAAGCAAAAGATAAAAGAGGGGTCAAAATGTGAATTAGAGAAGTTAATATGTCTATAAATAGGGGTGGGAAGACCCAAAACCAAGTTAATTATCACTAAGCCACGAAAATCCGGAAATTATCGCGAAAGAATGAAATTATCGCGGATTTTAGGGAAATCAAAATATTGTCGTGAATTTTGTGAAGAGAAAATTGTCGGGAATATTTGTGAAGAGAAAATTGTCGCGAAATTTTGAAGAGAGCAAAATTGTCGCGGAAAATTGTGAAGGCTAAAATTATCGCAGATTTGCCCCTTAACCTCATTTTATCGCGGATTTCGAAGATTTGTGTAATATTATCGCGGAAATACCAAAGTTGGGGTGTTTTGGTCGCTTCTCAATACCAGATCGTGAGAGAGAAAAGATTCGTAGAGTCTACGGTAACCACATAGTCAATAATGAGATAATAACACCGGAAATCGGGTATTAAGATATATTACGAAATGCAGGGAAGCACGAAGGGGTTGTAATGAGCAAAAACAACAGGTAAGCGGAGTGAACACAATGTAGTAAGGGAAGGTTTCGACTTAGGGAAACGGGAAGGGTTAGTAAGAAAGAAAGTAAAAGACACGAATGAACGAGGCAAATGTTAATAAGACTCGGGGTGAGGGAGGATGGACCGTCCAACCGAACCCGACATCGTGCCTAGTACACGATTCGCCAAAGGAAGGGCATGCCTGATGAATGGAACGATAAGTTCAAAAAATGGAAAGATACGTACGAAAAGGGCAGAACGGACCCGGGTGGAAAAAGGGGTAGCGCCTAAATATCCACCCAGGGAAGGGAAGCATATGGCCCGTCGAGTCAACCAACAGCTAACGGTTGGCTTGGGCGGGACATGTACCGAGCATGTTACTCTCTGCAAGAGTAAAGTTAAAGCATGAGGGGAATGATAAGGGTAAAAGACAAAAAGGAAATAAGAAAACGATTAAAAGAGACGACTTACACGTGTGTGTATGGTTTATTTAAGAAATGAAAAGATAAGTATAGTGTGTGTGAAGTTTCCTTTAATAGATTGTGACTGCTTTACAGATTTTGCAGGTGACGCGGACGAGATATGAGAAGGGCATGGGAAGGAGGTCGTCGGTTGTCCGGTGATAGAGTCCGGTCTTTGTGAGAATACTCTAAATTATGTTGCGAGACTTTAATGTTTTTGAACTATGTTTTAAGTTTACATTCGAACGTTTCGTTTTATTTAGCACGTTTTTACCAAACCAACTAAGCCCAAATGAGGGTCGTTACAGTAGGCTTCGGCCAAGCCCTGGTTCTACATAAGTCTCAAGATAGGCTTGATTTGTACTTTAATTGACTAATTTTGTCCCTGTTATCTCTTTTCATATCAGAATACAAAAGCGTAAGGGCCATTTCCGAAGGGTGAGGACCGTCGAAGGGGATGTTTAGTTCGTAGTGAGATCTTGGAGTTTTGCGATCTATCTGAAGCACTCTTCAAGCACAGGAACGTCTAAATCGTCAGAGCGGTCACTACTAATTGGAAGCCTTACAAATGATCCTCTGCGGTCACCAGTCCAGACTCGTCCAAAAAAATTCAACTCCAGGATCGGTCAATCACCTAATTAGAAATAATTTGTATTATGCTCATTTGTATTCTTTCCATAATTTGAGAAGCATATCTTTTGTTCAGAATTTTCATTAATAATCACAGATTTACAAGAAATACCATTGCAAATTCATGACATTCTAGGTTTAGGGGATCTCCTCGCAATCTAAAGTTTCTAGCTTATAAGCTCCATCTTCCAATTTATTCAAAATTTGATAGGTCCCGTCCCAATTTATACCCAGTTTCCCGACATTCTTCTGAACTCTTACATTTCTAAGGACGATGTCGACTTCAGAGAATTCCCTGGGTAGCATACGTTTATCATGGGCTCATACCATGGTTCGTTGATAAGAACACATTCGCGCATAAACATCTTTTCATTTTTCTTCAATTATCTCAAGGTCCAACAATCTTCTTTCATCGTTCATACGCTCGTCATATTGGGTTATTCGAGGTGATCGGATGGCCACCTCCACCATACTAACTGCTTCCAACCCGTATACCAAAGAAAATGGAGATTAAAGGGTTGTAGAGCGAGGGTGTTGTCTTGTAGGCCCACAAGACCTCATAAATATGATCAGGCATTATCCACCCAAATCTTCCAACTTAGTTTTTAATCCATTCAGGATGACTTTGTTGGATACCTCCGTAAGTCCATTGGTTTGAGAATGAGCCACTTATGAGAAATGTTGGGTAATACCCAACTTGATATAGAAATCCCGAACCGTTTTTCCACCAAATTGGAGCCCGTTGTATGATACTAAAGCTTGAGGCACTCCGAAGCAGCTCTCAATGTTTCTCCATAAGAAATTCTTCACAACTCTCCCAGAAATTACGGCCACAGCCTATGTTTCAATCCACTTGGTATAATACTCTACTGCCACAATACAGAATTTTTGTTGCCCTACGAATCTAGGGCACAATCCCAAAATGTCAATTCACCATCTGTTAAATGGACAGGCTAGCGGGGTCACCGATAGGGGAGCCCTTGGTTGCTGTGGGACGAGACCATGTTACTGACAAACATAGTAGTGTTTAGTATATTTCTTGGCATCTTCGAGCCAAGTCAGCCAAAAGTAACCGGCCATGATAATGCGATGATACAAATATCGAGCCCTAGAATGGTCCCAGAGCTAAGTAAACAATCGCCAGTTGTTTAAGACATATCTTTTGGCCCAGAATTCAATCTGTCCGGCTTCTGATGTGTTCTCATGGAGATAGTCATTAGTCAAATATTTGATGAAGGGGTCCATCCACGTGAGTTCCCTGAGAGTTTCAGTGGCATCAATGCTCAAGCCCTGAAGTTCATGGCATAAAGCCTCGATTTTCTCAATTGACTGTTCGGTCACTGGTATCTTGACAGAAGAACGATCTTGAATGTACCTATACGGTACCCGGTCCTATCATTGGTATACTTGCAGTAAGTTGGGCTAATGCATCAGCAACCTTATTCTGTTCCCGCAGTACACGATCAAGTGAAAATTCCCTGAACTTCTCATATAATTCCAGGACCTTAGCGTGATACAATTTCATCATTGGCTCATGAGTATCGAATCTTCCCGCAAATTGCTCCACAACTAGCTTGGAATCTGAGAACATTCGCACTTTAGCAACTCCCATCTTTCGGGCCTCATATTGCACTATGTCATTTGTTCCTGGTCCGTCCGATAATGGTGTTGTAAGCCAAGTCGACTTCAACGACAATAAATTCAAGGGCCACCGTTCGGTCCTTGAATTAATCTCCCAGAGTAATTGGGAATAAGATATTTCCACATGGAATGATACTCCTGTGATCGAAGGCCAGAGGGTGATATTGGCAATGGGGAGATCATGACCAGGAGCACCCATCATTTCAGCCACTTTGCGTTTTATTAGATTGCACGAAGCCCCGAGATCCACCAAGATCATGTGGACCCGACGGTTAGCAATAATTCAAGTGATGATAAGAAGATCATCACATGGATCGGGACGGTTAAGGTAATACTGTCCTCGTTAGAAGACGACCACTCATCATTATCATACTTGACTAGTGCGACAGATTCATTATTCCCCTGGGAATTCCCACGCTACTCTTTTCGGTCGCATACCGATTCATTAATTGTTATTCCGCCAGAGAAAACATAAATATCTCAAGTGACTTCACATTCCTTGGCACTGCCTCATTCCAAGGAGGCTGAGTGTCCATTTCAGTTGGTGGAGGAGGAGGATTCTCCTGTCTCCCACATTCGTTCTGCAGGGCCTTGACGAACCAACCCCAATAATGTCGTCTTCTGCCCTGCCACGGTTCTCTCAAACGTGCGGGCCTCTTTCATACTCTGGCGGAGGAGACTTTCGGTCCTCCGCTCGATCATAATAATTTGGGGGTTGTCCACGATTGTCTCTACCCCGTGGCTTGTGACGATTTTCACATTGGCTGCCCCTTCGGGGAGATTCAGCACGTTTGCCATTAGGATCATCCTGATTCGGCTTCTCCTTTGTCATTGCCACCATTTTCTCTTACAGCAACAGGCATTTTAGCGTCGGTGATCGTGGTTATGACGCAACTCACAATACACCCATTTCTCGTCCATCTTAGGGGGAACATTCTACTCACTTACAGCCCCTACTTATCGGGGATGTCTCTTAGGTTATGCAACCCTATGATCACCTACGGGCTCAGAATTCCAGTTAGGCGTCCTGTAGTTCGGTATCATTGCTTCATCAACCTTAATATATTTATTAATCTCCTGTAGAAGCTTTCCTAGGGTTGATAGGGAACTTTTCACCAAACTGGCCGAA
This sequence comes from Utricularia reniformis, assembly GCA_009725065.1. NCBI lineage: Eukaryota > Viridiplantae > Streptophyta > Magnoliopsida > Lamiales > Lentibulariaceae > Utricularia > Utricularia reniformis. The sequence goes on along the minus strand of RWGZ01001725.1, from coordinate 249,443 downwards.
AGGTCGCCCGGTCCTAACACCTATTGTAGAATATCAATCTTGTCTCTGAACTCCAACTTCATACCCCAGGCGGTTTTATTAAATTTCTCCATAAAGGAACGGGAGACTCATCTTTACCGGAACATATTTCAGTTGATATAGTTCCTGCCTACTTCAGGGCGGTCCTACATTGGGCACAAACTACCCAGAGAAAGCTAGAATAAATCCTCCATACGACTGTATGGATCGGGCTGGCAAGTTGTTGAATCAGATTTGGGCATCCCCATGTAAACCTGCGGCGAAGATGCAGTACTTCAGTGAGTCTGAGGCCCGAACCGCTCCCATCCTTAATTCGAAATCTGCGACGTGATCAATAGGATCCCAATCGCCCCTAAACGTTGGCAACCTCTCGGGGTTGCGATAATTCCGATCTGAGATTGCCGCACATATCTCCTCAGAAAAAGAAAGCATCAAATCTCCTAAGGCAGCAGAAACCCTACCAGATTGATGGGACGAAGTTTGGGCAGCGTGCAGGTTGTGCCACCAGTCATCGTCCTTACTTCGTTTGATTGGGGCCTCCATGGCCTTATAAAATAATCCAGGGTTCCGCCCTTTGCATGGGCAATGTTTCCAAATTTCCGCTGAGCTCATTAATACGCTCCTGCATGCGTTCCTGGTCTATGCCAGGAGCAGGAGTTGGTGCTCTTACTGGTGGAGGTGGGGTAGATAGATATCTACGCCTCCTCATGGTTACTCCGCGCTTTATAATCTCCTCTTCATCGGAGCTGCACATTTCAGGGTCACTCTCGTACCCTCTGCTTATAGATCTTGGGCCGCGTAGGTTCGTTTCTTGTACTTTCCCAAAAATATCATATAATCTGAATCGATGCCTTCCTCTAAGATAAGTTCCATCATACAAACAAGCTTCTTCCAGCTAGAAACTTCCATTCCGCTTCGACGCATAATATTGTAGCATGATCGTGCTAACTCTTGATTCCCTTTCATCCTGCCAGTACATTAAGGGTTAGGAACTTCATCATCAAGTGAGACTGAGACACAATAGCGTTATAAGGGATGATAGGGAGATCCATTACAATGAACTCCACCAAAAGAGTCCTTATCCTGGGCTTCGGCGATATGACATTCTTATCCCTTACTTGGTTCGCAACAATATTCAGTGATCCATAAGCACGAACTTCTATCACCCATGATCATGCAATCCTTCATCTTCTCGAATGTACTGTGTGCACCTCAGTGCAAATTTTTTCATGTTCTCGAGAGGATACATGTTCAATGAATTACACAAGGGATGTCCGGCCAAAATAAGCTGTAACACCCCAACTTTCTCACTAACAGTGATCCGAGCAATCTTTCTGCATTCCGCCTCAAAACTGTTAACAAAACTCAACAATTTGACGGACGAATCATATCGTAATTCAGTCAATGATTTAATAGACTTCACATATGCATTAAAGGGTTCAAACGCCGAAAATAATTTATCCTTGAAGTCTTGATACGAAACAATAGAAAACATCGGCAATCGATTGAATCATCAGAGAGCCGACTCCATTAAAGAAGCAACAAAAATGAAACACATGGCGGCGTCACTGAAATTCATCAAACTAACATGAATTTCCAGGTTCCAAGTGTAAGCATGGGAATCAGTCGATCCCCTGTAGTGTGGAAGATCCTTTGTCATCTCAATAAATTCTGATCGAGTAGCATTAATAATCGCCATGGAAAAATGAGATAAAGCATTTGAGGCGTTCAATGGACTTTGCAAAACTTCCATTGACATCAAAATCTTTCATCTTCTATTATAGTTCATCTTATCACCAAAGCGTTTCATCTAACTTAGGACTTCATTCATGACAAATAAAGGAATTTTTCGCTATCAATTTATGCCATTCAGATTAAAAAATTATGGGGCCACCTGTCAACGTCTGATGAATTCGATATTGAAGGATATGATCGGTAAATGTTTGGAAGTTTATATTGATGATATTTTTATAAAAAACCAGCACGGGAATAATCACATCCAATATCTGAATGAATGTTTTGATATATTGAGGACATATCGAATGAAATTGAATCTGCTTAAGTGTGCCTTTTGTGTAAAGGGGGGAAAATTCCTTGGATTTATGGTGTCAGAAAGGGGAATTGAGATTAATCTTGATAAGATAACAGCCATCCAAGAAATGACTCCTCCGACAACTGTTAGAGAAGTCCAAAGATTAACAGGTCGGTTAGCATCATTGAATCGCTTTATTTCACGATTTGAGAGAGAAGTTTACCGTTTTTTTGAGTATTGCATAAGACAAATTTATTATATTGGGATGATGAATGCAGCATGGCCTTCGAGGGTCTGAAAGATTATTTGAGTAAACCACCATTTATGTCTCCCCCGTCCCGTGGGGAACCATTGGGTTTGTATTTAGCGGTATCTAAAGAGGCAATGAGCGCCGCCTTAGTCAGGCTGAGCGACAAAGAGCATAGACCAGTGTATTATGTCAGCAAGAAATTGCAAGGAGCGGAATCCCGTTATATAGATTTGGAAAAATTCGTGTTAGCCTTAATAGTCACCTCCCGAAAATTAAGGCATTACTTCCAAAGTCACCATATTGCGGTCTTATCAGAAGCGTATTATCGAAAATCGATGCCTCTGGGAGGCTAGCGAAGTGGAATATCGAGTTAGGGCAGTATCAGATTGAATATATCTCGAGACGAGCTTTAAAGGCCCAGGTTTTAGTGGACTTCATAGTAGAAATGACTCGATAAGAAGAATTGGGTAATGAGGAATACTGGGATGCATTTGTCGATGGATCAGTTTCTGCTGGACGAGCTGGTATCGACGTTTATTTCAAGGAAAGAAAGTCTGGTGAGGAACATGAATTTGCTGTAAAACTACCCTTCTATGCAACTAACAACATTGCCGAATACGAATCCTTGATATTTGGTATTAACTTAGCAGTCGAGATTGGAATTGTTCGCTTGCATGCTCACTCCGATTCACAGTTAGTAGTGAACCAGTTCACAGATACTTTTGTCACCAAAGGTGAGCATATGTAGATGTACTTAGACAAGTTGAAGGAAGTGGCGAAAGGCCTTAAGACTTTCGTTCTTACATATATCCTGAGAGAGGAAAACACCCATGCTGACGGTCTTGCAAAGTCAGCCACGATCTTAGAACTCTCAGATGAGTCAAAAATAATGACTATGATCCATTATCAGCCATCTATCAGTCTAGCAGAAAGACAGACCGCCGAAGTTGCAAGCTTGGAACTCTCGAACGATACGTGGTTTTTGTTAGATGCAGTATCTGATGAACCTTCTTGGAAGGATGTGATTGTCAATTATTTGGTTAAGAGAGAATTACCCGTCGATGAAGGCGAGGCCCGCAAAACAATGCAAAGAGCCACAAACTTTGTCTATGTAGATGAGAAGTTATACAAGAAAAATTTTGGATGACCCTATCTTCGATGCTTGTCCCCAGTACAAGCAAAGCCGTTATGGAAGATGTTCATGCCGGGGACTATGGTGACCACTCGGTAGGTCGGTCTTTGGTAATGAAAGTTAAGAGGGCCGGGTATTTTTGGCCAACAGTAATAAAAGATTGTGTGAATTTTGTCCGAGCTTGTCCAGCTTGCCAGTCCACTCGAACGTGCACCATGTGCCGAGGGCGAACATGAAACCTCTGCCAACAACATGTCCTTTCGACACTTGGGGTATTGATATTTTGGGCCCTTTCCCGACCGTACCTAGCCAAAAGAAATTCAGTATTGTGGCTGTGGAACATTTCTCTAAGTGGGTAGAAGTCGAAGCTGTGGCCCGAGTCCGGGAACATGAAGTTATAAGTTTCATTTGGAGATATATTATACGTCGATTTGGAATTCCCAGAATTTTAGTATCAGATAACGGAACACAATTCTCTGGGAAACGAGTTAGTGAATGGTGCGAGTGTTATGGTATTCAACAACGGTTTACAGCCGTGGCACATCCAGAAACAAACGGGCTTACTGAAGTTATTAATCGTATCATTTTGCAGCAGCTAAAAACAAGGATAGATGAATCTAAAGCCTCATGGGTAGATGTGCTGCATAATGTACTGTGGGCGTATCGGACATCACCAAGGTCCACCACTGGATTTAACCCGTTCTCTTTGGTATATGGCTCTGAGGCCGTTTTTCCGGTAGAGGTGACGATTTTATCCGAGAGGGTCATTGCTTACGATGAAGTATTGAATGAGGATATGCGAAAGTTGGATCTTCATTGTGTTGACGATCTCAGGGACAGAGCTGCCATACGAATGGAGGTTTATAAAAGGCGGATGACTAAAAAGCAAGATAAAGACGTCCGCCCTATGATGTTAAAAGTTGGGGACTTAATTCTAAAGATAGTGGAAGTCTTGAGGCATGTTGGTAAGCTAGTTCGAAAGTGGGAAGGCCCGTATAGAGTGACGGCGCTGGTAAGTGAAGGAACGTATAAGATTGTGAATATGAGCGGAGAGGAGCTGCCACGGACTTGGCATATTTCCAATTTGCGCAAGTACTATGTATAGACGTGACTCATCGATCTTTTTAAAATAAAATTTCCTCTCTTTTTTATGGTCATATTCTAATTTTTTAAGTATCTTTTTTGACAACATGAATTCAATCGACTAGGGGACTGGTAGGATAGGAGTTGGTCCATTGCGTTTTAGTATGATGGAGGATGGAATAAAATAATAGGTTAGATTAGAAATGCAATGTACCGCATGTCTTATGGTCGATCATTTTCAAACTCGTCAAATTAGATACGGTGTCAAAATACTTTGAACATGATGAGCCTTCCTGTCCGCGGAAGAACCGTCTGTACATAGATATTGTAGGAATATGTCAAGGGGCCCGATTTATTATGAGATAGCCGGCTTAGTACCGAACATATTTCCGTGCCAGAACGGGGTGCAAGTTTATACCCGACTCCTCCATGACACGCTGGCGAGGGTCGCGCCTCGTCGGATGCTGGTCCATTTCCGCAGTGGCCCCGGGTGCAAGTATATACCGGCGGCAAGAGTGTGATGGCCCCGGGTGCAAGTATATACCGGCGGTGAGAGTGTGATGGCCCCGGGTGCAAGTAAATACCGGCAGTGAGAGTGTGATGGCCCTGGGTGCAAGTATATACCGGCGGCAAGAGTGTGATGGCCCCGGGTGCAAGTTGTCACAAACTTAGTAGATCGTGACAAGGAAGAAGAACAAGAGGGGTAGAAATGGGGAACGAAATAGACTGACGAATGCTGTGGGGGAGAAGACTGCAGGCAGCGAGGGGGATAATGAGACGCAGGGAAGATGAAGGGTACAGAGAAAGGAGAATTGTAGATTGATGAACTAGAATTTGATTAATGATTCGATAATGAGATCCTAATACAACGCGGATTATATATCCGTATTATTTGGCTAAGCCCATACAATAATAGAACCTAATTAAAACCCAATAACACTGCGTAGACGATATCGAATCATGACAGTGTGCGAATAACCTCGATAAATTAGGTAAAACCTCTAAATAAAGCAAAAGAGAAAACGACACAAGAAATTTAACGTGGAAAACTCAGGAAGGGTAAAAACCACGTGACTGTCGGATGACCAAATTCACTATCAACTTGAGGAGATTACAATACATACACACACGAAGTGGAAATTTGGAATACAAGAGATGATAATGATGAACCGTAAGTCCTTCATATATAGATGAAGTGGTTGAGATAATTAAGGTAACTAAGAAATATTTCTAATATTTAATCATATCCTCATATATGATTATCCATAATCAAATCATATATATCCTTCCATATATACTGATTTGATATGATCTTGTTTCATTGAATATCTCATTCTATAATTGATGACATCCTAGACCACTGGGTCCCACCATATCTCATTTCGATCCTCGACTGATTGCCTCCATTTCATATCTTCGTATCGGTCCCTTTGTCACCTTCGGTATTGCGTGCTTCGGTCCTCGACCAATTGACACCAATACCGACCATCCTCTGGTGCGTCTGATCGACAACAACATCGACTATCGACAACAATACTGATACCCACACTTAACAGTTTCAAGCATGCTCTCATTCATAACACATAAATCGAGTCATCTCTGACACTTCTCATTTTCGATAATTATCAATGTTTTCATACTGGACGGTATACCGACAACCATTCGGTACGTCGAATATCACGCTTGATCAATATTTATTTTGGTACCACCCGGTACTGGGTTTTAGGATCGGTTCACGGTTTTTTCAGGTCCGACCCTAAAAAATTAATTAAATATTATTTTAAAAAGATAAAATAAAATAAAATTTGGTATTGGTTATTATACCTTACCTCATACCGATGCGGATCGGTACTGAATTTCGGACTGGTATGAAAACATTGGTAATTAATTATTATCATTTCCATTTCGTTTAGGTGTCATTAAATTTTATTTAAATGGTGTCCCACTGTGGTGTGTGTTGTAATTTTATGTTGAAAAACTTTTTTTAATATTCCGTCCCGCGCTCCCAGTTGAAAGATTTTATCTGTGAGATATTCTATTAATTTACTCATTCAAATTAATTAAGAAAACCAATCCATGAATTATAAATGTCGTTAAATGCTCTGCTTGAATACACCATAAAAACAAATAGGGTGCGGTATTATTATATAGGGATGCGGTGTTTTAAATGTTTCTGTTTAGGGATGCACCTCATTAATAATATTGACTTTGATACGGTCAATTGTGATGTGCATGAAGTACAATAAATTGAATAGATTCATACATCTTCGAATCCGTGGAGTTGTAATGACTAGTGTATTGCGAGAGCATACCTTAATAGTTAGGCCGAGGATTGCCCTCGCGATTGGTTTGTGCTTCATCAGTGTTATGTTATTTTCTTATGTCTTCTTCACATTCAATCGTGCTTCCCGTGAAATTGTGAGTCACAGTTCCGATGTTAAGGTACTCCATTATCTTGTATAAATTAATTTTCATAATTCTTTCATATACTTACACTTAAGTTGTATTATTTGTTAACGGTTTTTTAAACATACTTAAAATTTGAGTTATGTCATTGATTGCATTCGTCTACTCTAGCTTCTCAAAAACTGCCATATGGAGCACAATTAGAGCATGTTTGAGCCAATATTGAAGCATGATTGAACCAATATTAAAGTCATATATGTGTTGGAATTGCAGCTTAGCCAAATGTTTGGATTGGGCTTCTGCAATTGTTTTGTACTTTCCCACTAAATGTATTTAAATATATGTATTGTTATAGGGTTTATGTGACAATTATAGTTTGAAAAGCTGTTCCCTTTTTGAATTCTTCATGTTTTCGGCTGCTCAAATCTCTTCATTTCCGCTGCGTTTTCGAGGTGTCATAGCCACACATATGGCTACGAGACTACCTCCAAAACCTAATATCTAAGTTCTTACAATCTGATTATATATGTTTTAATTTAAAAAAATTAATTGTTGAATCATTTTTTAATATTTAATAGGGCTTTGTAGGATTTGATCGATTTTTCCGATCCTTATATATTTTTGAAGAATCAGACCGGATTTGTGGTTGGTTCATTGTTGAATCCACCAGTGCGATCATTGTTTTAGACTAGCACTCCTTTTGGATTTAAATTATGTAGAAACTGGTTTTTGTAATTCAAGACCATTCATTTATACATGATTGTGAAACTTCATTGCATATGTTAAAGTACTAAACTAGGGCTTATGATGTAGATGTTTCATAAGTCGCAGTGTTTTAAAATGAAAAGGCAGTGAGTTATATAATTACTTAAAAGTGCAAAATATATATTCAAGTTTTGTTAGGGGAAGAATGATATATTCCATTGATTACATTAAGCTTGTAAGGTGTTTTACTGAAAGATTTTTAATTTGGCTGTGCTTCGTTTTATGCTCTTTGAAGCTTGCCTCTTCGCTTCGTTAGTAACATGAATACTACATTATTTGTCTGCATTAGGTTGGTTCCACCGAAAGAGAAAACAAACTGCATTATGATATCAATATGTTGTCGAGTATGAATGATGAACTGAAAATGCAAGTTAAGGGGTTGAATGAGGTGTTAATATTAGCTGAGAAAAAGATAAATGCTTGTTTAGAGAATCAGAATTCATCGTTAAGTGAAGTAAAAAAAGTTGGACCCTATGGTACTGTAAGGGTATACGGACAAACCCATCAATTGTACCTAGTGAAAGTGTAAATCCATTACTTGCAAGAATCTTGCACAACGTTGCTGTAAAAAAAGAACTTATTGTCGCTCTGGCAAATTCACGAATGAAATTTGAAATGGAATTATGGTTCACCAGCATAAGGAAAGTGGGTATTACAAATTATCTAGTAGTCGCTCTAGACGATGATGTTGCAGCTTTCTGTAGATCCAATAATGTTCCGGTGTACCAAAATGACCCAGATAAGGTTATTGAATCGTTTGGTAAGACAGGAGGTGGTGGAGCCGTTTCAAATCTTAAGTTTAAAATAATAAGGCAATTTCTTCAAATGGGTTATGGTGTTCTTGTTTCCGATATTGATGTAATATATCTGCAGAATCCATTTGATCATTTGTATCGAGATAGTGATGTGGAGTCGATGTCTGATGGTCATAGTAATTCTTCTGCATATGGCTTCATTGATGTCTTTGATGATCCTTCTATGGGTTTTTCAAGATTTATACACACAACCAGGATATGGGTGTATAATTCTGGTTTCTTCTACATAAGGCCAACAATACCATCTATTGAGCTTCTAGATCGGGTTACAGAACGATTATCCCGAGAAAATGGTTGGGATCAAGATGTTTCTAATGAAGTTCTTTTTTACCCATCGCATCCTGGATATATTGGACTTCATGCTTCTAAAAGAACTATGGACATGTACCTATTTATGAACAGCAAGGTCTTCTTCAAGATAGTTAGAAAAGATATAAACCTGAAGAAACTGAAGCCAGTAATTGTCCATGCTAATTACCATCGAGATAAATATCAAAGAATGAAGGCAGTAGTTGACTTTTACGTTAATGGTAACCAAAGTGCTTTTGATCCATTTACCAACTGATAAAGAAGTGATCGAACCCAAGATGATGTACTTTTCAACACGCCATGTTTCTTATTTTATTTCATACCCAAATTTTACACTTATTAATCTACTTTTATTTACGTCGTCTTTATCTATTTAGCCACTGAATTTTCATAATTGCTCTAATAAACCTTAAGTACATGTTCTCATTAGTTTGTTTCCAATCAAAATATTCTCCTACATTTTCTTGATAGTTTGAATGAAAATTTACAAGGTAATATGAAAAAAATTGTGCAATGCTCCTAAAACAACATTTATAATTTCAATAATATTTTTTTTTTAATATTGATGAGAACTCTATGACCAGGTACCCTGTAATGGGTGAAGCCCGATAGCAGTTGGGCCGACTTAAATAATAAAAACGAACTCTTATAGCCCACTCACACCTGCAGGAAGAGCGGCCCGAGGTTCAACACAAACGACCGAAGATAACCTTAGTAAACAAAAGCATTATCTGTCAGCTGGCTCCGGGGTTCGGTCCGAACGGTTACAGAACGGTTACAGGCTCACGCGTTCCACGCTTCGGGCCCTATCACGTTTATCATGCTTCGGGCCCGATCACGCAGACCACGCCTCGGTCCCAGCCTTGTTTTACATCCTGCGATAACAACCTCTAACAAACTTGTCAGAGGCGGTTACAGGACGTGGATTACACTCGCCGGCGGCTCTATAAATACAGGGCAAGACGAAGGAAATAACAGGACCCTTTGGACGCGGAAGAATAGGGTGTTACTCTGCCGGATTCTTCTCGCTTTCTTTACCTCGTCATTTTCATTAGTCTGTCTTGTATAAACTGTTGAGTTATTTTACTAGTGAGTAGGCTAAGAGCATAATCAGCTCTTAGTCGAGTGGTTTTCACCCCAATTCACGGGGTTTCCACTATATATTGCCGTGCAGTTATTTTGGTTTTTAGCTTTTGATCGTCTTCCACATTTTAAAGAAATCAGAACCGAGTTTTCTACCTGGGATAGGATAATCAAAGGCATGGCAACTGGAATTCCGACAAATGATAGTGACGTGCTTCCCGACAGTCTTCCAGCACCAACATTCACATTACAGGATTTGGAAGCTGTCGTAAGGAAGGTGGTACTGGAAATTACGACGGAGAAAAGTGGAACAGAACCACCGGCTATCTCAAGCCCTGTTCCCAGAAACAGAGGATATGAAAGTGATCCCGACGAACGCANAGGACCGAAGATAACCTTAGTAAATAAAAGCGTTATCTGCCAGCTGGCTCCGGGGTTCGGTCCGAACGGTTACAAAACGGTTACAGGCTCACGCGTTCCACGCTTCGGGCCCTATCACGTTTATCATGCTTCGGGCCCGATCACGCAGACCACGCCTCGGTCCCAGCCTCGTTTTACATCCTGCGATAACAACCTCTAACAAACTTGTCAGAGGCGGTTACAGGACGTGGATTACACTCGCCGGCGACTCTATAAATACAGGGCAAGACGAAGGAAATAACAGGACCCTTTGGACGCGGAAGAACAGGCTGTTACTCTGCCGGATTCTTCTCGCTTTCTTTACCTCGTCATTTTCATTAGCCTGTCTTGTATAAACTGTTGAGTTATTTTACTAGTGAGCAGGCTAAGAGCATAATCAGCTCTTAGTCGAGTGGTTTTCACCTGATTCACGGGGTTTCCATTATATATTACCGTGCAGTTATTTTGGTTTTTAGCTTTTGATCGTCTTCCACATTTTAAAGAAATCAGAACCGAGTTCGTTTGTTGAACGAACCGGACGACTGTTGGTATCCCCTAAAAAGGGACCATAACAAATATATTTCACAATGCTCCTAAAAATTGTACAAGATATTATGATTTCACAATATCACTAAATCATTACTCACACTATGACAAGTAATGCTTTAGTAGACACTAAAATAAATAACTTTAAAAAGGATAATGAAACATATCTTTTTCAACTCATTTAACTCTTTATGATTTCACACTTCACTCAAAAAATCTCCACCTGAATGTGCATACATCAACAACACCTAACTCATTTATGAAAGTTTTAAACTTCAATTTTGCAAGTAATTTGGTGAAACCATAGGATATTTGATCATTTGTAGAGCAAAATGTGAAAGTGACTTGTTTCATTTGTCAATATTGACTCACAACATGATATTTAACTCCGATGTGTTTAGTTATTCCATGAAAGAAATTAGCCTTCATCATAAAAATATAATAACTTGAGTCACACAATAAATCGGTAGGATGTGTTTGAGGGAATAAAAAACCTTGAAGTATTTTTCTCCTTAAAATGGCATAATTCATTGCTAGAGTACAACCATATATTCTTGTTCTGCTGTATATTGTGCCACAATATTCTGTTTTTTGAATTCCTGCAAGTACTATCCCCATTGAGATTAAAAAGAAATCTAAAAGTGCAATGGAAATTCTCCGTAGTGAAATTACTATCCATATATCTATGAACTTTCACATTTCTTGTATCTTCAAATTTACAGTATAGCCCATAGTGTTGAGTGGACTTTACATACCTGGGTATGCGTTTTGCATACAACAGATTGAGATATTTTTGGATTGTTCAAGTACATAGACAAAATAGACACACAAAAAGAGCAAATCTGGTTTTGTGTTAGATTAATACATGAGACTGTCTAAAATTGATCAAAACATATTTTCATTTGCTGAATCATCATATGAATTACGACGTATTCTTGTATTTGCAATGATCGAAGTAGAGACAGTTGGATCATTAATAAATCGTTGGACTTATATATAAATAATTATGTGTTGAGAATTGTCTTATTTATAAATCAGTTAAAAGTGATCAATTGATTGGATTTAAAATATACAATACGGTGTGAGACTTTACCGTGTAGAAACTATTAAACTTCTATTTTTATGATGTGTTGAAATAGAAAACTCTAATTGTCATTTATAAATATGATTCTGATCACCAAGTCATACATACATTTTTAGATATATTCTCCATCTCATCGGAAAATTGAATCAATGAGAAACCTAAAGGAATTCTCCATGAAATATGTTGATGCGGAAGACCCACAATCGGATTTACGCATCTACTCGACTACTTTGTTTTCTTGTGAGATCCGATTTATTCCAATAGATCCATGTAATTATTAAATTTGATATCTTTGTTCCCAATAATTCTAATAATTGGTATCAAAACATGTTGAGTTATTGATAATGAATTCTTATGAGAAAGTCGGGATCTTTCGTATTCTGAAAACAATTGAATCTGAAATTATTTTGTACAGTGAAAACTGGAATCCGACAATGCTATATTTGATATCGATTCAACTCGTGAATTATGTTTTATGCATGATTAGGGTTGTGTTCATGTTTGATTTTTTAGCATGTTTCTCTTCATTTAATTATGCAAACATGGTCTTATGGAATTCATACGAATGAATAAAACATTCGTATATCATTCAATATATGCAATATCACATAGTTCATTTAGATGAATGCATATTATATCTTATTTTATTTTAAGTAAGATTTGATTTTGATTATAGATTTAAATATTGCCTATTTAAATATACTTGTTTAATATATATATTCGAATGAAATTGATTGATACGAATGTATCACCAAATTGACATCTCTTGTGGAATTCGATTTTATTTTAATATGTAAAAGGTTTTGTGCATTTGTTTCGTGAATTTTAGTCAGCCAAAGAAAGAATAATAGTTGATGGAATATTTTGCATTCGATTATAGATAAGCCAAATGAAGATTTATTCCCAATATTTATTGTGGTACCAAGATGTCACTTACAAATCATTGTTTAGTCCAAAGATTAAATATTGATTGAGTTAGTATATTCTATTTAATGTTGCTCAAGGTATTTTGTAAATTTGATACCCCGGGAACCTTCTGACACGTTTTCCAAGGTACATTTTCAAAACTACATTCTTTTCAAAAATACACTCTTTTTAAAACTCATTTCAAAAGTACATTTTCTAGTTTTTTTAATTATAATAAATTCACATTTATAATTAATCAAAGTTGTGGGTCTCTTTTTAATTATAACTAGGCATGTATTGAAATAAAATCTGGTTGCAAGACCCACAAAATTCTTCGTAAACTCATGAAGGTAGTGACATATTTCTCCGATTCGTTTCAGGGGAAACGAATCGGAGAAAGATATGAAACATCAATGATCACTTGGAAATGGAGAAAAAGAAACCGATAACTGAAAATCCGTCACTGTGTTCATGAAGGACACAGAATTCGTAGGGTTCTACAATCAGATTTTAAATTCAATTGATGTTTAGTTATAATTAAAAAGAGACTCACAAATTTGATTAATTACAAATGTGAATTTATCATAATTAAAAAAACTAGAAAATGTAGTTTTGAAATAGATTTTAAAAGGATTGTAGTTTTGAAAAGAAGATTTGGAAAGAAATGTATTTTTGAAAAAAACCCTTCATGACTAGTGTATTTTTGCCTCTTTCCGCATATCACGAGTCGATCGAGAGGCATTCCGGGACATTACAACAGACACTTGGGTGAAATTGAGCATTTTTGGATAATTTGGGTTAAATCGGGTTGAATTGGGTAAGACTGGGCTTGTTGACCCATAGATGAATTATTAGAATTAATTTCTCTATAAAATTAAGGTCCATTGGCACTCGAAAAGAGTTCGAAATCAGAGACGGAGTTGATACTCAGAGTCGAAACTCGAGAAAATCGCCTAAGTCCTAAAATTCGAGGTGATTTGTTCCTCAGGAAGAATTTCCGCGTTGAATTGTGCTAGAGAAAAAATCCGCGGTGAATTGTGAGGGTGAATAGTAATGAAGTTTAAAGTCGCGGAGAAACAAATTACGATCCAAAAATCCGTGGTGAATTGTGAATGAGTATAAAAATACCGGTAAATTGTTCTTATACCCATTTCCGCGGTGAATTTAGCTCGTGAATAGTATTGGAGCCCAAAAATCGTGGAGAATCGTATTACGATCGAAAATCCGCAGTGAATTTGCTCTTGGAGGTCAAATTCGCGGCGAATTTAAAGGTGAATAGTATTGTGGAACAAAAACAATAAGAAATCTGCCTAAATGTTGAAATCCGAGATCAATTTCCACTATGGAGGTCAAATCCGTGGTGAATTTGGAGATAAATAGTGTTGCATATAAAAAATCAATCACAAAATTGGCTAAGGCAAAAATCCGTTGGGAATTTGCAATGAAAAGGCCAAATTCGCGGTGAATTTTCTAGTGAATAGTAATCTCTACGTTTTTGTCTCGATTTTCAATATCGAGCTCCTTTCTCGTCTCAGATCGAGTCTATATAACTTATTTTGATTAGAGAGACTCTATATATTGTCTTTGTAAACTTTTTATAATAGTGAAACACCCAGTTAGAACTTCGCTTTCTCTTGTCTTAACAAAAAACTCTGACTAATCATTAAAACACCACAAATATTTTAAAACAAGATCTGTTTGGCACCCTCTGTGAGGCCCGAGACTTAGTCCCATTGAGAGCTTTTCTACTGAGTCTGGACACTAATTATTATCATGGTAAATTGGAATTCTGATGAGGATTGCATTGATGAAGAAATTGAGATGGAGCCTAACCCTCAGGCAGTTAGAGATAACGATAACACCTGATTACCGGGGACTCAATCATTACTTCTGGAAGAGCCTCCGATTCAAGAAATTACTAATCGGCCTTCCCGGAACGGGAATTCATCCAGAAGGGCTCTTATTGTCTACCCTCTGCCTCCATTTATAGCAAGATGTTTTGAGTTCGGAAGAAACGGGCGAGTGGTAGTCCTAAGGAATGTTCACCTCCAACCACCTATACATGCCAGATCTGCATACCAAAATGAAGAGGATGAGGATTTAGAGGAGCGAAGACGTACTTTACTCACTTAGTTAGAGGATGCGGAGCCCCGAAAGAGGTCTCGGAAAAGTAACGTTGTTTTGGAACTCTCTGATGATGAGGTCACTACTGAGGACATAGGTCCTGATCGGAACCCCCAAGCATCGTCTTTTATATTGGGCAGAGAGAAAACTTTTACTTTACAAAGGATTGGGAACTTGATAGAGTCAAATTTCTAGGAGATGGGACATTAGATTGAGCAGAATGATGCTCGAATGAATAAGTTGAAGACCAATCTCGACCTCGGTTATGAAAGAAGACGGGTGTATGGAGAACACTCTTGGGATACTCATCATACTTCTGCTTATGAGGGTGATTATGATGTTCAAGACAGGGCAATTGAACGCTTTGGTGATAAGTTAGATGAAGCAAAAATAGTTGAAAAGTACTAAGATCCATTTACAGGAAGTATAACTTTGTGGTGGTTGCGATCGAGGAAGGTAATGATGTTAGTTTAATGACATTAGACGACTTAATGGGATCCTTACAAGCTTATGAAGAGAGACTAAATGATGAGGATGAAGAGTCATCATGAACAAAACTCCTAAATATGAATGTAACAAACTCGAGAAAGGATTGGCGAGGCAAAAATTTTCATTGTGGCGGTGGTACAAGTCGCGGGAATGGAAGATGCAGGAGTTTTGATGGTTCTAATATGCAAGGACATGCAACTATATCATACAATGGCTGGAGGGGACGTGGAAATTGTGAGAGATGGAGAGGACGATGTGGCAGAGGTAGTTATCAAAGTGATTAGGAAGTTACAAAGCAAGAGACACAATCATTGGCCACAAAATGGATAAGTCCCGTATTGAGTGTTTCAACTGTCATCAACATGGCCTTTTTTCATGGGAATGTCAACAACATCAATCTATTTTATTATGAGAATCAACAGCAAAAGTGGAACGAGAGGAAGAGAAGGTTGTCCTGCTTGTGGCACAACTTGATGAAAAAGAGTAAATAATGTGTGGTTCATCGATTCTTGAACCATAAATCATATGAGTGGGTAACGACAAATATTTTTAATCTTCAAGAGGATCTTGGTGGATCAATTTTTTGGGTGATGCTCACTCATTGCAAGTAGAAGGGAAAGACATGATCACATGTCAAATGAAGAGTGGTAGTGTCCTCTCAATCCGTAGAGAGAGTAAAGATGCAGATTAACAACATGGTCTCGATCAAGTTATTTCCTATAACTCCACATTGTTTCTCGGCAAGCTATGGTGATGATTCATGGCTGTGGCACATGCGCTTTAGCCACACAAACTTTGATAGTTTAAGAATGATGAATAAAAAAGATTTATTGAAGGGGCTTCTACGTCTTTCAAGCCCAAATTCTGTGTGTAAGGGATGCTTGTTCGGAAAGCAGCCTAGAACAGAAATTCCTAAATTTGCAGAGAAAAGAACAACAGGGCCTCTTGATTTGATACATAGTAATGTTTGCGGACCAATTAAACCAAGTACTCTTGGACAAAACAATTATTTCTTTTTGTTTATTGATGATTCTCGCAAATGCTCGATTTATTGATGAAAAACAAATATGAAGTATTTGATATATTCAGAGTTTTTAGAGTCATGATGGAGAAACAAAGTGGGTTCATGATTAATAGTATAAAGAGTGATCATGGAGGAGAATATTTATATACTAAATTTCATGTTTATTATCAATAATTTGGGATACACCATGCACTGACGGCAACTAGTACACCCAAACATGGAAACGCTGAATGGAATAATCGCACTATCTTAAACATGGTGCCAAGCATGTTGAAGTCATAGACCGTGTCAAAGGAATTATGGGAGATGATACACTTATTGCGGTTTATATTTTAAATCTCACCATCACAAAAGGAGGACAAAAGATAACTCCACAAGAAGCATGGACATGGGTGACACCAAGTGTAAAACACCTTAGAATTTTCGAATCTTTAGCCTATATGCATCAAGCTTATCACTCCAGGAAGAAGTTGGATGACAAATAAAAAATGATGGTATTCATTGAGTATGATATCACATCACCTCAATATAGATTATTTGATCCACTCACCAAGCAGGTTTATTTGAATCGAGATGTTGTGTTTGATGAAAGCAAATTATGGAGTTGACACTCGACAATAAATCTAGTATCAACCTTATGCATATGATAGTATAGGATGGGTGAATTTTGTTGATCCACCCCTTGTTGAATTATGAAAAACACATGATCCTTCTAGTAGTGTGATGGACTACAGTGGGTCACCACATACACCACCTATCTTGTTGATTCAACAAACTAAAAATTCCCCTGAAAGCACAATCTATTCTTCATCTGTTGGTCCAAGGGGGAAACGCAAGCTATCTGAAATTTATATGTATACCGAAGAAATGGGAGAGCTTGGAAATTTAAGCCATTATTTTTCATTTGTGGAGGCTGAACCAATGGACTATTTTGAGGTTGAAAAGCATTTGGAATAGCAGAACGCCATGCATGATGAAATAGCATCGATAGAGAAGAATCAAACATGGATATTAGTTGCTCGATCACTAAGAAAGACTATGATTGGCGTCAAGTGGATGTTCAAAATAAAACATTAAGCTAATTGAAAAAATTGAGAAATACAATGTAAGATTAGTGGCTAAGGGGTACAAGCAAAAACATGCAGGAGTCTGTCATGGTTTGTGGTTGATGTATATGCTTGAATCTTTGGGAATTTTTATCAAGGATCCTATCAACATCTTTATCGACAATAAGTGGGCTATGGCTCTTGGGAAAAATCCGGTTTGTCATGCTTGGAGTAAGCATATTGGAACAAAATTTCATTTTATACAAGAATATGTTCGAGAACAACTTGTGGATCTTGTGTTCTTTAAAAGTGACGATATATTCACCAAGCCCTTAAAGAAACACACCTTCCTGCATTTGAGACATGCTTTGGGAGTTTAGAAGTGTTCTTGTTTACGAGAGAGTGAAAGAAGCAATGTTGGAGCCAAGATGGATAGACAAGACACACAGGATGAAGGTTCCTAATGTCATGCTAGATAATAGGAAGAAGATGCAATTTATTATGGATAACATTAGTTAGTTAAGTAACTCATCAGTAGTTTATTATGGATAAGATTATGTTAATCTATAAATAATTTATGTATTCTTTTAAAGAAAATATGAAAAACATTTAGAACCATTTTGCTTACAAATCAAAATTCTAACATTGAAGGATCAACATTCTCGGAACAAAAGGATAAAAACCCCCCACGCCGCATGACGAACTTATAGGTTTCACTTTTCCCGTTAGCCCATAAGGATCGAACACCCAAGTTCCAGGCCAACTACATGAAATGCACCAAAGCCAAACCTCATTTTGGAATTCCGCTCCATGATCATTCCTTATCTTGACAATCTTTGAACCATTCTCTACAACCTTCATTGCATCCACCCTTTCCACTCATTGAGAACGATTGCCTATAGAATTGTTATACGACAAATATATTTAACTACAAATAACAATGTTGTTTCTTACGGGCAATGTGTCCAATGCTACATAAAAGGTAGAATAAAGTTGTATGTTTACATCTTCTATGTAGGTTTAATTGTAATAAGTTGGATAGAAAAATTACAAATCGGATCTGAGTATAATCTTCGAATGCATAACGAGAATCGAATTTGTAGATTTTCAAGTTCAAAGTTATCATTTTGTTTCTTTAAGACTAAATTTGTTAAATTATGCAAAATTTGGGAACCAAATTAACCATGGAAAGTATGAGTACTAAAATTTCCTTGTTTTTCAAACTTTAGAGAATCATTAACACCGTTAACTAAATTATCCAAAATTTCAAAATTTTGAGGATAAAAATTGGCTATTTTTAGAGCACATACATCAATTGTAAAAAAATAAAACTTTGGAAACTAATTATACCCTTGTATTTTTAGAGCACATACAAGGGTGATTTGTGATTCCTTGTACTCAAATCACATAATCATTTATTGATTCTCCTAGAGTTTGATGCAAACATTCAAACTCAGCCCTTAGAGTTTGAAGTTGTACTTTCTTCACTTTCTCGGCACCTTGATATGCCACTGCTAGCGTATCCCATGCTTTCTTTGTAGACATCGCTTCATCAATCATCTCAAATTGTTTTTCATCCAATGTTTGGTGGATTAAAGATAATATTTTCTTGCTTTTTTTATGGTAATGACGTCGGATTCTAACATGGTTCCAGTTTGTACAACATACCATACTTCATATGCCCCAAAAAAAGTTTGCATCCTTCTCACAGTTATTGAAATTCTCCTTTGTTAAAGCCGGAATAGGAAATGGTCCATTGTTCGTCGCCATGTTCCTCCAAGGTTCCGATACCAATTGTAGGATCCTTCAATGTTAGAATTTTGATTTGTACGCATAATGGTTCTAAATCTTTTTCATATTTCTTTAAAAGAATACATAAATTATTTATAGATTTACCTAATCTCATCCATAATAAACTACTAAGAAGTTACTTAACCAACTAATTTTATCCATAATAAGTTGCATCTCTTTCCTATTATCCAGTATGGCATTATAAACCGTCATCATGCGTGTCTTGTTTATCCATATTGGCTCTATCATGGCTTCTTTCAAGGTCATCTTCTTCCTTTACAACATTATACCAAACTAAAATTAAAAGGAATCCATTAGAATCCCTGAATAGCCGGTCGGAATAAATAGTAAATGAGTCTCCATCCATATGTGGTAAACGGCAGCAGATAGAGAGAGGTGGTTGATTTAATAAGCTTCAATCTCTCGCCACTAATCTACAAAGAATAGGAAAGCTTGCATCGTCTTTAGTCAAGGTAACTTCTAATAAAGAAAATGATTTTTTATTATTCCATTTTTATTACGCGGTGGACGTAGTGAAGGATCGATGGAATTGCCCATTTCATCAACCGCGGAATACTTTCAGTAGTGAAAAGGTAACTCGATGCAACATATAGAGAGAGAGTGGAGAAGGAAGAACAACCTTTTGACTTTGGCACTCGAGGGCATCAACTCGAATGATGATGTACCACCTATGACCCACTTGTTGAAGTGAAGTGTGACATCAACACATAAAAGAAATATTGCATTAATTTATATTTATTATTTTAGAGTCATGAAGTCATGGTTATGACTTAGTGGGATTAGTGGAGTCAAGGTTATGACTTAGTTTTTGTTATGGAGTCATGGGTAAAGTTAGTGTTAAGTAATGATTTAGTATCTTACTTACCGGAGTCATGGAGTTATACTTCTAACTCTATAAATAATTGTTTTTTTCACGCTATTTGTAGTAGATTTCTATTTCCCTTCCGTTTTGTATTGCATCCATAACACTTTATTCATTGGCAAAATATCATTCCTTTTCATTTTTCAATATCATATTGATTTTTATACATCACTATTATGATAGCCTAACTTGTCAATGTTAAGAATCAACTATGCCAACCAGGTGTGTCACCATTGCTATGCTTCATTTATTTATGATATTTAGCTTCGGTATGCTTATGCCCTACCGTTGATAAAGTCAAGGATCAGCTTTTGAATCAACTCATCTTTTGGCCATAATATACTCACGGTTATTCCCGCAACGGGAGTATTCCATTGGACCAAAGGATCATTAGTATTTATATCATTCGTTGGTGCGGACAACTCTCCAAGAGGTAATTATATGATTTTCAGGGGTAAAAGAGCCCAAGACAAATTAGAAACAAAAATAAATAAGCCATTCAAAATGTCCCTTACTAGGAGTAGTCGAGTCTTGTTCAACTCTCAACGCGGGACTCTTTTTTTATCTTTTTCTACTTTTGCCTCTCCTGCTACTAGAATCATGATTAACTTCTTGTATATGTCCGATTTTTAGCCGATATAGCTTCTTTACAGCTTTATAAATATGGGAGTTATGTATTGAAATAATGAAATTGTCCCACATCAGTAATTGAATGTGGTATGCATTGGTTCATAAGATGGAATGTAGACCATAATAAATGACTTGTTCAAGTCTATTAAGGTGAGATCTCTCCTCTCTTATACATTATATCCGAGCATACTCCCTACATAAAAAAATTGACACGACACTAGAAATTTAACATTATGAAGGCATAGAAACTACATGGGAGGAATATGCGATTCTTCTGCTGAAGAGCAACAGTCGTAACAAAATGTTACTTTCTTGAAAAGCTGTCGGATGTGATGAAGGATATTACTTCACTTATCCACGGTACGGTAGCCTCTTTCATTCGAGTGAGTGATGTATGTCCTTCCTCCTGCTCCTATGGAGATACTTTGTTCTAGTCACTCAGCGTGATACCATCAGTGTGCTCCTAATTGTAATAAACTCGATTCGTAGAGAATGGGATAATCAGGGCATGGCCTAGGCGATCTTATAAGTCCAAAGTAGATTCTCTAGCCTCATCCCTTGTGTAAACCATACTAAGTAGTCTATTCCTATGTTCTGCTTCATGCCCACTGCAACTACTCTAAGCAAGTCCTACATCCTCGATGTCGAAGCGGTAGATGTACTGGAACGAGTTCTTCCCTATGAATTATGAGATATGGCTTCCTTCAACCAGTCCCCGGCTTCACGCGCATTAGTTAAGGTGTTGAGTTAGAATCTCATTCTAACTAAGAATTCTTGAGGTTCCGTAGGTTCCCGCTACATGAGAACCAGGAATGGAGAGCCCTCCCTTTTTCCTGCCCGACTCTTTGGTCGTAAAAAATAGTGTAACTAGTGTATGCCAATTGAATTCATTCGATATTAATATAGCGTCTTTTTATCCCAGTTGCCAATCTAGCTAATTGTTAATACAGACTTACAAAAAAGACTAATCACATGCTTATGCCCGCTTTCAGTTGGAGATGCGATTTCTTATGCAATTTCTGTGGAATACATACCTAATTACAAATTATCTCTCAGTAAGACATGTATTAAGATTACTATGAAATTCATAAATATAAATGAAGTTGTTATAGGTGGGATTACCATTATCCTTTTTGTATAAAAAAGATAGACAATCAAACTTGTTTTTCACCCACAACTTTGTTAAATGGCAATGTTATTAGGATAATTGTCTCAATTTTGTATAGTGTTTAGCTAAAATTTTGAAAAACAATTTATACACAACATTTGAGTGAAGTAACATTTTCGAATCCTTACATGAATCGTAAGTACAAATGGAAAGGCGGCCGCTACCCTATGTTAGTGCACCACCGCCAACCAAATCAATGTTTCCTTTTATTAGTGTGCCGAACCCAAAAGAAGCCTAGAAACGCAAGAGGATGTCAGAAACCAAAACTAAAGCACCATCATCGAAGGTGACCAAGAAACGCATAGGAAATTTGGTACCACATATGCAAGTTATTCCAGGTGCACTCGTTCCCAACATTTTGAACTAGAACCAGCGCATGAACTAGAACTTGAGCCCACCTCTGAACCCGAACTTCATCTGAACAAGTAAAAACTCTTATACAATCACCTTTACACACCCTTGTGCAGCCCCCCAAGATTGCATCACTAAGCTACAACATTATCGTCTCTAAAGAACCAATTGCACCAATAGTTGAGGAAGATGATGAAGCTACACCATCATCGCTACACCATTTTTAGAAAAAACCATGTGGTGAAGGGCAATGATTATAGGAAACAAAAATACTCACACGGCACGTTGTCACTACTACTACAACAAAAATCTTAAATGACATTCTTGGCGAACTTCATCAAGATAATTAAGGTAACACAACCTTCTGCTATCATCGATGTAAGTTCCCGTCACATTCCCTTTATGCACTCTATTCATAGACCTACTATGCATCATTTGGGAATAGATATTCGCATGGATAAGCTCATTTCTAGTTCACAAATGTATGTTAATTTCTGTTCAATACGAGATTATATATATCCTTCACTTGTCTTTGAATGTATGCAACATTTACATTGCATGTACGTGAGAAGAAGTCTTTATATTTGTCCTTCAATAAATCCTTAAGCTTTAGTTATTTGGGAAGTCATACACTTGTTCTATTACTTGCTTTATCATTTACATGAGACTTATGAATTATTCTTTTAGTGAATTTTATGCATATTTGAATTCATTGCACGTTTACTCCCATGATTTTGATGTTGAAAGTGTGCATAAGAGATGCCCCTCTAATAAGAAGTCTTACGTGATAAACACTCTAAGACTCATTACTTTATACATCCTTATTATCGTTACATGCACATATTTATCATGACTAATATGAATTCTCTAAAGTGGTACTAATGCGTACCAAAGTACGCTTTGTTTCCTTCTTAGTGTATGGTTTATGGTAGAGAGACGAACCATGGATTCTAGATCCTCAATTACATGAGTGAAGTCATCTACATAAGCGATCAATGTCTTCTTTTGGCTTTTCTCATCACGAGGATGGTCAAAGCCAAGGGAGTTCTGACGGTGATACACGCCTTTGCATCTCATCCACTACCATCCACATCGACTAACCTACCCTCTTCTGTTGCAGGTATGTTGAGGAAGATGAAGGGCATGTTATATGCATACCCTTCTACTATTTTGCCACCATGCCTTTTACTATCCAACACCCATATGTGGTATCAAACTTTACTCGTACACCACCATCCTCCCATGATGAAAAACCTACCATAAACATTGTTGCCCTCCTTCGATCTATCAATCATCGATTGATCCAACTCCATACCTCTCTAAATACCACTCATACCTAATTACTTACTGTCAGCCTGCCATGATACTATCTCAGCACCACCGCAATGCAAGCGATGAGAATCACAACGAAGGCATTGTGAAGTTTAAGTAGGGAGATTTCATTGCTTTTGCATGTTAATATTTGTATTGTTCTTAACTCACGATACTTCGATTTGCTTTCAAACTTTTGTTAGTTTTATTTTAAGTTCTCACCGTAGCTTCGCAGCAAAGAACATTGTCTACGCCCTCGACCTTTTCTTGGTTATCTCTTCCAATAATATTTATGTAGATCATTTTTTTCCATAAATGTTTTTAAATTTCCTTGCCACACTTCATGCTTTAACACAACACATTGCAACACATAATTTATGCACTAAATTTTCATACTCAAATTGTTTTAAATAAACAATCATGTATTAAGTATGTGTTAACGTACATAACCGGAGATGAAACCGAGAGACGTTGTGACAACCGGAACCCGGAGGCACATGAGTAGCGTCCAAAAAATTGGCTTCAATGAAAAGGAAAAATAGAAGACCGGCCAAAAGCACTTGCATCAATATCTCAATTCAAGCATGGGTTATGGCGCAAAAGGAACCCCAAAAATATTCTGATGCAGTCATATTTGATGCATTCGATTTTGGTGGTAGCTAGTCTTTGCGTTGTAGCTTTGTTCATATGCTTCTTTAACCAATGTGATATGACTTGGCAATTTCAATATATCAAAAACAGAAAAATATTGCTTGAAAGTAAGAGGAAACAAACTTTAAAATCAGAAAAACCCATAAGAAATGCCACAGCGAAGAAGGCAATAACAACTTGACTGTGTTTAAATTGATTTTTAGGGATTGCCCATTTAGACTGCCATTTTGCTCGCCATAACCAATCGTGATCGACGATTTCAATTGTTTATTTCAATCGCAATTAGTAGCATTTTCAAAGCCCAGATTAACAACACTAATATTTTCAAGGGTTTCAATATATAATTAGACAATATCTTGAATATTTTGATACAATATTTGTATAGTTTAGATACAAATCAATAAATAAAATATTGAGAAAATGACATCCTCGTAGTTTCATAATTTTGGCTTATTTAATCTTCCAAATTTTTTTATAGCATTTTCAATTTCATCCTCGTAGTTTCATAATTTTGGCTTATTTAATCTTCCAAATTTTTTTATAGCATTTTCAATTTCCGAACTTTGGATATTCCACTATTCATCCTCATTATTTGTGACATTTGGCAAAAACAATCTTCAAAATTTTTAATTAGTTACCAAATTTTAAGAATAACAAAACCGATCCATGAAGTTTACACATAGTAGTAAAACTAGTCTCAAAATTTGTAATTTTGGCAAAATTCATCCTTCGATTTTGGTAACGCAGTAAATTAAGTTGTTAGTTCGGCTTCACTTCCCTTGCTTCCCTTACCTTCTCAAAACTTACCTTCTTTGCCGTTCAAATCATCTCTATTTTCTTTTGTTTTGCTAATGCACCCACGTCATCCCCGGGAGAACCTATTGCGTATGAACTTATTGTGTAAAGGATATTACCTTCGCCTTTTTCGCCATCTTCTTTTGCAGCTTCCCAGCAATCATCTCTTGTTTTCTCTTCAATTTTCCAAAAATGTGTTTGGAGGAAGAAGCTGAAACAAGGGGACAATGTTAGTTTTGAAATTGAGAAAAATTGACAAGTAAAAAGAACTCATGTTCTGCAGTTGGCGATGGAGGATGGACCCAAGGTCGATCGACGCGATCACTCATCGATCGACCTGATATGTGCAGTCGAATAAGAGTATCCTCTGCATATATCACTTTCCAGTTGAGACGATCTTCTTTCTCTGGAAAGTTGTCCATCAGGGTCGACAGGGTCTTTAGTTGATCGGCGGAAATTGTCGTTTCTTCGCCGTCGATCGTCAGTTTCCATGTTGCTGCTAACACTTGGAGAAGGAATTCAAGGTTGTTATCTTGAATTCCGACCCAGACAAAAGAGTTGTACAATACGCGTTGCGAATGTGATCTAAAGACAAGGTCATGGTCTTTATTTATGCAAATAAAGTATCACATCTTGCATTGGGCATATACATGAGTGCCCGATCTCCACATCACTTTGTAGACCGTCAGGAAGTTGGCGACAGTCGGGGAGATCGTTTCTGCGTCGCAGTAGTGGATTAACGCAATGATTACTAAGTAGATGCTTGGCATCAGAGCAAACACGGGCATCACCAGGGCCCAAAGCAATTCAGCGACGAACGGGTGTAACGGGAATCTTAGCCCGTTCTTCAGTGCATCAATAGTCACTGGCACAGCGTTGCTCAGTGACGATCGAGCAGTGGTGGGCCATGGTTCAGACCCAACGTTGCTCCGGAATGCAGTATTTTTCACGAACAACTTCAAGATTTAGTGAAGGAGTCATCTAAAAGCAAAATTAATCATCAAAAATCAAATTTTCTCCTAAAAACGTATGAAATCATCGGAAAACTATGGGGAAATGCAGAAACTATCGGAAAATTGATAAAAATGTGCAAAAGCGTGAAAATGGAATAAAATCAAGATAAAGATTGTGCACAAACATGAAGGGAATAAAAAACAAACCTTAGATGCTCATAGAAGAGTTGGAGAAGTGAAAGAGTGGTCTCCATAGTTGTTCTCGGAAACCTCCTAAGATCACTGAAATCGCAAAGTTTCGGAAGCGCAAAATGAATATGACGATGTGATTAGGGTTTTGTTCTGACCCAATGCACCGGATAATGCCTTGTGGATAGTCAAGATCACGAATCTCTGAATTCTGCACGATTATCGAAGTGGGCGATTTGAAAGCATTAGGTAGTGTAAGAATTTGAAGCAACACTTGCCGATCGCGTGTAGAAGATTAAAAGACGCTTGTCGATAGATATATGTATGCGCATAAATCATGACGAAGTCAACTTCTTTCGACGTTCGACGACGACGATCGCCTAAAGTTGAGAGGCTAATGTTAATGCATGGATTTATGGTGACGGGTCAGGACGGACGGGTTGGATGTGCAAAATGGGAACAAGATATCGATCGACATATTTTCTCGAATAATTCGACGACATCTGCTACGAAGAATCCGATAGGTATGCCATTACGTTTGATCGACAATGATCAACACTCATCAAGGTGCCGAGTTCAACAATCGTTTGAACCGATCGACATCATCAACACTCGATTGACATTGGACGGTGTGTAGCGTTCAACATTGTCGGTGGGAATGCATAAATGTCAACAATGGTTGCGCCACCAATCTCAGATTGTGCCGCACGAATTTTAGGCACTAAAAGTCGTATAAATCAACTAGATGGACGATTGATGAGACAGGATAAAATTATAATTATATTTAGTATTTTTATATTCAATCATCTCCTCTATAAAATTGGGGAATAATGAGTATAGTTGGACAATTTAAGTTGAGCAGGCACAACATCTACATACTCTTGTATTATGTACCACTTTTCTCTGTTAGTGATATATCTCCTGAGTTTGGTGCCCTGTGGGTTTTCCTCCTGATTCTAGGATTTCCCACTTAAAACTCTTGGTGTTTTTTTACTGTAACCGGTTAACAGCGGTTCTCACACATACTTTCGTAATATTAAAGAGTATCAATTTTTACCCTTAACACAACTGATGAGGAGATAAGTGATAGCAAGGTTGATTAGCTAGAAATGGATCCGGGTATGGTCGATTTGACGGCATATG
This sequence comes from Utricularia reniformis, assembly GCA_009725065.1. Taxonomy (NCBI): domain Eukaryota; kingdom Viridiplantae; phylum Streptophyta; class Magnoliopsida; order Lamiales; family Lentibulariaceae; genus Utricularia; species Utricularia reniformis. The sequence goes on along the minus strand of RWGZ01001725.1, from coordinate 222,067 downwards.
GGAGTACAAGGGAACCGTTATCTTCTACGGTTTGACAATGGAGGGTAGGGAAAGCTTCCGAGAAGTGAGAGTTTGCCTTGAAGGACGAGTTATTGTCCTTGGAAACCAAGACTTTTTGGGGAAGTTGAAAGATTTTATCACTTCGGTTAAGTTAGGGCTTGTGAATGCCCTACCTTGGTTCACCAAGTGATTTGGTGAACGGGGATTTTCGAGGGTGAGCAATAAACTCGAAAGTCGGAGGAAAGAGTTGTTCAACTCTAAAATGACATTATGTCAATGCATAAATGTCAGGCAGACTACCTAAGAAGAATGAAGAATCACCCAACTCCAAGTGGGAGATTGTTATGGATGGAGGTCGGGTTATAGTTGAAGGGCTCGATGGTGGGTATTACTGATCGGGTGAAACCTAACATAAAGCAGTGATATTGATCGGTCTTCGTCGACCAATCAAGGATAATCGGACGATTGTGATAAATCTATTTGATATCGGTCGGATTAGACTTGGAATGGGATTTAAGAGTATCGAATGAGAAATATTTTTTCTTAATTAACCCATGAAATATATCGAATAAAATATTGAGATATATCTTATTGGTTGCATATATAGAAGAAGATATTTTGTTGGTTACATATATATATAAGAAGATATGAAGATATATTATGTTGGTGATATATATGGAAGAAGATGCGCAAATAAATATTGTTAACTAGATATATACAATATATCCAGTCAATGATATAGAAAGAGAATATTGTAGAATATTCGGTTGAATATTTTCTAGATTAGATACTAATCTAGACTCTATAAATAGTAAGACTCATGAACACAATCGAATCAATCAATCAATAGCGTAGCATATTGTTCCATATTCTTCTTGTGATGGTGATTTCACGATCGAGGTTTATCAGTCATGTGGTTTTTCCCAATTTTGGGTTTCCACGCTAAATCTTGTGTCTTCTACTTTTCTTCATTTACGTTTTGGTTCTCATCGCATTAATTAGTTATGACCCCGAATAACGGGAATCATTTTCTTCTCCGGGTGAGGGAATTTTCCCAACACTTCAGTGATCAAAATTACTACAAATTCAAAAGTTTATGGACTAAATTAATCATATATAACTTGAAGAACCAACATCGTTACAAATTCCAAAGTTTGGGGACTACTAAAGACGTCAATGACCAAATTTGTCAAAATTATGAAAGTACGATGACCAAATTTGCCATTGTCAAAGTTCATGGACTTCAATTGCAAAAATTATAAATCTCGGAGACCAAATTTACCACACACATATATCATTGAGAACCGGTTTTGCCAAAAGTGCGAAAACATGATGACTGATTTTGCCACACATAAACTATAGGAATATAATTTGCCACAATTACAAAAGTAGGAAAATCAAAATTGTATAAACTATGAAATTATAAGAACCAAATTTGCGTGTCGTCCATAATTTATTATACAATTCATGATTTTTTTATCTACATTATTTTAATGACAATTCATCTCAATTTGGATCTTCAAATCTCAATATTTCATGAAAACATTTCGATTACCAGATGGATATACTTTGCGATATCATATTTTTCTTCGATAACACCTGATATAGATTTCTCTCAATTCTCACTTTTTAAATAATGAGTAAGTATCCCATACATCTGAGAACGACAACGAATTTTATATCTTACATTACCTCAGTAAATACAAGCTAAGCTACAACAATTCCTAAAACAAACAAACTTTAAATAAATACATCTTCTTCCTCGTATTCTGCTAAATGTAATATTCACTCACAATGCTTGCACCTCCTCGATCTGTTTCATAGATTCAGACATATCCATTCTCCTACCAACTTCACTCTCAGTGCACCTCGACCCAATATGCATCATCTTCTCCATTTGCTTTACACTTTCTCCAGCAGCAATCTCCGGGTCGATGAGCTCCACAGCTTTGCCCTCTAAAATTGCTTGTCTTGTTCCTTGAACCACATCTGTTCCCCCCTTTTGGTTGTTTAGATATTGTGATGGGAATTTTCCAGTCATTATCTCTAAAATGATGATCCCGAGGCAGTACACATCGCTCTTAGGAGAAAGATGCTGGTAAAGAATTGCCTCTGGACATTTGTATGCAAATAGGGCTTGTACAGATTGAGTGTTGCTTATAAGGGAATAGAGGGAGTAGTCTGTGAGGAGAGGCTCGTAGTTGTGTGATAGAAGAACATTGCTTGATTTAAGGTTTCCGTGAGGGAGTTCGTAGTTTGAGAATTCTGTGTGGAGAAAACCCATTCCTCTTGCGATTCCTTTGATGATTTTTAGCCTTGTTTCCCAGTTGAGTTCCGCATGACAAATTCCTCGATCGCCTGTTAAATTATGAGTTATCATTATGTTGAAATTATAGAATCTAACCGAAATAACGATGAGAGAGTGTGAACTAATGGGATTTAGGGAAGAAATCCATACATTTAAAAGACTTGATCAAGCCAATACATGATAGAATTTTCACGTTTATAAACTTAATCAATCCCACTTCTTTTAGCAATTAAGACAAATTTTAACACTCTCCCTCAAGTCCAATTACAAGGTTTCGACTTGAAATGAACCGAACTAGCTCTGATACCATGTTGAATTATAGAGTCTGGTCGAAATAACGATAGGGGATCGTGAACGAACGGGATTGAGGGGAGGAACCCACACATTTAAAAAACTTAATCAAATCAATATTTGATGGAATTCCAATTCTTATAAACTTAATCAATCTCATTCTTTTAGCAAGGTGTGACAAATTTCAACATTCACCCTCAAGTCCAACCATCAGGTTTCGATTTGAAATGAACCGAACTAGTTTTGATACTATGTTGAAATTATAGAGTCGGACCGAAATAACGATGAGAGAACATGAACGAACGAGATTAAGGGAGGAACCACACATTTAAAAGACTTGATCAAGCCAATATGTGATGGAATTCATACATTTATAAACTTAATCAATCTCACTTCTTTCAGCAATGTGGGACAAATTCACACTCTCCCTCAAGTCCAATTACAAGGTTTTAACTTGAAATGAATCGAACCAGCTTTGATACCATGTTGGAATTATAGAATTTGACTGAAATAACGATAGGGGAGCATGAACGAACAGGATTAAGGGAAGGAACCCACACATTTAAAAGACTTGATCAAACCAATATGTCATAGAATTCTCACCCCTATAAACTTAATCAATTCCACTTCTTTCAGCAATGTGGGACAAATTCCAACAGATAATTCAAGATCTAGTGAAATATGAATGGAGAAATCTTACCGTGGAGAAGAAAAAGTAAACTTCCTTTGGGGATGAATTCAGTGACAAGTAGCTTCTCTTCTTTGCGAAAATTGTATGCTAATGGCGGAAGTATGTTTTTATGCTTAATTCTTCCTAATCTGCGAATCTCTGTTTCAAAAGCTTCTTTATTAAGCTTATTCATGTCTCTCATTCTCTTCACCACGACAGCAAAACCATTTGACATTACAGCCTTGTAAGAAGATCCAAGACCTCCACTTCCGAGCACCTCTGCGGCGGCCTTCATCAAGTCTTGTAGCCCAAAAACACCCTTTTCTTCATTAATCATAACAAGATCGTTAGAAGATCGTCCGTGTGTAGAGCCANCCGAAGCGTGGTAAACGTGGGAAGGCCCGAAGCGTGGTAAACGTGAGTTGTAACTGCTCGGACCGAACCCAGGTGCCAGCTGGCAGAAAACGTTTTATTTCGCTAAGGTCATCTTCGGTTCTTCAGTTGAACATCGGGCCGCTCTTTATTGGAGGTGAGGAATGGGCTATAAGGATTCATTTTCGCCATTTAAATTGGTCCGATCGTTGCTGGGCCTTACCCATCACAAGGTACCCGGTCCTAGAGTTCTCATCATATTTCCAATTAACTCATCGAACCAATTTCAAAAACTATGAATGTTAATGAAAACGGTTCAATCAAAAATCTTATTGTGTTTGTTTGTAACTCCAATTAAAACAACGGTGAGGTGTGGTGCGATGTCAAGATCGTGATTTTTTTATGATACACAAAACATAAGCTTAATTGTGATGTAATAATCGTTAAAAAATCACGATTTCATCACATCTTAAAAACAGATGTGATGTTATCGTGATTTTGGAAAAGACTCATTTACCTTTACTTTTATTAATTATAATATAATTATATTTATTATTTGTTATATATGAGGATATATTAGTATTTTTACATAAATAAAGATCATAATACCACAATTTTACCAAACATATTTAAAAAATCACGATCATCATATCTCAATTTTAAAAAGTTGAACCAAACAAACTCATTGTTATAAAAGACATATTTTTCTCTATATGCATAATATATAAAACTATTGGTTTCATTCCCCAAATCTCTCTTGATTATAAATTATTAAATAATGAGTGCACGGAGAATTGCGTAAAATACCACCGATTGTGGATTGATTATATTTTTTTACCACCAATCGTGTTTCACTATCACGAATTGGGATTTTTCTTCAATTCTCCTTAACCAAACGTGAATTGATTTAGCCTAAATAGATTTGTAAAGATCACGTTGGGAGCTCGATTTCGCCTAACGCGAATTGGCTCTAATAATTTCTTCACAAGTAATATCGTAACTAATCAAAACGTCACAAATAGTATCGTAGTTAATCAAATCTTCACAACTAATATCATAAATTATAAAATTGTCACAAATAATATTGTAACTAATCAATTCGTTACAAATAATATAGTAATTAATCAATTTTTCACAATTAATATCGTAATTAATCAAATCGTCACAAGTAATATCATAGCTAATGAATTCTTCACAACTAATATAACTTATCAAATTGTCACAAATATTATCGTAACTAATCAATTCTTCACAGCTAATATCGTAGATAGTCAAGAATACAACAATACCGGAGGAGGGCAAGAGAAAAAACTTGGTTTTTGATAAATGTAATCAAATTCGAGTTTGGCTAAATCGAGCTTCCAACATGGTCAATTTACGTTAAATCGAACACCGAAAATTGTATTTTTTTACAAATCTATTTTGACTAAATTAATTCGCGTTTGGCTAAGGAGAATTGAAGAAAAATCTCAATTCGCGATAGTGAAACACTATTGGTGGTAAAAAAAATAATCAATCTACAATCGGTGGTACTTTGCGCAATACTCCGTGAGTATACATCCCATACATCTGAGAACGACAACGAATTTTATACCTTACATGACCGCAGTAAATACAAGCTAAGCTACAACAATTCCTAAAACAAACAAACTTCAAATAAATACATCATCTTCCTCGTATTTTGCTAAATGTAATAATACTCACTCACAATGCTTGCACCTCCTCGATCTGTTTAATAGATTCAGACATATCCATTCTCCTACCAACTTCACTCTCAGTACACCTCGACCCAATATGCATCATCTTCTCCATTTGCTTTACACTTTCTCCAGCAGCAATCTCCGGGTCGATTAACTCCACAGCTTTGCCTTCTAAAATTGCTTGTCTTGTTCCTTGAACCACATCTGTTCCTCCCTTTTGGTTGTTTAGATATTGTGATGGGAATTTTCCAGTCATTATCTCTAAAATGATGATCCCGAGGCAGTACACATCGCTCTTAGGAGAAAGATGCTGGTAAAGAATTGCCTCTGGACATTTGTATGCAAATAGGGCTTGTACAGATTGAGTGTTGCTTATAAGGGAATAGAGGGAGTAGTCTGTGAGGAGAGGCTCGTAGTTGTGTGATAGAAGAACATTGCTTGATTTAAGGTTTCCGTGAGGGAGTTCGTAGTTTGAGAATTCTGTGTGGAGAAAACCCATTCCTCTTGCGATTCCTTTGATGATTTTTAGCCTTGTTTCCCAGTTGAGTTCCGCATGACAAATTCCTCGATCGCCTGTTAAATTATGAGTTATCATTATGTTGAAATTATAGAATCTAACCGAAATAACGATGAGAGAGTGTGAACTAACGGGATTTAGGGAAAATCCACACATTTAAAAGACTTGATCAAACCAATATGTGATAGAATTTTCACACTTATAAACTTAATTAATCCCACTTCTTTTAGCAATTAAGACAAATTTTAACATTCTCCCTCAAATCCAACTACAATGTTTCAACTTGAAATGAACCGAACTAGCTCTGATACCATGTTGAATTATAGAGTCTGGTCAAAATAACGATAGGGGATCGTGAACGAACGGGATTGAGGGGAGGAATCTACACATTTAAAAAACTTGATCAAATCAATATTTGATGAAATTCCAATTCTTATAAACTTAATCAATCTCATTCTTTTAGCAAGGTGTGCCAAATTTCAACATTCACCCTCAAGTCCAACCATCATGTTTCGATTCGAAATGAACCGAACTAGTTTTGATACTATGTTGAAATTATAGAGTCGGACCGAAATAACGATGAGAGAGCATGAACGAACGGGATTAAGGGAGGAACCACACATTTAAAAGACTTGATCAAACCAATATGTGATAGAATTCCTACTTTTATAAACTTAATCAATCTCACTTCTTTCAACAACGTGGGACAAATTCACACTCTCCCTCAAGTCCAATTACAAGATTTTAACTTGAAATGAACCGAACCAGCTTTGATACCATGTTGGAATTATAGAGTTTAACTGAAATAACGATAGGAGAGCATGAACGAACAGAATTAAGAGAAAGAACCCGCACATTTAAAAGACTTGATCAAACCAATATGTCATAGAATTCTCACCCCTATAAACTTAATCAATTCCACTTCTTTAAGTAATGTGGGACAAATTCCAACAGATAATTCAAGATCTAGTGAAATATGAATGGAGAAATCTTACCGTGGAGAAGAAAAAGTAAACTTCCTTTGGGGATGAATTCAGTGACAAGTAGCTTCTCTTCTTTGCGAAAATTGTATGCTAATGGCGGAAGTATGTTTTTATGCTTAATTCTTCCTAATCTGCGAATCTCTGTTTCAAAAGCTTCTTTATTAAGCTTATTCATGTCTCTCATTCTCTTCACCACGACAGCAAAACCATTTGACATTACAGCCTTGTAAGAAGATCCAAGACCTCCACTTCCGAGTACCTCTGCGGCGGCCTTCATCAAGTCTTGTAGCCCAAAAACACCCTTTTCTTCATTAATCATAACAAGATCGTTAGAAGATCGTCCGTGTGTAGAGCCATGTTTAGATGACATACTGCCTGTGTCACCTCTCCTGCTACCGGAGCTCATTGAGCTTCTGTTCCGCCGCATCCCTGAAGGAACTGTGATCTGAACTACGTCATCAAGATTCTCTTTTCTCAGTACAGTGAAGCTATCGTCTTTCTTCTTCGTTTTGTATAAAATTGTGACAAGAAGAATACCTACAACCAATCCTAAAATCACCAAATTTGTCACTGAACCGGAGTGGGAGTTACTGGCGACATTATGGTTGCCTGAATTCACCGCTAATAACTCACAAGGTCTTGAAATTACAGAGCCACATAATCCAGGATTTCCCTCAAATGCTGAAGCTTTGAACCTTGCAAGGCTCATTGGAATTTCTCCTTCAAGTTTGTTGAATGAAAAATTGACAGTCTTTAGAGAAGCTTGTTCCAAATCAGGAATCAAACCTGAAAACTCGTTGTTCTGCAGTAAAAGTTCCATGAGATTTTGCATCTTCTCTAAACAAATGGGAATACTACCAGAGAATTTGTTCCTTGCTAAATGAAGCCTCTTAAGAGACCCCATGTTATCGAAATAATTTGGAGAAATCTCACCGGAAAATTGGTTTTCGGACAAAAACAATGATTTCAAATGAATTACCCGATGGAATTCCGGCATATTCCCGGTGAAGCTATTATTTTCAAGACTAATAACCCTAAGGGATAAAAGATTTGTCAATGCAGCAACATCAACATCGCCGGAAAGCCCTAAATCCATCAATAACACAGCTGAAACGTTTTTATAACCAGAATCACTGCAATCAATGCCTCTCCAAGGCTTTTTCCGGTCACAAGGATTGGAGCCCTTAATCCACGTCAAATCTAGGGTTGCGGAATTCTTCAAAGAGTGCTTAAATCGGAGAAGATGAACGTCTTCCCCGGTTTGACCAGCGACGAGATGTACATGGATTGTAAAAATAATAAAGGAGAACAAAATAATCCGAATAACAGCCATGTGACTCGTCGGCGTCCGTTGGAGGGTGGCGCCACCGTTGTCCGGAGGTGGAGGAAGATTTTTTTGGCCGATGGTGGCGGAGAATGTGATTTCCTCCGATAGGAATGATTCATGATTGTGTTTATCTTGTGGGATTCTTCTGATAGCCTCGAGAAAATTAGTAATCGAAATTAGGGTAATAATTGAGGGGTTCATGTAAATGGGCCACGTCACACTTAAGAAAAGTATAAAAAATAAAAATGTAAAACAAAACTAAAAATAAAATGAATAGAAAATGGATATTGTATAAAATAGGATGGATTTTAAGCTGGGGACATGTTTGATGGTCATCCATGTTTGGCAAAAGCGATTCACTGTTATGAAGAGCGATTCAACTTGACCAAACACAATTGATCTAATTTAATTTTTTATGTAATTTTTAGTTTATATTATATTTTACATTCTACTCATAATTAGTGTAAATAATATGGATGTTTTAATTTAGTAATAAATATATTCATTTTACATAATACATTATTGCGTTATTGACATAACTCGTATATCTAAATAAATAAACATATGAAAAATTGTTAAACTTTTGTAGTATGTTTTACAAATTCAATATAAATAATTCATATGATACTAAATTTATACCACAATCAATCTATTTTATCGTTCTTACATTTTTTGGTGCGCTATTTTTTTTGTATTTTCGTAGTCAATGAAACATTGGTGTATTATATATTATATAATAGAAATATGTTTATTGTGAAATTATATCTATCAAGATTATTTATACTCATATAGGATACGATAAATCATGAGTTGAAGATAAAAATATGATATAAATTAAATATTATATAAAAAATTATTAAATAATATTAAATTTGATCAATCGAGTTTGGCAAAAACGATCACATTAGCCAAAAGCGAGTCACTTTTGAAAAAATGTGAATCGCCTTTGCGAAAAGCGATTGGCCCACTCGTGTTTGGGAAACGAGAATCACCATAAAAACATACCCCACTTGAAATTCTCCATATTTTACACAATATCTCAAACCAGATGGCCAAACAATGTATTAACGGCCTCTCTAAATGTTACTTTTCATCATAAACAATATATTTGGGGAATTTACAATAATATTGGATTTGTGTTGGGTTAATGTTTTTCATCCTAGTGTTCACCACACCTCTAAAATTTAGATAGTAACAAAACATAACCAAAATGACGATATAGTCAATCCAAAAAAAGTACGGTGAAATGAAAGCTGAGTTTAGCAGCTATTCTTGAAATGTGATTTTAAAAGACCCGGATATCCTTCAAACCTTTTATCATTTCTATAGTAAATCTTAACTTTACGGTATTTCCATAAATCCTCTTTTGATTTCAACACTATAAATCAAATTTTAGTTTCCAGAAATCAAATTTCCATTTTCCATAAACCCAAGCACAGATTTACATAAATCCATTTTCCAAAAATCGTTTACAGTCTTGAAAATACTTGTGAGGTACAGATCCATTTTTTTCGAAATGTTCGAAATGTAAATGTAAATGTAAATAATGTTAGTAAATTTGATTTTAAATGTCTAAGAATAAATATATATTTTTTATAAAAATCATAATCAACACATTATAATTTTCAATAAAAATTTATGAATGTTATATGGACTATAAATCGATTAATTTAAGTAAATTACATTTTTTTGATATTAATGACATATATGTACTTTTACCAAAATCATATTCATCATATCCCATTATTATCAAAAAGTTTTAAAAATCACGTTGTTATAGATGCATTCAACTCACCACACAACACCAAACCCATCGCACTTTATTACCACTGTACCTAGCAAGATCAATGTGAATTCTGCATATTAAGAGAAAAGTTTGATTATTAATAACTTAAATGTAGTTCATTTGATTGCCAATAGAGAATGCTTGTCTTTCTACACATTCGAAGATTTGGTGGGATAAAAATGGGAAATGAAACATCTACAAAATTGTTGGCAAATGATGTGTTTGTTTAGTGATCGAGAAGAATACCAAACTATTATTGAAAGAGATTCGATATAATCGAATCGTGCGGTTAAATATTATATACGTTAACAGACTCGATAATGAAGGTTAAAATACCTTCTACGATTGGGTTTGTGATGTTTGTTGGAATACAAATGGGAAAGATGGTGAAGTGCATCAATAGACAAAGGCGAGGAGTATATTGGATAGTTGGATGTCTATGCAAAGATAATGATATGCATCATATGAAGACGCCATTTACCACAACTAAATATCTCGTTGTATGTAGCTATTGGGTATGAAAATGCATAGAATATGTTGTCAAAGGAAGAAATTTCTTATGATCATCTGTGGGTTTTCGAGTGTAAGTCATACTTTCACGTTCCTAGTGATGAACAATCCAAGTTTGACACCAAGATTGTTCATTGTGTATTTATCGAATAAGACCAATATGATTTTTTATTCAGATTTTATAATTCAACTATTAAGGAACTTATCAAAAGTCATGAAAATTCATTGAATGTGAAATAATCATGGATATTGAGAATGATAGCAAAGATGTTATTAAACATTATATTGATTCAACAAACTTGAGTGTAGATAAAGTACTATATGTTGCTAGTTCTCCTATTTGGACAACAAGATCAAGTAGAGTTATATGTGCTCTATCATATATTCTATATATCAATATACATTATTTATTGACAATTATAACTAGAATACTATAAGGAATCCATTAATGATCACTTGAAGAAAAAGTTAATTGAGGGTCAAGACGAAATGAAGTCATTGAATGAGAATTCGTCTAAACTAGTAACGTTGCACAAAGAAAAGATAACTTTGAGAAAACAATGAGTTTTCATGATTAAGAATGATTATCATAATTTGCAACCACGGTTGGGAAGATATATTGTGAAGGGATTCATTCAAATAAATGATTGACGTTGGGAAAATAACATTGATTTGGACTATGTTTCGGTTAGTAGCATACCTCAACTCAGGTCGAATAAATTGATATGAATTGAATCCTCATATATCTACAAACATATCATGGACCAGTATAAAAACAATGATTTCAACTCAAATCCACTTATTAAACTATAAACGAAATTTGAGGAAATCAATCAAAATTTTGATTACATTATTTAAAATCAAATTTTTGTGATAAATTCATTTTTGAATATATTTAGTAAATTTGCAATCATTTATTTTTATTTAAAATATAAAACATGTAAAGTACAAATTTTCTTGATTATTTAAAATCAATATTCCATATAAAATCAAATTCAGTTTTAATAATATTATAACTCAAAGCTTTTATTTTGTAAATTGATACATCTACCTTTGTACTTTTTTAATATTAAAATAAAAAATAATATCAATAAAGAATAACTAAACAGATCAATAAATTTTGATAGAAACAAATTTATTTCTCTCAATCCAAATATGTTATCAACACTAGAATTGGGATTCGGTCCCAAAATATTAAGTGACTGGATCTACGTTTATGATCCTTAAAGCCGAGTATAATGTCCATTTAGAATATTTGTTACATAATAAATTTCACAGGGTCCAATATGTTTGAAACCCTGTGAAATTCAACCAATCTCTGTCGTCGAACCTGATCATGGCTACTCAGATGAGCAAAAAACGAAAGGTTTTTGTTTTCTTAATTACCTTTGCTATTGATATGTTAAGATTTACTGATTTAACGGATTCCCACTAGTTTGTGGCTGATGGGGTATTCTATCAACATATTAGTTAGTTTGTTAGATATCACTTTACAATCTGTTATACGTCATTTTACACGTGGATAATTTGTTAGGAAATCTGTATATAATACTCTCTGTAAACAACTTTTAGATACAATGAGAAAACAAAAAAGCTTCCGCAACTCTTCTTCATCTCTCTCACTACTTACCCTATTCAGCCTGTAGTTTCATCTTTAACCTTTGTTTAACATGGTATCGGAGCCACCAATTGTACCTCCATCAATAACAAAGGAATCAGATCCTAAGAATGCGCTTGTTCTCATGGAAGATGTCAACTCACCCATGTATGTTGCTCCTGGAGACAATCAAGGATCAGTATCCATTACTCCTCTGCTCAACGAGAACAACTACGTCACTTGGTGAGCTCGTTCGTCTTGGCAATTTCCATCAAGAACAAGCCTGGATTTATCACGGGTGACGTTACAGAGCCAAGTACTGATGATCCGACTCACCTCAAATGGCAACGATGTAATGATCTGGTTATCTCATGGATTCGACGGTCTGTTGAGAGCAATCTTTCTCAAACCATCTTTTACATAAGTACTGCTAAACTAATGTGGGAAACATTCTCAAGTCGCTTTTCACAACCAGATGACAATCGTGTCTGCAAAATATATGCTGAAATGTCTACAGTAACGCAAGGAAACATAAATGTGAATGATTATTTCACTGAGTTATCCGTATTGTGGGTAGAATTGAAAAATTAGAGGCCCATACCGCAATGTATGTGTGGGGCATGTAATGTTAAGTGCTTTGAATACTTTGCTGAGCTACAAAACAAGGACTATGTCTTCAAGTTTCTCAATGGGCTAAATGATACGTACTCATCAAATAGATCACAATTACTTGGCAGTAAACCGTTCCCTACATTAGATGAAGCATACAACGCTATCATGCTTGAGGAAACGCATAAGAAGATTGTAACTCCCTATCAAATTGACAACGATGTTGCTGCTATGTATGGGAAAACTATTGAAAAGAAGGATATGGTTTGCACACATTGTAAAAAGATAGGGCATATGAGAGAACACTGCTATCGCCTAGTAGGCTTTCCTTCGGACTTCAAGTTTACAAAGACTAAAAGGCAACCAACTCTCCCTGTTAATGCTGTCACGACCAATACACCTAAGCCAATGGACTCATCATCTCTCACTCAAGAGCAACTTTAGCAAGTGATGAATATGTTTAATGCCTCTGTATCTGATGCATCTGCCTCTGCATAACTTCCTCCTACAGATTCTGTTACTAACTTGGCATCTATTCAAGGAAAGACAACTCACTTTGACAACACGACAGGTAACAGTTTATGTTTAACTGGTTTGACTCCACATGCTAATATTAATCAATCTCAGTGGGTTATCTACTCTGGAGCATCAGAACACATGTGCTATGATAAAAATCTATTTATATCTGTACGTTGCATTGAAACTCTCACTATTAAGTTACCTACAGGGGCCGAGGAGAGGATTAATCAGATAGGGACTGTATCTGTTAGTGATGATTTTGTGCTGAATGATGTGTTATTTGTTCCCAATTTCCAGTTTAATCTTATCTCTGTTAGCAGGCTAACAAGTCAGATTCAATGCAGTGTTTTGATTACCTCCAACTCTTGCTACATTCAGGGACTAAAACCATGGAGAACGATTGGGCTTGGTAACATGGACTCTATATTTTGCAGGGAAGTAGAATCATATCTCGCTCACTTGAAGATAGCCATGTTTTATCAATGAAAACTTTAAAATCTCGTTTGTGGCATGATAGATTGGGACATCCTACAAACTCTATCATTACTTACATAAATAAAATCATTCCAGAAGTTTACAATTTGAGTGACAATGCATGTGATATCTGTCATAAAGCTAAACACAAAAGGAAACCATTTCCGGATCATTCTCAAAGTTCCACTAGACCATTTTCCTTGGTTCATATTGATACATGGGGGCTATATGAAGTTGATGCATTAGGTGGTTACAGGTGGTTTTTATGTATAGTGGATGATTTTACACGTTGCTCATGGACATATTTGATGAAAACGAAAGGAGAAGCTAGGAACATCATCCCTGCATTTTATGCAATGGTTAAGAACCAGTATAACTTTCATGTTCAGATTATTAGATCAGACAATGCAGCTGAGTTCATTCTATCAGAGTATTATGCTTCTAATGGGATCATACATAAAAATCATGTGTCGAAACTTCACAACAAAATGGCTTTGCCGAACGAAAATTACAACATTTTCAGTCAGTCTCTAGGGCCTTGTTGTTATAGTCCAATTTACCATTAAAGTTTTGGGGATATGCGGTCCTAACTACAGTTCATATGATAAATCAGTTGTCTTCTCGAATCCTAAATTTTTCTTCTCTGTTTTACCTCCTCACAGGATCACCACCTTCCTATGACTCTCTTAGAGTATTTGGATGCCTTTGCTTTGCTTCCACACTTCATGCGAATCGTGAGAAATTTGATTCTCGTGCTCGTCGGTGTGTATTGGATACCCTCCTTCAATTAAGGGATACCGTCTATTTGATTTGGATTCTGGTCGGATTTTTAATTCTCGAGATGTTACTTTTTATGAAGATGAATTTCCTTTTCATGATTCTCCAAAGTCCATTGTCCCTGATTCAATGCTATCTGAAGGTGCTGCTATTTTGGAATTTTTTCCATCAACTATCATTAGTATGTCAGATGAACATCAGGATATTCAGCCAGATGATCAACATGATGACTTAATTATCCCTAATATTAGAAGGAGCACTCGAATCAGACGTCGACCAGCTTATTTAGATGCCTATGATTGTGCTACATCATCAACCAATTGTCTATATCCCATTGAACGGGTAATTTCCTCTGCATCTCTGAGTCCTTCCTATCGGAGTTTTACTGTCAACCTCACACAGATTTATGAACCAGACTCTTATTCTGAAGCAAGCACAAAAGCAAAATGGAGGGAAGCCATGGATTCTGAAATATCAGCCTTAAACTCAAATGATATGTGGGATATAGTTCTGGTTCCTTTTAACCAACATATAATTGGATGTAAACGGGTTTACAAGGTCAAGCTCCATGCCGATGGCACCATTGAAAGGTACAAAGCACGTCTTGTGGCCAAAGGTTATAATCAAGTAGAGGTATTTGATTTTACGGACACTTTTAGTCCGGTTGTGAAATAACCAACTATTCGAATATTCTTCGCCTTAGCTGCACATTTTGGATGGCATCTCCAGCAGCTAGATATTCACTACGCCTTTCTCCATGGAGATTTACATGAAGACATCTATATGGCTTTGCCTCCCGGCATCACGCTTGAAGAGGGGACCAAGGCACCAACTGGACAAAAATTTGTATGCAAACTCAAAAAGGCTCTTTATGGACTAAAACAGGCTTCTCGGCAATGGAATCTCAAGATCACAGAGGCATTGACATCCTTCGAATTTATACAGTCAGTCTCTGACAATTCTTTATTCATCAAACCCCCGGAAGATGGATCGATAACAGTTTTACTACTATATGTTGACGATATAGTCATTGGAAGTAGCTCAAGTGATTGCATTAACTCCATTACTCAATTCCTAAACTCAAGGTTTAAGCTCAGAAAGCTCGGGACACCAAGGCTCTAGACCAGTGAACACACCTACACAACAGAATGTAAAGTTGACTCGCAATCAGGCTATAGAACTATTTGACAGCACGCAATACCGGAGGTTGGTGGGAAAACTCATCTACTTAACCTTTACCAAGCCAGATATTAGTTACTCAGTACACCAACTCTCCCAATTCATGGATAAACCTTCAAATGAACACTTAGATGCCGCACTACGGGTACTGAGTGAGAACCCCTGAAGAAGGGACGGACTGGGGATGGGTACCGGGGAGGGTTACCTAAGACAAGGGATCTCCAACTCCAACTAAGCCAAGAGGAGATCATCGCCACCAGCAACACCCGAGCATGCTAACGATCAGAGGAAGCATTGCGCGGACGACAGGTGGATCGGACTTGATCACATGCAACGAACAGGCAACGCGCACAACCGCCCCACGTGACACAATCGACCAACCAGAATCACGATCAGGACTGTGCCGAGTAGCAAGCCGGAATCAAGGAACACGCAACATACGTACGCTGGCAACCGACAATAGGAATTTTGACCAGAGACAGCGCTGGTCTGTCATCCGACTTTCAAGGACACGCAACAACTAACAACGGCAGCCAACAATCTGGACCTCGGTCAGGAACGACGCCGGAATTTAAGGACACGCAACGCTTGAGCGAGGACAATCAATCACACCAACACGCAAAGTCTAGGACATATATAAGTATTAAGGGTAGAAGGACAGGGAAAGGGGGAAAACAAAGAGAGATTCCAATGGAACACCTTCACGGTAAGAAAATAGGGCGATCAGGCGTGGTCCGGTAAACCGCGCACGGTGCTGAGCTGTTTATTTCCAGTCGTTGCATTGTATATGGTTACAGTAGTATTGCAGGGAGACCCTACCAGGGAAGATAAGGGAATAGAGACGAGTAAGGAGTCGGGTCGAGTCATCGAGCTTCGTCAGTGAAGCGGGACTGGGCTCCTGTGGCCGAGGACACCCCAGTGGCAACGTGGGTGATTCACGGACAAGACCCCGACCAGTAGAGGTCGCCGACCATCGTCACCCTCGGGTGACAAATTACACCGCCTAGCGCGACGTAGCAGTCAGTTAGCAAGTTTTGGACGGGGTGGGAACGAGGGTCAATGGGACGGGACACATCGTCAAGAACACTTGACACCCGAGCACGATTTTCACCCTATTACCTTACTGAGACTCTTGTCTCAGGTATTACATG
The DNA here is from genome assembly GCA_009725065.1 of Utricularia reniformis. Lineage (NCBI taxonomy): Eukaryota > Viridiplantae > Streptophyta > Magnoliopsida > Lamiales > Lentibulariaceae > Utricularia > Utricularia reniformis. The sequence goes on along the minus strand of RWGZ01001725.1, from coordinate 205,297 downwards.
TTTCTTTTCAGGGGTAGAGGATCAGGAGATAGAGTTTGAAGGGGCCCTGTGAGAAGTCCAACGGTCGTGTTAGTAGTAAGGGTCATTGTTCGACCCCTTTTTGTTGTATTTTGATTAACTAGATGACGAACCGTGTGTTCTAGAACTTTGTTTCTTTTGATTAAACCAAGTTGATATGTCATTTCGCTCCCATAGAGTACAAAACACCACTAAATGTTAAGCCGTAGGGGAACATTCAGCGTGCGCTCGACCCTTGGGCAGGACGCCACGCGCTGGGACATCGACTAGGTCTGAGGCAAATCGCCCACCATAAGATGTCTCGTGCGCGAAGGGCAGTGAAACGACCGTCAGCACATACACCCGTCAGGATAGACTTAACGAAGGGGAATGGGGGGAGAAACCTCCTTCCCCAGTAGTGTGACGAGGAAAATAAAGAGGGGCTGCGTGGTCGGGGATGAAGGCGTCCCTAAACACTAGCGCGCCATGAAAGAGACGGACCCGGCCACGGCCGACTGTCACCACGTGCACCTGCACGGGGCGTGACAGTTTTATTGGTATCAGAGCGGGACGCTCCCTTAGCTAGATTAGAGCTAGTCAGGCAATCAAGTCATACACTACAATCGTGACATAGAGTTGAGACTAAGTAAGAACTACTTCAATGAGTTCACAAGCCTAAAGAAAGAGGAAGCATGGCACCACGCAAGGTTCATTCAAATGCGAGCGGGGGGACTAAAGGAAGAGGACAGTGGAGGGGCACCAAGGGAGCTGCCACCGCAACCGACCAGGAGTCCGGAACTAATGGAGCGCCGACAGAACGAACCACGAGCACCGAAGGGGGATATATGACTAAGGGCGACTTAGTAAGAATGCATCACGGAAGACTACGGAAACTACGACTAACACCATTCTCGGGAGGAGACCATGAAGTTGCGGAATCCTGGTTGAAGGAAATAGAGCGGAGTATGCGACTCCAAGAAACACCGACCAATATTCAGGCCAGAGTCGCATCTTACTTCTTGACTGGAGAAGCGTTGGAATGGTGGGAAACAACTGAAAACTCAGAAGAAGAGAACATGCTGTGGGACGAATTCAAGGAACACTTCAAGGAACGCTTCGTACCCGAAGTGGCTATCCTACAGAAGATGGCGGATTTCGAGGCAATAACGCAACGAACTGACGAAGGAGTGACAGCCTACTATACCATATTTCAATCGCATTCTCGGTATTCACAAGTGGATCGGATCGAACATCTCAAGGTACTGATATTTAGGCGAGGACTAACCATGAGAATTCGCTCCCGAGTGTCAGCAATCATCACCCATCATCTGAACGACTTATACGCGCAACATTGACGGTGGAGACGAAACTTAAGGAACAGGATAACATTCATGCAAAGAGGAATCAGACAGAGGTCGCGGGAAAGAATAACTCTGGAAGAAGTAATAAAATGGCCCGCAATGAGGCGGACGGGAAAAGATAACCACTGTGTCCAAAGTGTGAGAAGAATCACCCAGGCGAATGTCGTATGGGGAACAGTGGCTGCTACGCTTGCGGCCAAAAAAGACACTACGCCCGGGAGTGCCCGAACAAAGCGCGTCCAACCAACACCCCCAACGGTACGAGCCCGATCAGAGAGACAGCGCGCGGAACTGCTCGAGTGTACAACGTGACACACGAACAAGCAACCTTCGATGCTAACACAATTACGGGTAAGGCCATCTTAGACTAGACAGTGATATACGTACTCTTCGACTGCAGAGCGACACACTCTTTTATAGCGAAGCAATGCACGGCCATTAGGCAACAAACTGGGTGCGTACTAGAACAGTCGATAAGGGTAGGAACCCCGGGGAACGGGATACTGGAATGCACCAGACAGTACGATGAGGTAGAACTAGGTATTGCGGGAAGAATACTACATGCCACGTTATTGGAAATGAAGGGAGGATGCGAATTCGATGCGATCCGAGGCCTGGACTAGCTAACTTGACACGGGGCGACCATTGACTGTGTCGCACACACTATCGAATTCAGGGACAAGAAGGGGAACAAATGGAAATACCTCGCGCGAAGGGAGGGACGCAGGAAAACCAAGAAGAACGACATAGCGACCCAATTAACCAACAAACAGGACCAATACATCATCGCCTACATGAAAACAATTGGAGAAAAGCTGGAGTTAAGAAATATCGCAGTGGCAAGCGAATTTGAAGACGTATTCCCCGAAGAACAACCGGGAAACATACCCGATCGGGAAATAGAGTTTGAGATACACCTTAACGAGGGAGTCAATGCAATAGCAAAGGCACCCTACCGAATGGCACCAACATAACTTAGAGAATTAAAGAAACAACTAGAAGCTCTGCTAGAACAAAACTTTATCCAACCAAGTTCGTCGGCCTGAGGAGCTCTAGTTTTGTTTGTTAAAAAGAAGGATGGTTCGATGAGGCTATGCGTGGACTACCTGGAACTAAATCAAGTCACGATAAAAAATAAATACCCCCTTCCGAGAATCGATGACCTATTCGACCAACTTGGGAATGCCAGGGTATTTTGAAGATTTATTTACTATCCGGTTATCATCAACTCAAGATCAGAGAGACGGACGTGCACAAAACAGCCTTCCACACAAGATACAATCATTAAGAATTCAAAGTATTACCGTTCGGACTCACCAACGCACCCGCAGCTTTTATGGACCTCATGAATCGGGTGTTCCGGTCATATTTAGATAAGTTCGTCATAGTATTTATTGACGATATATTGGTGTATTCGCAGGACAAAGAGGACCATGCTAACCACCTGCGAACGGTGCTACAAACACTCCGAGAAAAGCAATTTTTCGCCAAACTCTCTAAGTGCGAGTTTTGGCCGGATCGGATATCATTTCTCGGGCACATCATCAGCGAACAAGGAATCCAAGTTGACCCCCACAAAATTGAAGCGGTAAAACAATGGCCTACTCCCAGCAGCGTGTTCGAAGTACGAAGTTTTCTGGGATTAGCGGGATACTACCGACAATTCGTTCGCGATTTTTCGAGAATCGCAAGACCAATGACGCAGCTTACACAAAAAGGAGCCTCGTTCGTGTGGACGCCCCAGTGTCATGACAGCTTCGATCAACTAAAACCACACCTAGGACCACACCAGTTTTGGTACTACCGCAGGAAGAAGCGGAGTTCATAGTCTTTAGTGACGCATCCAAGGAAGGCCTCGGAGCAGTCCTGATGCAGAAAGAGAAAGTGATAGCGTACGCCTCCGGACAATTAAGTCGACACGAAGCCAACTACCCGACACACGATCTAGAATTGGCCGCTGTAATCTTCGCCTTCAAAGTGTGGAGGCATTACCTGTATGGCACAAGGACCCTGATCTACACCGACCACGAGAGTCTCAAGTACATCTTCACCCAAAAAGAACTTAACATGCGGCAGCAGAGGTGGCTCGAAGTGTTGAAAGACTTTGACTTAGAGATCCTACACTGCCCCGGGAAATCCAACGTAGTAGCGGATGCTCTTAGCCGAAGACCCCTACCAATCCGGAACAACGAACTCCTTGAACGAGACATGAAGGGATTACAACTTGAAATCACGACCGAAACTGCTAGGCTAATGGCGGCATTAACCCTGGAAACCAATTGGATCAAGACAATTGAGCAAGAGCAGAGGAATCACGCCAATGCAACCGAATGGGCAAGAATGGCCACCATGGAAAATCCCAATACTAGACAAAGGACTGATGGAATGTGGACCTTTATGGACAGAATCTGTGTGCCAAGAAACGAGGGGATCATACAGGCACTCCTCCAAGAAGCACATGCAAACCCACTCTCCATACATCCCGGGAGCACAAAGATGTACAAAAATGTAAAAACTAAGTTCTGGTGGCTATGTATGAAGAAGAACGTCGCCGAATTTGTGGCTAGATGTCTCACTTGCCAACGGATGAAAACGGAACATCAACGACCGGGAGGATTACTCCAACCCTTAAGCATACCCGTGTGGAAATGGGAGGATGTAACGATGGATTTTGTGTCCGGGTTACCACAGACGCCAAGGGGGACGGATTCAGTCTGGGTAGTCGTAGACCGCCTAACTAAGACCGCACACTTCCTACCAGTGTTCACAGGTTGGAACATAGAGCGATTGGCACGAACGTATCTTGAGGGAATTGTCCGGCTTAACGGCGTGCCTAGGACCATCGTATTCGATCGGGACGGAAAGTTCATATCCAAATTCTGGACATCCATACAAAAGGCAATGGGGACTAAATTGCACAGGAGCTCCGCACATCACCCTCAGACAGACGGGCAATCAGAGCGAACAATCCAGATTCTGGAAGACCTACTCCGAGCATGCGCACTGGAATTCAAGGGAAGCTGGGCAAATCATCTATACCTAGCCGAATTCACGTACAACAACAGTTATCACACCGGATTGGGGATGGCCCCGTATGAAGCGCTATACGGACACCGCTACCGGACACCCATTCATTGGGACGAAGTAGGAGAGAGACCCTTGTTGGGGCCGGACCTAGTACAAGACGCAGTGGACAAAGTAACACTGATACGAACCAAATTGAGGGTGGCGCAAGACCGAAAAAAAATTTGGCCGGATGGAAAAAAAAGACCACTGGAATTCAAAGCAGGGGAACTAGCGTTCCTCCGAATCTCGCCCAACAAAGACATGGTGCGCATCAAGGGAGCAGGGAAGCTGAGCTCGTGGTATGTAGGGCCTTACAGGATCCTCGATAAAGTTGGGACGGTGGCTTACCGACTGGAGTTACCCCCGGCCCTAGCCATCATCCACAACGTATTTCACGTATCGAAACTAAGGAAATACATAGCAGATCCCAGTCACGTGCTCGATCCTACACCTTTGGAAATCGGCCACAATCTTAGGTATCAGGAACAACCAATGAAGATATTAGCTCGGAAAGAAAGGATGTCAAGGCGCGGTCCAGTGACATACATCAAGGTACAATGGTCCCGGAGGGGACCAGAGGAGGCCACGAGGGAACTAGAATCAGAGATCAAAAAGAAAACACCCGAGACTCGAATCACAAGGTATAAAGACTTAGTTTCGGGACGAAACGTTCTAAAGGGGGGGAGAAATGTGAACCCGTGATGGGAGGGACGGACTGGGGATGGGTACCGGGGAGGGTTACCTAAGACAAGGATCTCCAACTCCAACTGAACCAAGAGGAGATCATCGCCACCAGCAACACCCGAGCATGCTAACGATAAGAGGAAGCATTGCGTGGACGACAGGCGGATCGGACTTGACCGGACTTGATCACATGCAATGGACAGGCAACGCGCGCAACCGCCCCACGTGACACAATCGACCAACCAGAATCACGATCAGGACTGCGCCGAGTCGCCAGCCGGAATCAAGGATCACGCAACATACGTACGCTTGCAACCGACAATAGGAATTTTGACCAGAGACATCGCTGGTCTGTCATCCGACTTTCAGGGACACGCAACAACTAACAACGGCAGCCAACAATCTGGACCTCGGTCAGGAACGACGCCGGAATTTAAGGACACGCAACGCTTGAGCGAGGACAATCAATCACACCAACACACAAAGTCTAGGACATATATAAGTATTATGGGTAGAAGGAGAGGGAAATGGGGAAAACAAAGAAAGATTCCAAGGGATCACCTTCACGGTAAGAAAATAGGGCGATCAGGCGTGGTCCGGTAAACCGCGCACGGTGCCGAGCTGTTTATTTCCAGTCGTTGCATTGTATATGGTTACAGTAGTATTGCAGGGAGACCCTACCAGGGAAGATAAGGGAATAGAGACGAGTAAGGAGTCGGGTCGAGTCATCGAGCTTCGTCAGTGAAGCGGGACTGGGCTCCTGTGGCCGAGGACACCCCAGTGGCAACGTGAGTGATTCATGGACAAGACCCTGACCAGTAGGGGTCGCCGACCAACGTCACCCTCGGGTTACAAATTACGTCGCCTAGCACGACGCAGCAGTTAGTTAGCAAGTCTCACACGGGGTGGGAACGAGGGTCAATGGGACGAGACACATCGTCAAGAACACTTGACACCCGAGCACGATTTTCACCCTATTACCTTACTGAGACTCTTGTCTCACGTATTACATGTTTCTTTTCAGGGGTAAAGAATCAGGAGATAGAGTCCGAAGGGGTCCTGTGAGAAGTCCAGCGATCGTGTTAGTAGTAAGGGTCATTGTTCGCCCTATTTTTGCTGTATGTTGATTAACTAGATGACGAACCGTGTGTTCTAGAACTTTGTTTCTTTTGATTAAACCAAGTTGATATGTCATTTTGCCCCCATAGAGTACAAAACACCACTAAACATTAAACCGTAGGGGAACGTTCAGCGTACGCTCCACCCTTGGGCAGGACGCCACGCGCTGGGACATCGACCAGGTCGGAGGCAAATCGCCCACCATACAATGTCTCACGCGCGAAGGGCAGCGATCACGACCGTCAACACATACACCCGTTAGGATAGACTTAACGAAGAGGTATGGGGGAGAAACCTCCTTCCCAAGTAGTGTGACGAGGGAAATATAGAGGGGCTGCGTGGTCGGGGATTAAGGTGTCCCTGGACGCTAGCGCGCCATGAACGAGACGGATCCGGCTACGGCCGACTGTCACCACGTGCACCCACACGGGGCGTGACAACTGAGATATCTCAAGAACGCACTAGGCCAAGGAATTTTCATGCCAGCAAATTCAAGTATTGAACTTGTAGGTCAATGTGACAGTGATTGAGGATCATGTTTGGAAACCAGCATCTGTGTTACATGGTATTTTATCAGCCTAGGCGAAAGTCCAATCAGTTGGCGATCCAAGAAACAAAATGTAGTTGCAAGGAGCTCAACAGAGGCTGAACTTCGAGCCAAAGCCACTACAACTTGTGAATTAATGTGGTTGCAAGACATTCTAGCAGACTTTGGATTGAGGACAGATACAACTCTAATTCACTGTGACAATCAATCTGCCATTCAACTTTCAAAAAATCCGATTTTGCACGAAAGATGCAAACACTTTGCTCGAGATTCTCATTTTGTAAGAGAAAAGAAGAATCATAGATTGATAGTTATTAAGTATGTATCCACTACGGAACAGGTTGCAGATATGTTTACAAAGAGCCTGGCCTCGAGACAATTCCAATATCTTATGTCCATGATAAAAGTTGAAAACATTCACTCTCATTTTGAAGGGGTGTCAACAGATTAGTTAATTTGTTAGATGTCACTTTACAATTTGTTAAACTTCATTTTACGGGTGAATAGTTTATCAGGAAATCTGTATATTAATACTCTCTATAAACAACTTTAGATATAATGAGAAAACAGAAAAGCTTCCACAACTCTTCTTCATCTCTCTCACTACTCACCCTATTGAGACTGTAATTTCATCTTTTAACCTCTGTTTAACATATTCTACGGATCTGAACAAAGTGTTGACACGTGAATTAGCGGAGGATGGGTATTCTGGTGTTGAGGTTAGGGTTACTCCTATGAGAACATAGATTATCATTAGGGCAACTCGTACACAGAACGTTCTAGGTTATTTTCCACTTCAATATGCTATGTTTACTTATATTGTGTTGAATTTTGCGCTGGCTGTTTTTTGTCATTTTTTAATAATTTATAAGGGCAATTGTTACTCTGTTTTATATAGGGGAGAAGGGTAGGAGAATCAGGGAACTGACCTCTGTGGTGCAGAAGAGGTTCAAGTTTCCTGAGAACAGCGTTGAGTTGTATGCTGAGAAAGTGAACAATAGGGGTCTTTGCGCAATTGCTCAGGCCGAGTCACTAAGATATAAACTCCTTGGTGGTCTTGCCGTAAGAAAGTACGAAATTCTTTTGCTGCTATTTCTAGTTATTTATCATTTCTGATGTTTTAGTTTTTAGTACTGTCTAAGTTGATCATTTTTACTCTTCAACATGGAGAAATATAAAATACTTTTAACCAGAACCATTGTCACTGCTAGAGTTGTATAATGAAACATATGTAACGTTGAGGATTTTCCATTAAAGTGAATGAGCTCTATTTTGTGTTATCTTCTTTAGGGCATGCTATGGTGTGTTGAGATTTGTTATGGAGAGTGGAGCAAAAGGATGTGAGGTACATATACGAAATGTATGGCATTTGAATGCATTGTATATAATGCTGTGCTCCTTCTACAGGTTATTGTTAGTGGAAAACTGAGAGCTCAGCGTGCTAAGTCAATGAAGTTCAAAGATGGTTACATGATTTCTTCTGGTCAGCCAGTTAAAGAATACATAGACACTGCTGTGAGACATGTTCTACTCAGACAGGTATTGCCTAACTCTCCATTTCATCTAAATTTATAACACTGAGTAATTGTTGTTGTTTTTTATAGGGTGTTCTTGGCATTAAGGTTAAAATTATGCTCGATTGGGATCCGAAAGGAAAGCAGGGTCCGACTACGCCTCTTCCGGATCTTGTTACTATTCATCCTCCAAAGGAAGATTCGTATGTCATCCCGACCTTTGTTCCGACTGAGGAAGTGCAAGTATAGAGCTTGAGGTCTATGACACAATGTTCCTGGTTGGTTTTTTTTTTGAATTTCGTTGTTGACATTTATCTTTATTTGCGTATGCTTCATGGTTTTATTTGAATACACCATCATTTTAGTATAACAAAACGCATGCCTTGTTTTATTGCTTTAATCAGAAAGTATTTCTTATCCATGTGGGCTTCGAACTTGGGAGCATAATGACGACATTGATAGTCAACTATCATTAATTTTGGTTTTGTTCATGTTGATGTATTTTGCGAAAGGGAATTATGTTGAAATAATGAAATTGTCCCACATTGGAAAATTGAAAGTTGTGTAAATTGATTTATAGGAGGGAATATGGACCATCGTAAATGACTTGTTCGGTGTGATCTTTGACTTTTTATATGTTATATCTGAGCACACTCTCCACGTAAATTGATTCGACTCTAGAAAGTTAGCATGGTATCAGAGAGGGTTTGGAAAAATCTTGAGTGATATTGTCGAGGTTATTCTGGGTTAATGAAATTGATCGATTGGTAATTTACCGATTTGAATTGTCAAATTCAACTTGTCGGGTGACTGGACTTGAGTATGTGTGTTGAAATAATGAAATTGTCTCACATTGGAAAATTGATTTAAAAGATGGAATATGAATTATACTAAATTATTTGTTCAAGTTTTTTACGGTGTGATCTTTTTTTTATACGTTATATTCAAGCGTATTCTCAATTATTTTAATAAAATAAAATTTCTGTTCAAATAAAAATTCAAACACACTTTCAATAAATTGATTTGACTCTATAAATTTAACAAATTCAAAATTTTTTAAAAAATCTGTATGTTTGAAATTGTAATTAATTTGTTTATGTTAAACTTTTTAACCAAAGAAATTAGAGAATAAAATTCTCAAATGTAGCCATAAATCTGTGTACACTAAGGAATCAAATCGATGTGGCTTAGAAGAAGACAACTATACTTGGAATTGAGGATGAATGATAATATACGTCATTAATATAGTTATGTCATAATTCTAGTTCATTTATCTTGCAACGACTTCACATTTATAACATTAGGTTTTCGAGAATCGAGAGTACATTGTCCAATGAGGTAAGCTGTCACTTATCTCCTAAAGCCTATACTATTATTTAATGGGTTTTCTTGGTCTTATATATATTGTTATTCTATATCAATGTTTTTATACCGATCGATATACTGGTCGGTATGCATAATTTCATCTCTCACCAGTAAAAAATCAAATACCGTCCAGATATGTGATTTCGGGTCGGACCCCGAGCCGAATTGGCCCAAATCTGCTGTTTTCAAAATCGCAAATGGCCAAATGCAAATCCCTATATGTTTTTTCCATTCTTTTTCTATTTTTCCAAACGGCTCTAGCATCTATGATATTTTTCGGATTAGCGTCTCTGATTCTGGGCAGTCCAATTTCAGAATTTGGAAACACATAACTAGAGAGAACGAAGAAACAAATTTCGTGGGTTTAAGGGGTGTCTTATCGTGTTTTCAAAATTGGACGATCTTAGCAATTGATAGCATTGGGTTGAGAGTGTCCTCTGGTGATTTCAAAGTGCTCCTTCCAACCAATTTAAAATCATACGTTTTAATTTTTAAAAATTAATTTTTTTTTAAAATACACTAAACCAGTACGGTGCGGACCGAAATGGTACACCGAGCCGATATGAAAACATTGTTCTAGGTTAATGTATTAAAACCGGATATCTTATTTATTCAGTGCTTAAATTGGGCTGGATGTGAAATAATGTCATTGATTTCATTGTGACCATTGATTTTGTAACTTAATGAGTTTGTTTGGGTCATCAGTGTGGGTCAAGTGTGTTTACCGCGGTTTTCGAAACGTTATTTTTCCTTAACATAAGATGAATCATATTATGTTCATTTTTATTCTTTTGTGTTTTCATCATCTTTGTTAATACATATCACTTAGGTTGTGTTATGCATAAATTATGAAAATGAATTATGCATTATAGAATGCATAATCTGTTTTTTGATACAGAACAATATCTATTTTAAATTCTGATTATAAATTATCATCATAATGCATTCTTCTATTTCAACTATAATGCATAATCAAGTTTAAACTTGATTTTAAAAATGCATTATGCATTCTGCTTATTATTTTTCACGAGAAAATTACTGCATTAGCTCTCAATGTTTAAAATAATGTAAATACTATTCTCCCAAAGTTTGTAAATTACATGAGAAGCTTTCGAAGTTTCAAAGTCATTCAAGAATGACTATCTAGTGAATAATATCAGTTTTTCATCTTTTTAGTATAAATGATTTTGATAATTTATGCATCATTTTTAAATTTTTCAAAGATTAGAGATTTAGTCATTTCATATTTTTAAGGTTAATTGATCAATACAAACTATTGATTGGGGGTCAACTTAAATATTAACGAGTATTAGAGTTCAATATAAACGGTTCTGGAAGTTTGAGGGTCAACCACACAATTCTTAAACTTTAAAGATATGATATTTACAACATTTAAAAGTTTATGGTTAACATCACGCATTATATCAACTTCGGAGGTTTTGTATACTATTTACAAATTTTGGAACAATGTTTTAAAATTATTAAAAGTTTGGTGACTAGTGATAAACAACACTTTATTTTTCACATGTATATATTTTTTTTCAAATCAAATATTTATCTTTTTCATAATAATAAATTCCATTTTTCTATAATTTAGTATTTATATATCATTTGTTTAGTTTCTTATTTGATAATATCGTTTTTAACATTTTTGTTTTATTTTTTATTATAAGATTTTTTAATAAAAAAATGTTACTAATTTATTTTGTATTTATAAATATTATTTTAGTTTAGAATTACAATTTCAGATATAATTATTTTTTATATTATAAGTCAATTAACATTATATATTTTTGCAGAACGCTTTTACATTTTATAATTTATTATATGTTTTCACAGAATACTACGCAGATTCTAATTATACATTCTAATTCTGCATTCTAATTATAAATTATGATTATACATTATATAATTTGTGCAGAACACACACTTAGTGTTTTTATTCAATCGCATTTATTACATGTCTTTATATCAGTCGGTATGCCAAAACTCGGCTAGCATCGGTATTCTGACCTATATCGCTAGCCCGACATCAAGTTTTAGGGTAAATACCAAGTTTTTCACATCCAACCCAAAATAATAATAATATAATATTATTTGATTTTTAAAGCAAAAAAACAAAAATAAATTGGTACCGATCAATATATCAGACATAAAAAACAGTGTCAAATTTTGCATTTATATTATGGTGGAAGAATCTCTCGTTCTCTAAGATTTTTCAAGTAAAATATCTTATCTTGAATATTGTTCATTGTGCGAGTATGATTTTTGGTTTTGGATACATGACTTTAGAATTATTGATTTGATCTATAGTTTGGCAGATGTAATTCTAATTGTTAAGAGGCACGAATCAATTAAAATTTGAGTGAGTTGTATTTCTTGATCTGAAGTGTAAATATGTATTTTTACTAAAATCACGTTCATCATACCATTATTTTTTACTGAACAGTTTTTAAAATCATGTTATTATGAATGCATTCAATTAACCATAGTTTATCTAATCATACCTCACCGTACTTTATTACCACGGTACCAAAAAATCCCAATACATGATACATGGCTAGAATTTGTGTTTTTATACATTCGTGAGCCAAATTACCAATTGATTGAACCTCAAGAACAAAATTTTGCCATACAAAGTCTGAGTGCTATAATTGAACTAAACATTGTTAACTACAAGCATAGTTAAAGACCAAGATTGTCAAATTTGGGACAAAATTTGCTTTTCACTTTGGGTAACTTTAATTGCTAGTTTGAAATATTTACAAAATTTGTTATACAAACAAAACTTCAAAATTAAATATACTAAAATTTATAAATTATAGGGATTGATTTTCTTTCGAAAAATTAGAAGATTCAATTTTATACAATTATAAATTCTTGAAAATCAAATTTTTTAAATTATACAAACAATTAGGACCATAAAGATCACAAGGATCATTTATGACAAACCTTTATTGACTGTATTTTCCCTTACGGAGATATGGCTTACTATGAAATAGCAAGTTACATTATGCGAATTTAAATCAAAGTCAACAAAAATTGATTAAAATATAGTCCCACAGTGAATATAAATATCTACTCGATCTAAATCGATAGATACAAATATAGATATCACAAGATATAAATGCAAATAAATACGAGTAAATAATACACTAAATTGTAAAGTTTATTGTAAAATTCGTTTCTTTATCAATTCTGATTTCAATTTTTAAATTTAGTAATCAATATTATCACTTTTGACTCCCAATACATATATATGTAGATTGACAAATGAGTCGGGTAAGGAATTTTAAGTGATTAGAAATGAAATTATTGTTCTATATCAATTCCAGGTTGGTTACATTTTTCTACTTAAATATAAAAAGTAATAGAATTAAATATCTGCTATTGTATTAAATGAATGTTTTATATGGATCTCAAATAGTGTCGATTCTTGAGTGTTGTATTTCATTATTCATTTCGATAATTAATTGACCCAATTTGATCTGTAATTTTATCACAATACTCGGGTTCCACGTAACATTTATGTGCCTTTTTTATTCCGCATTTTATTTTGTTTAGTTATTGGAAAATAGAATCAATAAAAGTGTTTCAACGTTAACAATATGAAACATATATTACTATTTTAGTGAAAAGAGTGGTATTTGTTATTGGCTCTTGAACTTTGAAACAATGTTTTAAAAACCGGTAACGGCTGGTATACCGGACAAACTCATTGGATCGGTATACAGAATATGTTTTGGGTATACCGGATATGTACCGGAATATTAAAATAAATTAAATTATAAAATTTTATTTTTTATTTTTTTAATATAAAACCCAACCAAACTCGCAAACCCGACCCGACTCGAAAATAACCCACACCGGCCGGTATTTTGTCAAAATACCAGCCGAATCTGGTAAGTCAAAAATTTCCGGTATACCGAAAATTTAAAACACTGCTTTGAAATAGTACAAATACAATATTCCCAAAGTTTATAAATTACCTACAAAACCTCCTAAATTTGTATTGCTGTTGACCCTCTTTTTTTTTAAAATTGTAAACAAGATGCTCTCAAAGTTTAGGAATGTGTGGTTGGCCCCTTGAAGTTCCAAAACCGTTTATATTTGATTCTAACTCTCATTAATATTTAAAATGCTACATAATTTGTATTTAACCCTTAACCTTGATAAAGATATAATGACTATGTTTCCAAACTTTGAAAATTTTTAAAATAACACATAAATTGGCAAAACCATATAAATAAGATGAAAATCGCTACTATTAACTCGAGAGTCATTCTTGAACGATTTTGAAACTTGGGGGTTTTGTATGCAATTTACAAACTTTTGATACATCGCATTAACACTATTTTAAAATTATGGGCCACCGTCGTAATTTTCTCTTTTTGAAAAGTATTGTTTTGTTGAAATCGATCTCGGATCTCGTCTTAAATTTAATCATCGAACAAAAAAATTGTAATTTAAATCCTATTTTGAACGTTATACAGTTGTGGTAAGTTGCATATTTGAGCATTTATTTTATCCTCTAAAAAAACAATCTTAATAACATAAATGGCATGCAAAATATAGAAAATGTCTGAAAACCAATTTTTTTAAAATAGTGAACAAAAAATGTTGCATTAAACTTATTTGGGCATGGACAGTTGACTTACATTAAGAAATCAGAACTCTCTCTCTACATAAACATTAGATAGCTGAAAGTTAAAACCCTAAAAAACCAAACATCATGTTGAACTTACCCCAAATTTTCAAAGAAAATGGTTTTCGCTATACTGTTATCTTCATTGTTATGCTTATCGCTTTCGTCGCTGCTGTTTCTTTACTCTCTTCAGCTTCCTTCAATCTTATTTCTAGTGTCAATTTAAGATACCCTTCATCAAACTCCACTGAAAGTCCATTAAATAACTTTAAAATAGCTGTGTGTTTGGTTGGAGGTGCCCGGAGATTTGAACTTACTGGCCCTTCAATCATCGATCGAATCCTTCGAGTTTACCCTAATGCAGATCTTTTTCTGCATTCTCCGTTCGATGCAAATTCGTACAAGCTCTACTTGTTAAAAAATGCACCCAAAATCACAGCTATCAAGATAGTCAAGCAGCAATACATAACGCCGAATAATACCATGTATCGTGTTTTGGAGCATTATAACATTCAGGTAAACTCTTAAGATTAATCCTTGTAACACACATTTCAAATCATGGATATATTTGTGTTTGTTTTTGTAGGCTCTATTGCAATACTTTAACTTAGTTGAAGGGTGCTTGAATCTAATAAATTCGCATCAACAAAAGCAAAATTTCACTTATGATTGGATAATTCGAGCAAGAGTTGATAGTTACTGGTCTGAACCGTTGGGAGCCGAGTGCTTTAATCCCGGTAAGTATACAATCCCCACAGGTTCAAATTATGGGGGTTATAACGACCGTTTTGGTGTTGGTGACTACAAAACTTCAGTTGTTGCAATGTCAAGATTCTCTTGTCTTACTCGCCTTGAAGCTGCCGGTTTGTTTTCACTAAATTCAGAACGTGCTTTTCAAGGCCAATTCAAACACTTAATGTTGAAGTCCTTAGAATTGGGATTCCTTTTTGCATCGTTACAGATCATACATGGGATTTCCCTCCACAACATTTTATAATGGGAGTTGTGTCGATAGCAAGTAATTATGCCTTGAATGGCTCGTATTGTAGGCCGTGCACTGAGTTTTGTATTGGTTCTTGTCCTGGTCCGAGAATGGAGTTAGCAGAGAGATGGTGGAGAGATGCAGAATGGCAACGTGATCGAATGGAGATTTGCGATTCGCATGTTGCGTGGGAGCAGGGTTGGGAGGAAAAATTTGATGAAGTAGCTGGGAGCAAATACGCTGCTATTAGAAAAGAGGTATTGGCTCTTAATTTAACCAAATGCTTTCAAGAATTTGACAAGATAATTCAAAAATCAGGCTATTGGGATGGTCCGACTTCTAAAGAGATTTGTGAAGAGGGTTTTAAATCTTAGTTATTATCATAAAATGTTACATGCAAGTGTATAACCATTGAATCTCTATGAAGGTTCCAAATATTAGAAAAATATTATTTTTATTTTATTCAATGAGTATGATTGATTTTTCTTTGTTTTCCATAAATCAAATGTCATTTAAATTGTTTGTCAATTTATATCTAATAACATAAATTGTTTGAGATTGTAAATTTTCTAGTATTTCAATTTTTAAAATAGTTATTATTGTTATTATAATTTATCTAATCATATTT
>RWGZ01001725.1:0-182209 GCA_009725065.1 Utricularia reniformis | reverse complement strand
CAGAAGGACGGACCGAAGCAGCTGCCATGCGTTTAAAGCGCGAGCTCGGCATTGTCTCAGTTGAATCTGCAAAACAAATACATAAGAATCAGGAAAGATTAAAATATAAACACTATGTCATACCCGATTCTTCTGATGGATCTGAACAAGAAAAAACCCCCTTCGGGGCTGGGGCTCCGGTCCTACCCGCAACACCTATTTCTATCAATCTTTTCTCCCGAAGCAGATCTATTCACCTAAGGCGTGCTTCGGGAGGGGGGAACATCGCAAGCGTATTTGCGGTGTCCGTGCGGGAGGGGTTGAACCTACTTCGATCCAAGTGACCTATGCGTGGGTGGGTGAGGCGCGGCCATACTTTCAACAGATCCTCTTTGGGGACTGTTATCCACACATAGCAGGCCTCCCACGCATGGAGATATTCTTCCTTATCTACAATTGCGCACTCTTTGGTGCGCACCGCTATATAATACAACTTGCGGCAAATTAACAGACCCTTCCACTTTCGGGATCCTACCAAGAACAGGTTAAAGAAGTGTACTAGGGTCGGGGCCCGATTCTGTTGGTAACAATAAAAAATAAACGATATAATATACACATAACTGCCCGGGAACAACGCAAAAGTGGGGCAGTGAATCTCTTTAAGCACGGTCGCTACAAAGGGATGTAGCGGAAAGCGAAGCCCGCACTTTAGAGAGGCATAACTGACCGGATTGGCCGATGCCGACACATTCATTTCCGTCGGAAGGAAACAGGGAATATCTTCCCGTCCCTTCCAGATAGAGTAATGTGCCGGAATTGAAAACCTAGACCTAAACTCCTCAATGTCCAACTCAGACATAGAAGGGTAGCGCATTTTGTGAGGAGCCATGAGTGTATACCTTAGGAAAAATGGATTGAAAGAGGGTTGGACGTAAAATCGATTGAGGGCACAGAGAGCTTGCTGCAATTTCTCCTTCGCGATAATGACGGTGAGGAGAAACAGTGCCCAGAATCCCGATTTAAATATTAATCTCCCAACCAATGGTGTGCCGCCACGTAATACTGCCCAAGACAGCGACAGTACGGAGCGCACTCATCACGCCTCTTGAACTATCGAATGGGAAGAGGTGCGGGTTGAGATATTAATATTTAAAGAATAACAAAGATAAAAATATAACTTAAATATACGTTATTTAGTTTCAAATGTAATTGGCTCATACACTAAGGGAAAGATCGGTCCCCTGGACTCTCACTGTCTACAGGTACGGTCACTTGTTCTCATGAATGTGCAAACATCATGTGATCGGCCTTATATCACCTCTGCGATTAACAATCAAGCCCAAGGGGCTAGTGATGAGAACTTTAGGATCAGGTACCTTGTGATGGGTAAGGCCCAACAACCGTTGGGCCGATTCAAATAGTGAAAACGAATTCCTACAGCCCATTTACACACTTAAGGAATAGCGGCCCGATGTTCAATGAGAGGACCGAAGATAACCTTAACGAAACAAAGCGTTTTCTGCCAGCTGGCTTCTGGGTTCGGTCAGAACGGTTACAAACTCACGTTTTCCACGCTTCGGGCTTTCCCACGTTTACCACGCTTCGGGCCCGATCACGCAGACCACGCATCGGTCCCAACCTCGTTTTACATCCTGCAATAACAACCTCTAACAAACCTGTCAGAGGCGGTTACAGAGCGTGATTTACACACGCTATAAACTCTATAAATACAGGGCAAGACGAAGGAAAGAGCAGGAGCCTTTGGACGCGTAAGAACAGACGGTTACCTGCCGGAGTTCTTACTGCTTTCTTTTCCTTGTCATTTTCATTAAGTCTCTGTTGTATTCCTTACGGATTATTTGATTAAGTGAACATACTAAGAGTATAATGTACTCTTAGTCAAGTGATTTTCACCACAATTTCTGGGGTTTCCACTATACATCGCTGTGTCATCGTTTATTTCTAGCTTTTAATCGTTTCCCGCAACAAAAACAAATCAGAACCGAGTTCGTTTGTTAAACGAACCAGACGACTGTTGGTACCCCTTAAAAAGGGACCATAACAAAGACATTACAATATTAATCCAAACTATATTCTCTCAAATAAAGGTTATAGATCTAAAACAAAAATTGTTAATAAACAAATAAATGAACGAACAAAAAACGAATTAAATGTTGGTGTACCTTGTAAAAATCCATAATAACAAGCAATTAGAGTAATTAAAATCGATATCTTAGTAGATACAAAACTGACACTAAGAATATAATAGGTTTGTTTAATATAGTTTTTTAAAATTACGGTGCGTTGAGATGTTGTGAGATGTAATGATCGTGATTTTTTAAGTGTGTTTGGTAAAATTATGGTATCGTAATTTTTGTAAAAAACTATACTATTTTATTTTTAATAAGGAAAACACAAGTTATTTATTTAATTGTAAAAGTAAGGGTAATATAGTCATTTCCAAAATTTCGATGTAGATATATCTGGCTTTGACAACATCATCGAATCCTGATTTTTTAACGATAATCAAATTGCAATTATTCTTTTGTTTTATGTACTTTAATAAAATCACGATTTCACCGCACCGCTATTATTGTCGGGCTTCCAAACAAACCCAATATGATTTGTTTCTTTACATGGTAGTCATAAGTTCACAAAAAAACAAAAGATGTAGAAATGTATGGTTTGTATTACCAAGTAATTCATCTTTAACATACTTAAAAAAAACTGGTTTTTGGCAAAAAATCGGTCCGATCGGTTTTTTAACGTAATAAAACCGGTTTTTAAAATACACTATGAATCGAATCGGTAGTGTGACCCATTCCCTGTCGGATCTACAAGTTCGAACCTGTTTTTAAAACCATGGATTAAACTAAAACTCAATTCGTAATATGAAAGTTGAAAAGGAAGCAAAATACACATAGTTATTTACTAGCACCAACACACTACCTACGGACATGTTAAATGCATTATTTGTGTAAGATGTCTTTAAGCTATTTTGATAATGTTATATTCAATTATCCATCTCTAAATGTACTTAAAAAAATATATTTATACTCTTAATATAATTTTTACCTTAATATTATTTTGTCTTGTATTTTATGTATATCGATGATTGAATTGTTATTTATTATACTAAACTATTTGAACTTTAAAACCATAAATTTTTAAACCAAATATCATGTCAAAAGATACTTAATATTTTTAGTAGACATGAATATAAAGAAAATTTAAACAAAATTAGAATATACAGCTCAATCAATTAAATTATTAAAATCATTAACATCATTTATTTATTTAAAAAACCAAAAAAACAATACACACTTTACAATTTATGTATCATTTTAAAAAAAATCAAAATTTGGGGTCATTGTTGAATGCTTGTGAAGTTTATGAATTAAATATTCATTTTATAAATTTGTAGTTTCATATTTACATTATTTTAAACATTAATGATGTAGATATTTTCTCATTTTCATTATACATAATGTTCTTATTGTTATATTGTTAAAAGAAAATTATGTATCTTTTGTTTAGAAAGAAAATCATGATTATTTATGTATTTCCCAAGAAAAAAAAATAATGTTATTTTTATAATTTTATGAAGAAAGATAGATATTTTAAGATTTTACTATAAAGTAAATATAATAAAAAATATAAATGAATATTTTTATATTTTACTATAAAAAGTGAATATAATAAATAATAATATCATTATTGTAATTTACGAAGAAATGATAGATATTTATGTCTTTTAATTGAATATGTGAAATGTCCAAAAAAACCAAAGATTGGAGGTGAATCTTCTTAGTATTATTAGATAAAATAAATTAGTCCGCTAAGACTAATAAATTTACTATGTAATACTATGTAAAATATTATTTTATTTTTTCGTATCACTCTAATAGTATAACATTTTTATTTACTATTTTTTGTATTTAACATAATATATACTCTTTATAATAGTGTTATAATTATAATTTACTATAATTCACAATGTAATTAAATAAAAATCGGTAATTTATATATATAAATTGTATTATTTCAACAAAAAAAATAGTGCTGACTTGGTTGACTGGAATTTAAGCAATTAGCAGTTTCAGGGTGGAGAAGCTAATTTTCCGTTGAAGGGATGTCCTCTCGATCATCGAATGGGTTTGACGAAATGAGTAACCTCAACGCCTCCAGTTCCGAATTGGATTTGGATCGCCCCAATATTGAGGATTATCTGCCATCCGGATCAATTCAAGAGTCGCATGTCAAGCTCCGCCTGTAAATTTTCTTCTTTTGTGCTTTTGATACTATGCGACCTTAATATATGTTGATTGGACTGAACATTGTCTTCTTTTCAGTTTGTTTTGTTTTTGTATTTTTTGAGATTGAACTAATGTCATATTGGTTTCCAGGCGAGATTTGCTTGATATTTCGCCGACTCTTACTGAAGCAGCTGGTGCCATTGTTGATGTGAGTTTTTTCTGAGGATTAATTGTGCGCTAATTTAATTGAAGTTGAGTTTTTGACTCAGTGTCGTTGTAAAAAAACTAAAATTTCTTTACTTATATTTTTTGTGGATCGCAACAGCCACAACCATTGATCTTTAAGTTGAAGATTCATGGAAATTATGTTGTGAACCTAAATATTGACTTCCAAACACAAGCCCACTGTCTGCTTAAATGCAAATTTTTACTACTTTTTTCGAGTCAAATTTTCGGCCTATACTTCTTGTTTGTGTATTTGAATCAGCCATTCCCCTATTTCTTGTTCTTTGTGTTTGATTGACAGGACTCCTTTACTAGATGCTTCAAGTCAAATTCTCCAGAACCGTGGAACTGGAACATATACTTGTTTCCTCTGTGGTGCCTTGGTGTTGTTCTCAGATATGGGATCATTTTTCCATTAAGGTAACTATCTTATGGTGAGGATATCTAAAGATTGCTGTTTCATCAATATTTCTTGAGAACATTAAATTGAGAGAAATACACATTACTCCCCCAAATTCCAATAGGTTACCAAATTCATCCCTTGTATTTATAAATTTGAGGTATAGTCCTTAACACATCTGTTTAAATTTGAGCCATTCTAACGTGAATTTAGTATGTTCTGATATATGAATTTAAACATGAAATTTGACTGAATTAGTGAATGAAATGGAACAAATTAACCAAATCTAATCCATTATATCATGTTGTAAATTTTCGCCACCATATATTTAAATTCTCTTTATATTTTCGGAAACACCTCAGAAGCAAGGTTATGACATGGGAAGTCTTAAACATTTTTCAAATGTAGTTAATTTGTTCTTAACCTTTTATTTTCCATTTTTGGCCATGATGTTATTTTTCTGAAACTGTCCTTGATATTTTCATGTGTTTTCGCTTATAGAAGTGTGAGCAAAGTAGACAAATGTTGTTATTCTAGTTTCTTACTGGTAAAATTATGTTTGTGCATATAATGATTCATTACTTTTGCATGTAGGGTAATAGTTTTGACAGTGGGATGGGTTATATTTCTGTCCTGCTATTTTCCTATCCATTTCTTGTTGAAGGGTCATGATAAATTAAGAAAACGGCTGGAGGTATGTTCTTCCTGTAGGTATTCATTTCTGATTTTCTCAAGTTAGATTGCTTTTCCTTGATCACATCAGCATTTTGGTCACTTTTTGTATCCAGAATCCTTATTCTGTTACATTTTTCATTATTTTAAAAGGGAGCCACCTCTTTTTTGTTAGTCATCATGTTTGTTCTGTTCTCATTTTTGTCAAAAATTTCAGAGAGGTCTAGTGGAGTTGATTTGCTGTTTTTTCGTTGCATCCTGGACTGGAGTTGTCAAATATCATGGTCCAAAGCCAAGCATTCGACCAAAACAGGTGGACTCTATCCATTTACTTCATATATAAGTTCCTTTTTTGAGACCTAAAATGTTATGGCCAGGTATTTGTTGCAAATCACACATCCATGATCGATTTCATTATCTTAGAGCAAATGACTTCTTTTGCAGTAATTATGCAGAAGCATCCTGGGTGGGTTGGTAAGTTACCATGTATGAATAGATTCAAGGCTTAAAGTGGCATGCTCCTGTTTTCCTTGGCAATGTTTTTGAACCTGGGTTTAATCAGCACCTTATTGTTGTACTCAGACCTATTGGACCGTATTTTAATCCATTTAACAACTCAAGTTCGAAGTGAAGCTATTTTCAATGCTTCAGCTTAGCTCTAGTTTACTGTTTTTGTGATGGTTTATGTTTCTTGTAGTCACGGTTGGTCTTCTTTGGTTTCTTGCGCTTGCTCCTTTTCGATTCTTCGCTTATTTTCCTTGCTGGGAGTGTATGTTCTCCTAGTTTTTGATTGTTCAGGAGTCTTGGAGAATAACATTGTCTTACTCCTAGTCTATCTAATACTATAATATATTACTATGAAAAAATCAACAACTCCACTACCCAGGTTTCAAAACACTGCTTGGATTGGACACTGTTTGAAATAGTGTTGTGTTAGAATTGAAATTCTAATTGGAAACATATGTGTTTCCATTTTCACTTCATCTGATTTCAAGTGTCTTCCTTTTCTCAATAGGGTTATTGCAGACGACTATTTTGGAAAGCCTTGGATGTATCTGGTTTAACCGCTCAGAGGCAAAGGATCGTGAGATTGTTGCCAAAAAGTTCGTCTTGTTTTTATTAAGGGCATTTGTATTTTGAGTTACTAATTTTCCTTTCTTTTGATTTTGATATTCTTGTGTACTTATTTATTCATTTTCAGGCTTAGAGATCACGTAAATGGAGCTGATAATAACCCTCTTCTCATATTCCCTGAGGGGACTTGTGTGAATAACCATTACACTGTGATGTTTAAGAAGGTCGTACTTTATCCGCATGCCTTTCTATTCACATTATTATCATATATTGTGTAGCTGTATCGTCGATCCTAATGTGTCCCCGTAAACATTTTCAATCAAAGCATTTTTTGTTTTGATGTATATTTGTTTTTCTATTTTTTTTGGTACGACTCATAATGCTGATAAAATGCAATCTTTATGCTGTTATCATTCATGAGTTTTTAGGTAATTTCAAGTTTATATTATTTTATAATTGAATTCTCTACAGTTAGCGTTGTCATATCGGTGATCCTTGCTCACATGCTCATATATTTTATTCCAGTAACTTTTGGCATTTTAAAATTCATTGGGCATATTATCTCCAAATTTCATGTTATTTTGTGCTACCATTTGATAACTGACTTTAATTAACCTGGTGACTATTATACATTTTCCTTGTTGGTTTCATCAAGCTATCTTTATTTTTCTGTTGTTCTAGGGCGCATTTAGTTGGGACCCATTGGGCACATTATCTCTAAATTTTATTTTCTTTTTTGTAACTATATGGAAACTGGCGTTTGTTACATCACACACTCTCTATTTTTGAGGCTTTAGGGTGCATTTGAGTTAGGGTGCACAGTTTGTCCAATCGCAATAAAGTACAACAAGATATTTGTAGATGCTTTCTGGAACAGCCGAAAGTAAGTTGTGAGGCTCAAACCAATGCAAGGCGTTGGTGTGTGTAGCCCCCTTTAAACACATTATTGGTTTTGCAGGCAATCCTTCACGATGCATTTGTTACAGCTTATGACATCATGGGCTGTTGTTTGTGATGTGTGGTATCTAGAGCCTCAAAACCTGAAATCTGGAGAAACAGCAATTGAATTTGCTGAAAGGTGATACAAGACGAGTGTATGATTCCTACCATATTATGTAACAAGGTTGTTGTGTTGTGATGAGTCAGGGTTAGGGACATCATTTCTGTTAGAGCAGGTGTGAAGAAGGTACCTTGGGATGGGTACTTGAAGTATTCACGCCCCAGCATCATACTTCGTCACCGCAAGTAAGCCACATTTTTTTAACACTGTAATGTGGAGCAACAGAGGATCAAAATCATTTATTGTTATTGTTATTGTTATTGTTATTGTTATTGTGCTTATTTGTTTGCAGGCAACAAACATTTGCAGAGACTGTTCTCCGAAGCTTGGAGGAGTCCTAGTCTAATACATTACATTGTTTCTTATCTCTATTTATGTGGGTAGAGGCTCCTTTTGGCCCCAAATTTCATGATTTTTTTGCTTAGTTTTGCTGCATGCTACAAGTTATACTGAACTTGTCTTTTAAGTTACACTTATGCATGTCCTATTTCAATTACATCATTCTTATCCTATATTATGCCATTAGAGATATTCGGGCACCCCAAAATCCACATGTAGAAATTCAAGAGTCTAGTAAAAAATAGGATGGAGAAAGTTATACGCTAAAATGTTGAACAATGTGATGTGAGAGTAGAGCAATGAAGAAAGCATTGGACATATATACAGTTAATGCGCTTAATTTGCATCTCCATGTTTTGTTATATTTATATACTTAAAACGTGTTAAATGATTCTTGTTTAATTTGTTATCTTGATATTTGAATAATTAAAAATATAAGAAATTAAAGAAACATCTAATTTGATACACCAATAAACTAGGGTTTTTATTCGATTCAATTGTATTCGAGTTATATCCGGTTTGTATATTTCGTGTTCGTTTGTTCGAATATAATTAAATTTTGTTTGAATATTTTTTCATGTTTATTTATAATTTGAACTAATATAAAAAATTTTGTGAATAAATATATTATTTTATTTATGTTTCTAAACAATTATCAAAAACTCTAATATATCATATTTTACACATCTCTTAGTATTTTACTATTTTTATTATTGAATTATATGTATTATAATGTTGTTGTTTTATTTTATTTTAATAAAAATTATATTCTTTTAATTTTTTCAATTTTTAAACTAAATAAAATTGAAAAAATTTGAGTAGATCGTTCGAATAGGTTATTCGAACGAACATGAACATTTAAATAAGCATTTGAACAATGTTCATACATGAATTTCCATTCGAATAATATACAAACAAACATGAATATTTAGAATAAAAATATGAACGAACATGAAAATAGAGAGTTCAGTTTGTTCGAATCGAATAATAGTTTAAATAAAACTACTTAGAATGAAAAAACTGTGAATGCACTTTTGTATTCCTTCCGTTTACAATTCTATTCACCCAATAAAATAACGGTGGAATGAGGTATAATCAACAAGTTGTTATTTTTTTAATATATATTAAACAAAAGCAAAATTAAGATACGTTCATCGTAAAAAAATTACAATTTCACTGCACCGGTTAACATGAAGTGTTGTCACCAACATTATTTGGGAAACGATTAATTTATTCTTAGTTTCAATAACTAGAAGATAAGTGCATTTCTTATTTTTGTATAAAATGTATATTCGTATTTTTATATAAATCACAATAATGATACCATAATTTTATCAGACTTTTAAAAATTCAGCATCATCTCATCTCATATTTAACCACACATTATTTGGTTAACTTTTATTGATTCTTCTTTCGGATAATTTAAACAAAACCAAATATGGAATGGAAAAGTCACAAAAAGTTTTACTTGGAATATGAATGTCGGGAGAAAACAACGTACCAAATTAGGTCAATATACTATCAAAATGAATACCAATCACAATACTCAAGAAGACTATTCACTTAGGAGGAGATGTATTTATCTACACAAATCATTGCAAATACTCCACAATATCAACTTCACATCGTGCACCCCGTAGTGCCCCATGTTCTGGTCATGGACATATTTTCTGATGCACATTCGGTAGTGGGTTTGGTTAAGAACATTTCCTCTTTTCAAGTGTTCGACTAATAGTTGGGTGAAATCATCGAAACTTTACATTGCTCTCCGGTTGGATCAAGAATCGAATGCCATGCATATTGTGTTCCTTTGTGACCGATCGACATGGTACCGATCTATATGATTACCTGATCGACATGGTTCCACATAGAATACCATGGTCAACATGATGTCGATCGAGCATTCAGTTTCAACAATCTCCTCCTCCAGCCTTAGAGCAATTTTGATCAATATTTGACCTTTTTAATATGTTTTGAAATCAACTTGTTTGGAACATGACTAATACCCATGTACTCGAGTTATGTGGTTGACAATGCCACATATTTGAAGATGAGCTCACCAAGAGATAGAACCTCCTTAGATTACAAACACAAAACCCGAGGCTTCTCCTCCATTTTGGGTTTTCTCATAGAGATGATTGTACGAGCCCATGAGAACACGAATTTTAAAAAGGTATGAGTTACATGTTATATAACATTGGGGTCAAATCAAGTGGTATGAAAGCCTAGAGAACATAAATTTTTAAAAGGTGTCCCAACATATATGAAATAAATGATAGAAACAAAAAGTTGTACTCAAATAAATGAAGGGAAAAAGAAGAGAAAGTTAAAAGATCATAAAATTATAACAAAAAATTGTACTCAAACCCATGAAAAATATCACTAAAAGAAGAGAAAGTTACATAATGCAAAAAATATCTCCTTTGCTTATGCTGGGCTTAGCACCCTGACTTCATCATTTCCTCTCCATTTTATAGGGGTTAAAGATGAATAAACAAATACTAAATCTTATCCTAACCAATAAGCCGTCCCTCGAGCCTATTAATCTGACTTTTAGTGTGTAAAAGTTGTGTGGCGCTGTCTGAGATTGATGGTGAATCCATTGTTGACATTTTACATCTTCACCGTCCCTGTCAATCGTAAAGGCCACCCACCTCCGTCGACCAGGTTTTGTTTAACACATGTCGATCAACACTTGATCCTGTCGACTGCCTTTGTGATTGCAGACCATGTTCTACGTCCTACATGTCGATCGCCTATCCAACGAAAGCGTTGACAATCATCTTGCATACCCAACCAGTATTGTTCAACTCTTCCTCAGAAATCATGCTTTAACATTAGTCTCTCAACTTCATTTGATCATCGTCGTCGAAAGGAGTTGACATCGTCATGATTTATGTGCGTACGCGTATCCATCTGCTTGAGACTTTTAATCTTCCACATACGGTCGGCACGAGTCGTTTCAAATTCTCACACTGCCCAACGCAGTCACATCGCCGACCTCGAGAATCGTGCATAATTCAGAGAGTCGCGATCCTGACCGTCCACGTGGAAAAATCTCGTGCGTTGGATCAGAACAAAACCTATCCGCGTCGTCATTTACGCTACGCTCTCCAATTTGCTATCTCTCTCAAGCGATTTTTGACAACAACTCAGGCGACTCCTCCTCCAAACTTCGGCACTCATTTGATCTCTTAATGGTATATTATTAATTCCTCCTTGTTGGAATCCACAATTTCTCTTAACTTTAGACATTTTTACGTCATTTATAAACTCCTATTGGTTTTCCGGCGAGTTCTTAAGATTCCTTGCACATTTCCAGTATTTCTGTGCCTTATTCCGGCGAAACTTGGATTATGATGACGTTACGTTTTTTTTGCATAGGTCCCCAACTCTGAATTTGGACATTGTACGAACTAAGTATTCTATCCTAGAAGAACACTTACTGGAAACTAGTGAAGCGGGGTCCGAACCTTGGCCCACTTATGGCCGATCGTCACTGAGCAATGATGTGCTAGTAACGATCTCTACTATGAGGAACGGGCTCAAATTCTCATTGCACCCTCCTTCGCTGAACTGTTGTGGGCCTTGGCGATGCCTGTGTTCGCACTGCTGCTGAGCAGCTACTTGGTGATCGTCTCATTTATCCACTACTGCGACACTGTAAAGATTATCTTGACGGTCTACAAATCGATGTGGAGGATGGGCATCCAAGTATTTGCCCAGCGAAAGATATGGTACTTAGTTTATAGAAACAAAGACCATGATATTGTTGAATTACCAGATTCGCAATGTGACTCGTATAACTCTTTCCTCTGGGTCGGAAATCAATATAACAACATTGAATTCCCTATCCAAGGGTCGGCAGCAACAGGAAAAATGACGATCGAAGATGAAGAAACAAAAATTTCCACTGATCAGCTCAAGAAAATGCCGACCCTAATGGCCCTCTTTCCGAAAAAGGACGAACATCTTAACTGGAAGGTAATATATGCAGAGGAAAATCTCCTCCAACTGCAGATATCATGTCAATTGGTTAGTGATCGTATCGATCGACCCTGGGTTCAAACTTCCTAACCAACTGCCGAACGTGAGTTCATTTTAACTTGTCATTTTTCCTTCACTCTCATGTACCAACATTGTTTCCTTTTTCCAACTGCATCTCCAAAACAATCTTCTCAAACATTCCTCTAGCAAAATTAAGAGGAAATTGGAGAAAGTTTCAAAAAAGGTTTAGGTAAAGAAATCATAAAAAAGCTAAGTTAAAAACTTATGGTCGACATATTTCGACTGTTGATCGACCCCGTAACTTATCTTTTTTATTTGCAGGTGTCCTCTTCCAAGAAAAGATTGCCTTCGCCATCGTCTCCACCCCTCTCCTTAGTAGAAATTGCTTGGGAAAGGGATGGTTTTGAGGCGGCAGAAGCATTGAGATGAATTGGGCTTGCCGAAGGGCTTCTTCAATCCCTTTGACAAACGTAGCTCTTGAGATGAAGCCCCTCGAAGAAAGGGTAAATTTCTTCTTTGAGGATTTAACGCTCGAATATTGCAATAATTTCGTTGGTTGGACTGCATAGCAACGCTTATTGTTCAACACATTCCTACAGGTCGAGCAAGTTCAACTTATCGACCATCCAAGGGAATCTCCAGTGTGATCGGTGGACGTAGTAACAACCGCCAACTATCCCCATATGGTGCAAACGACAAACTATTCTTTGTGACCCTCCGTACAGAGTTCATCCACCGGGAGCCAAAGTTTTACATCATGGTTGGCTGAATTCCAAAGGCAAAACATGGTGGATCTTCGACTATCCAGCCACGGTTACCGGTTGACGCGAATGCCGTCAAGCGTCCGAAAGTTCCAATAGTAGTGAGGATGCTAGTCAGTCATCATATTGACGAGATGATGGAGGTCGGCACGCTGTCGACCCCACCCACTGCCTCTCTCGGTGACGTAGCGGTCGGTCTTCATGAGGTAACTTCAAATACTTTAACACACTTTTTATTTTACCATCTAAAATCAACCGTGATTTGCAGGTGTCGAAGGAACGCTTGTCAATGTATCATAAAATGACAAGTTCCTTGAAGGCGACCGCCTTTCTGAAACATTAACTTGTAGATGAGAAGAACAAATTTACCATTATGAAGCACCAGCTTGATGCAGAAAATGAAAAGTTCGGTTGGCTAGAGGTGGAGTTAACCGAGGCAAAGTTAAAAATACAAGATCTCCCCCAGATTCAAGAGAACAACGAAAACCTTGAAGAATAGGGTCAAAGTAGTTGCTGAAGAGTTGGCCCGTTCTACTTGGCAAGTTCAGTCAGAAACGTCGAAAAAGCTTGATGCCTAACGCCTTCTAACATATATGAACTCCAAATGCGACCTTCTCAAATTTCAACTTCAAGTAGAACATGAGAACATCGATAATGCCGAGTGAGCTCTTCGCTACTCAGAGAAAAACCATCAGCATGCTCTTCAAAACATGGAAATAAATTGAAGGAGCTGTGGAGTGCGATCGACGAAACATTCGTTGACCTGCACACAAGTAGTTTGGAATACAATGATCGGATTTCCAAGCTTCGAGAATAGGTCTATCGTCATATCCTTGACCTAGTAAGCTTTCTCAAGAGGTTCGTCATATCACCGATCTTCAAGAGCCTTTCCACTACCCAAGCCTTCGGAATTTCCGATGAACAGAAAGAGATAATGATCGGTCAAGTGATGAATATATTTGGGCTGAACCCATATTCTGAAGATTGGGAGCGCGTCAATCCAATTACCTTCGACGGAGACTTCAATCCACGCTCCCCCAAGAAGCCCGACGACGACCCTGATTTTGGGCACCATGCCGATTGGCTTGATGAGCTTGTAATATTTCGTTTAGGTGAATAAGCTTAGGACTCCTAAATCTTTTTTAATGCATTGTATATGAGTTTTTGTATAACTCTTGCATATATGCGAATATCTTTGTCAAACACCGCACCAAACCATAACGTTGACTGTAATAATGCCGACCATAATAATCCAGATCGTAACACCCCATCATAAATATACCAAACGTATTATCAAAACATGCCATCAAGCGGAACGTCGACCGTTTTCCATAATGGCGATGACCCTTATTCGATCAAGTCGATCGGCCTAATCATTTAAGGCATAATCCAACTAAGTGTCAAAAGGACGCTGCGACCGTAAAGATATTGTTGACCTGAAATTTTGATAAATTCCAGAAAACCATCCACAAATACATAATATTTTCATCTAGGTCTAATAACATGTCTTTAGTAGGTAATCAACTATGGTAACCTCTGATACATATGTCCAGAAGAAACATTTGGATATGTGTGCCATAAACGATTACCATACAAAAGAAAGGTTGTGTGTATAGCTATGTTGATAAGTTTTTTGAAAAGCGACCATCCTTGAACTAACTACAAAAGTAATCATTAAGAAGTTTTTTAGCAATTTTGCTTTTCCGATCACACCATCGGAGAGTGCTACACTTGTCACACCATAGGGAGCTTCTCTGAAATCAGAGGACTCCTTCCATCTTCCGTTGCAACTAAAATGATCTTAATAAAGGAATCGTGTGGAAGATGTTTCATGAAGAGGAACATTCGACACAAACCATCTCAATGAGCCGTTCATGATTAGCATGAACGCATAATTGTGTTTTAAAAGTAGTGACAACGACATGACCGGAAGCAAAGGAATTCTACCGTTTTCACTACATAGCAGGTTACGCCAGGGTTCATTGACGAGACAGTCGAAGAGGTGATCGTCAAGCGACACGTTTGGATCAGCCGATGGTCACTGACTTTAGATGTCACTGGAAACAGGACGTCTGACCCCCTGAAAGGCACAAAAGTGTGAATACGGTTGCACTTCGCACCATGTCGATCGTAGGCAACTATGGAAGAAAAATGCTCGTGGGCGCTAAGTTTATTCAAACTGGAAAAATACTCCCATAATTCTTAAAACAGGGCAACACACACAACCATAAAAATATTACCCTACAATTACGGATGATATTCTCTTAGGTGGTCGATGTTCCATGATTTGGGGAATTCCACCCCTTCCAAAGTTTCAAGTCTGTAAGCTCTTCTAAACAATATATCTTTAATTCGATAAGGACCTTCCCATCACCGATTGAGCTTACCGAGATTCTTCTGGGATTCGACACTACGAAGGACCAAATTACCCTTTAAAAAAAACCGAGGGTTCACCTTCCGATTATAGCATTTCTCCACCGTATGTCGATGCCTCAACAGGCGACCATATATGTAACGCCCTCATTATGGGCCTAGTTGTTTTGTAATAATACGATAATTAAAACGGAAATATTCGAATGCAAATTTAAAACATAGTTCGAAACATGAAAATACGATAACATAATTTAGAGTATTCTCCAAAGGACCGGACTCTATCACCGGACAACCGACGACCTTCTTCCCATTCCCCTCTCATACCTCATCCGCGTCACCTACAAAATCTGTAAAGCGGTCACAATTTATTAAAGGAAACTTCACACACGCTACACGTTATCTTTTCGTTTCTTAATTAAACCGTACACGCACACGTGAATCATTCCACTTAGCCGTTTTCCTTATTTCCCTCTTCTTTTACCCTTATCATTCCCGTCATCCATTAACTTTACTGTTGCCGAGATTACATGCTCGGTGCATGTCCCGCCCAAGCCAACCGTTAGCTGTTGGATGACTCGACGGGCCATATGCTTCCCTTCCCCGGGTGGGTACTTAGGCGCTACCCCTTTTTCCACCCGGATCCGTTCTGCCCTCTTCGTACGTATCTTTTCCTTTTTGGAACTTACCGTTCCCTTCATCAGGCATGCCCTTCCTTTGGCGAATCGTGTACTAGGCACGATGCCGGGTTCGGTCGGACGGTCCATCCTTCCTCACCCAGAGTCTTATTATCATTTACCTCATTCATTCGTATATTTTCTTCCTTCTTTACTAACCCAATCCCATTTCTTAAGTCTGAACTTTCCCTTACTATATCGTGTTCACTCCGCTTACCTGTTGTTTTCGCTTGTTATGATCTCCGATGCTTCCCTACAATTCGTAACATATTTTAGTACTTCATTATTATTGACGTTATCATCTTATTGTTGACTGTTTGGTTACCGTAGACCCTTCGTATCTCTCTCCTTCACGATCCGACGTCGAAATGCGACGAAAACACCCTAATTGTGTATTTCCGCGATAAAACCCTTATGTTCCTCAAATCCGCGATAAAAATACACTAATCCTGAAATCCGCGACAAAACAACACGTAATTCAGTTTCCGCGACAATTTTGCAAGTTCTGAAAATCCGCGACAATTTTCTCTTTGAAATTTTTCCGCGATAATATTCAACATGGGAATTTCCGCGACAACGTTCTTACCCAAAGATTTCCGCGATAAAATTGCTGTGAAAATTTCCGCGACAAAAAGACACTGATCATGAAATTTCCGCGATAATTTTGATGTTTTGGCGTTTTCCGTACGTTTTTGCGGTTTAGTGATAAATGGCTTGGTTTTTGGGCTTTCTAACCCCTATTTATAGATGTTTTAACTTCCTTAATTCACATTTTGACCCCTCCTTCTTTTTCATTTCTCCCCCTCCTTTATCTCATGCTTTTCATTTAAATCTTTTCGTTTCCTTTTACGTTCTTTCGTTCCCGTATCCCTCATTATTTCCCTTCTAGACTTTATCACTATATTTCCTATTATCATCCCGACATACCTTTTTCTCGGCTATTACAATATATCTCTTCTCGTGTTTTTTCCACTAAGTCCAAATCCATCCACCTCAGTTTGTCATTGATGTCCTCACAATACATGGCCACTCGTTGTGTTATCAAAGTATTTTCCACCCGAACCAAGGCTTCCGATGCATAAACAAGTGAGAAAGGGGTCTCCCGTGTTGTGTGGGTCGGGGTGATTCGATTAGCCCATAATACTTCTTGGAGTCGATCCGGCCAAATGCCTCCTAAGTCCTCCAATTTCTTCTTTATCCCCTTAACAATGACACGATTTCAAACTTCGGTCAAACCATTTGTCTTAGGGTGAGAGACTGAGGAAAACATCTATTTGGCTTCGAGCTCTTCGCACATGTCTTGGACCTTCTATCTAGTGATATGTGTACCATTATTAGATACCAACACCCGTGTACACCAAGTTTTGAAATAATATTTTTCAACAAAATTTTTTGGCAGCATCCTTGGTAAATGAAGAGACTAGCTCAGCTTCTACTCATTTAGATAAATATTCTACTGTCACCATGCAGAATTTTCGCTAATTTACTAACCGGGTACACGAACCCAAAATTTTGATCCTCCACCTGTTAAAAGGACAAGGAAACGGTTTGGGATTTAGCTCCGAACCTAGCTGTCGATGGTAGTTAAGGTGATATTGACATGGCTGACATTTCTGGACAAATTCTATAGCATTTGCCATCATAGTGGGCAAAAACAAATCCAATCGCCTAAGCTTGAGCACAAGTGATCTTGCCCCTGAATGATTTCCAAACTCCTTCATGCACTTCAATGAGTGCCGACTGGGCTTCCTTAGAACGAAGGCATCGTAATAGTGGTCCATTAAAAGAATTTTTATAAAGTACTTGATCCCGAAGAACAAATATGGTCACCCTTGCGAGTAGACGTTGTCGTTCGACCCTTTCCTTTGGAATCTCACCGGCCACAAAAAATCACTAAGTGTTTGCATCCATGATGGAGTTGGCTCATCGCCAACGGTCCCCACTATTTGTCCTTCGATGCTCAAAGCATCTGTCGACTGGGTAAAGATTGAAGGTCGATCGTCGGTTTAGTATGCACCAATGTTTTCATACCGGCCCGGCGTACCTTTCCGGTCTGGGCCGGTATGACCAATACGTCCGGTATACAGGACGGTACCGGTTTAGGGTTTTTTAAAAAAATTAAAATGTATTCATATTAATAATTGTGGCAATTAATTCATTATTTAGTATACTATTTGGATATCTTAATAACTATGCAAATGTTTATAAATTAATTATTTTAACTATAAAAATAATCTATAAATATATTGACAACTACGATATATTTAATATCTAATACATACATAACTAATCGATTCAAATAATAACACCAAAAATGCTAGAATACAAAATCTAAAACCAAGTTTAACATTTAAATAGTAAATTTTTTATTGTAATAATGCGAATAAAAGTTCACAACTCGATATCAGTTTCAAGACTTTCATCTTGAGTACATTGGTTGGCCTTTCAGGATCTGGAATATCTCTATACAAAAGAATGGTAATTTCTTCATTATCGAAGAATGAATCATTTTCATCTTCCATAACCCATTCTTGAATTTGTGAATCATTGTCCCAATCAATTGGATCATAAAAGGCCGTCTTTGAATTCCATCTATAGCATATAAAAAGATCAATCAAATATTCAAATATTGAAATATTAAAGATAAAGTATAATAATGAAAAATATAAATAAGGGAAATACGTTTGCCTCTATGTTAAACGGATACTGCCACAGCGCTACCGGGGCTCGAGGACTCAGACTCGTTGACTCGAATTTGTTAAAAGAGTCCGACTCGAAGGTATTATCAATAATAATTCAAAATATTGCTTAAATTATCATTCAAAACTAATATAACTCAAACAATCTTTAATTGTAAGATTCAAATTCAAGCTTTTAAATTGACATTTATGGAAAACATTTTTGACAATGTGCAATTTTAACAAATCATATATCAAATTTGTACTGCAAATAAATAAAATTGTGGAATGATAAAAAAATAATATAATGAGATATAAAATTTATCAAATTAAATTGAATAAAAAAAAAACTTTCAACCTATGTTGCACAAATAAGGGTGTGAGTTCCGAGATTCGGGGTGCGAGATTCTTTAATTTTTTACGAATCCGATTAGGGTGAATTAAGGATTCGTTGATTAAAATAATATAAATATATTATTTATTTTCAATTTACTCAATAATCCAATAATATTTCAAATAATTTCGATTAGTAATATGATGGATTGTGTAAAATTTCATACAAATTAATTTAAATATTTTTTTCCAATTTTTTTTTAAAATTTTTACGCAACCTGTACACACCCCACACCCGGTGTGCGCCGGGTGCGCTACGTTGCACGAATCCGAGCGAATCGTGCAACCTAGCTTTCAACTTTGAATATTTTATGGGTTATAGACAGGCCCGTTAGGGAGAGTAGGTGGGTTATGACGATGATCTTTGTTCAGCAGGGGTTTTGGCTGGTCTAGGTTAAGTGGTTGCGTCTTCGTGGGGGAAAGTCAAGTTTAGACTTCTAGTTTATGTTGTTGTTTGGATGTGGTTGCCTTGCTGGGGTTAAGATTGTCGTTGGTAGCCGGTAGGGCTGGGCTGTGGTTGCGCAGATCTTCAAAAGTTGAAGTTGCTCACTTGCCCATCGCCAACTACATATTTTTTATAGGATGGGACGCGTGTCAGACTTGAGTCCGAGCGGAATCCGCGTCCGACACATGTCGGACGCTGATCCTTGAGCCAAATATCGGCATCGGTTTAACATTGGTTGCCTTAACTTTATATTGTAATGGATATAAACTAAATCATTAAGACGTTGAAACTCAAGTCGATTTCTTTTCTTGATATGTATCCTTTCAAATACACTTTAATTTCTTTCATATCCGGATGCACTACTAGATTTCTCAAGCACAATTTTAGCTAGAGATCGCAAATGTGATACCGAGTATCCAAAAATGGACTACAATAATATAATTAATTATTTTTACATTTGTTTAAAACCACTTAAACATTTTACCTCGATGATGTATAGTTGAAATCTTCACCACTATTTTCTTTCCAAAGCTTCATACGTTTCTCTTAATAGTCATCATATCTTCAATCCTTTTACATTTTTTAATTCTACCTTAGACACAATAATTTCTAAAATTCCCTATTGAATATCTGATTTGTCTCTCAATGGATCATTCTTGAATAGAAACCTATGATTCAACCAAAATGCTGCAGCATGCATATATCTTTAAAGCTACGTATCCCATCGTCTCTTTAAAATTTTAATATAAATGTCATATTGATTTTTATCATTGTTTAGCACTGACTTGATTTCTTGTTTAGGCTTTGTCATGTCCGCGTATACAAATCCCATCGAAGGTGATGTATCACTATCAACAACTATCAAAACTAGTAGCAATGGTAACATCAATTTAACAATTAAATCTTCTTGCTCCCAAAAATGACGATAAAATATAATGTCTACAAACTCTCGTGTCTTTATCTCCTTATACAAATTCGATAAAATAAACTATCTCTCTGTAAACAAAGCTTGTAGATCATGCTTATTTTTGCATACACTCTGGAAAGACAAAAAAGCCATAGCGAATTTGTAGGTCCAAGTAGTACTATCTCAATCCAATCGGGTCTCTTTTTTAACCAAGCTTAGGGATGACAACGGGGCGGATATGAGGTGGTTAAACCACTAACCGCCTAACCTTTTCCATATCCGCCCGGTGATATCCCCTTCATAACCCACCACTACCCGTCTTGCCAAAGCCAATGGTTAACCGTTAAGTTAACGGATAACCATTGGTTTATAAATGTTTTTTTATAATTTATTAATATAAAAAATTAATATAGTAATAGTTAAAAATATTTCATACAAAATACAAAATAATTATTCTAGAATCATAATTTTTAATATCTTTATCGAGATAACTAAAAATATCAATATCAAATTAAAGAAAATTTACATATTAAATTTTTATATCAGAAAATATTATAATTTATTTGAAATATTAATACATTAGAAAAATAAAGAATAGCACTCTCAAATTTGATTAAATATGAGTTTATCAAACAACAAGCATATTCGAACTGAAAATTATTCAATATTAAATGTAAAACTTGAGAAAACGTAAACTATAACTTTTTTTTCTATCTAAGATAGTTTTATAAGTATATATAATTAAATCTAAACGGGTCATTAATTTTGTACGCGGGTAACCATTTGGGTAGCGGAGGGATATTTGTAAAACCACTACCTGCTATGTTTTAGGCGGGTGAGCACTTTTAGAACCCGTTTCACATCCATAACAGTTTAACTATCCAATTCCACTATAAACGGGGCGATTATCCAACGAGTAGCGGGCTAGATAACCCAAATTGTCATCCCTAACCAAGCTAACCAAAACAAATGATTGTACATAAATTTCGAAATATTTATAGTTTGTTTGACAACATCAGCGACATGTGGAAGCTAGCCAATTTCTTTCAACATCAAATTCAGACAATGGGCGACACAAGATGTCCAACTTATATGTGGATGCCTCTGATTGATTAAGTTTCCAACCGCCTTAAAATTTGAACCATTATTTGTCACTATGTGAACTACGTTCATTATACCAACAAACTGAATGCATTCTTCAAATAGATCCGCCAATGCAATTGCATTTATAATGATATTAGATGCATCAATTGATTTCCAAAATACGAATCCTTTGGAAAAAGAGAATAAAAAGTTAATCAAGACATGTTGTGAAGTACTCATCCAATCGTCTGCCATAATACTACATCAAAACATACTCCAATCTCCTAGCAAACTTTCTACACAACCATCAACTTCAAATTTTGTACTAAGTAACAAATTTTTTCTGAGTGCATGACATTTTGACACTTGGAAGCGAGGACCACAAACAATCGCCTTTGCAAACATCGAACTAAAGATGTCCGACTTACATGCATTAAAAGAAATACATTGATCATAGAAAAATTTTGCGATTTCCATGTGTGCTTGTGATGTAGCTTCTTTCCCAGCCAAACATCCAACAAAAAATTGTTGAACATTTTTCTTATGTTTCTTATTCTCATTGCTCGATTTTTTGAACTCTTGAAATTGAATCAAACTCAATAATATCATCATCTTGTTCACTATCAACATCGATATACGAGAAATCATCAATTTTTCTTTGTTTGGTAACCTTCTTCATCTTTTATGTGACTTCAATTGAATATATTATCTCAATCCTAATACTTTCAGAAACACCCATACATGTCTCACATCACCACTTTTTACAATCAAATGTTCCTTCATTCTTGTAATTCCACCGCCTCACTTCATGAGAACAACGCTAATACTTCAAATGATGTGCTCCAAATTTTTCTACATATTCCCAAGCAATGTCCTTATTTTTCACTATCGAAGCTTGTGAAGATGACAATTTCATCAGGAGTTCCTGATACCAAACCAACTTCTTCAATCTCTATCTTAAGAATTAAAAATATAGCAAATAATAGTAAAAAAGGCAATAACAATGAAATTAAAAAACAATTGACAAGATTGTTCGTGAGACAAGCCCTAACCATACCAAATATAAAAAAATTGATATAAAAAAAGTCACCTAACAAAAATAATTAAAAGTCAATCGGCAAGATTGTTCGGGCTGCAAGCCCTAACCATAAATAAAATCAAAAGAATTGATATTAAAAGAGACACCTATTGTTTATTTCTTGGTACTTTGATTCCCTAATCCACATTTTATGAATAAAGTGCTTGACCTCGGATTGCACACTTGAGAGGAGGAAAGCTTGTCTAAGTAATGAAGCTGAAAAAAGAAATCATAAGACTCATTATAATCCACCAAAACTTGCATTTGACTTCCAAACTAACTCAACGGAAACACTTAGTGATCAACAAACTTGTCAAAAAGTATTAAAATAATATAAAATAGAGTTTTTAACAAAAACAGAAATCAAATAGAAGTAAGCTTCTCATAATGAATATTCCACGAGTTCTCTTCACAGTAAATCAAAGTGCAAGGATAAAAATAAACTTCAATCGCATCATTGGTGTTACTCCTCATCCGCAGAATAACAATAAAACGATGTTAAGCATCTCAAACTATATAAAGACTATCTTCAACACCGAAATCAGGGATTTCAGATAGAAAGGGGAGTAACTTATTCAAACATCATAGATCCAAATTCAAATACCATAACAACTTCTTCTTGGTGACGTTGCATGGCAGGTTCATGGGTCTCGAAAGTAGCAAAAATTTGTTCGTCAACTAATTTTGAATCCGTAAAACCACAAATATGCATCAACCCAATTTCCAAGGCAAGTTGTATTCTTGCAAGTAGTGATTCATATTCCACAACATTATTGGACAAAGGAAATAAAGCTTCACCGCCGCATGTATATGCTCTCCTTGGAAGGTGATGATGCGAATACCAACTCCAACCCTACCTTGTGTTGACCCATCGACAAACATATCCCATACATCATCCTCTTGCTCAGTGGTCACAGTGGCCCTCGCCATTTCCACCACAAAGTCCGTCAAAACTTGTGCTTTGATTGTCCTACGAGGTACAAATTCTAAATTCATTACACTTAATTGAATAGCCCATTTGGCTAGCCTCTTTATTGTATCAGACTTAGATGGAACAACCTCTAAAGGTTGATCCATAAAATCTTTGATAAGTCTACCCACAAAATAATGCTTCAGTTTCAATGAAGCCTTTTTTAATGCCAAGAGAAACTTTTCGATGTTTGTATATCGGGTTTCAGCAGGAAGCAGAGTGTGACTTACATAATAAACCGGTCGGTGCACCCCATCAGTGATCGGGATTGTCAAATAAAGGCCCAGAGGTTCGTCGACAGTTGGACTTACATGCAGAGGTAGACTCTACCAATATTTTTTCAGGTCGTGAAGTGCTCTCTCAAACTCCTCGTCTCACTACAACTTATTCCCTTGTCGAAGGATCTTGAAGAATGAGTAAGGCACGATCAGTATACCTAGAAATGAACCTGTTCAAGGTCGCTAGTCGATTGGTTAATATCTAGAACTCCTTTTTGGTGCTTGGTGTCATCATGTCGAGGATGACCTTCGTCTTCTAGTTTGGCTTCTATCCCTCTTTTTGAGACAAAATGTCCAATGAACTTTCCTGTATGAATACCTAAGCAACACTTCAAAGGGTTGAACTTTAGCTAGTATTTTCTAAAAAGTTCAAAAATCTGAACAGATAGAAAATATGGTCTTTATCATTCTTAGACTTAACAATAATGTCATCCACGTACACCTCCATTTCATTCACAAATTAAAAGCTGGTAAGTAGCTCCAGCATTTTTCAGTCCAAATGGTATAGCAATATAGCAAAAGACACCACTTGGCTTAACAAAAGATGATTTTTCTGAACCTGGCGAGCGAGGAAAATTTGATAATACCCAGAATAGGTATCCAATGTACTCATCAGTGTGCTCCCGACAACATCATCGACCAACCTATCAATG
This sequence comes from Utricularia reniformis, assembly GCA_009725065.1. Taxonomy (NCBI): domain Eukaryota; kingdom Viridiplantae; phylum Streptophyta; class Magnoliopsida; order Lamiales; family Lentibulariaceae; genus Utricularia; species Utricularia reniformis. The sequence continues at coordinate 157,903 of RWGZ01001725.1, read as the reverse complement.
TGTAGAAGGGGATATGGATCTGACGTACATAATTTGTTAAACCCCTGTAATCAACTCACATCTGCCACTTTCCCCCAGACTTTAGTACCACCACAAGATTGGCTACCCACACATAGTACTTGATTTTCGTAACTTATCCAACATCTACTAGTTTCGTAGTTTTCTGCCCAATGATTTCTACCACCTGTGGAGAAAAGGGTCGAAATTTTTGTTTTATCTGTCCAACATCGTGATGTGTATAAATATGGTTCTCCATCATGACGTGGTGTATTCCTCGAAGATCCCGAGGGCTCCAAGCGATCACTTCAACATTGTCCTGCAAAAGATTGCCAGATCATTTTCAAAAGCGGGGACAAGGTCGAAACCAATACTAGTGGTTTTGTCCAGACTCCTAGGAATGAGTTCTATCACTTTGGAGCCCGCTGGCTGCATGGGCATGGCTACCCTAGGTTCCCTCAAATATTCAATAGCATCGACCCTGAATCGAACAAGTCTCATCGACACTTACAGTCACTATTCCAGTAGCGGTCAGAAACTTCTGCTTTAAGTGAAAAATCGAAGGAACAGTCTCAAAAGCATTGAACCCTAGTAGTCCAAGAATTAAATTGTAAGCTATACCGATAACCTTGGCTATATACTCCACTCCGTCCGTGACTTTTCCCCGCTTCCAAGCATGGTCGGTAGACAAATATTCCAAGAGAACAACGGATCGTTGATCAAATGACCACAACGTCATCTTCAAAGGCTGTAGGTTGGTTACATTCAAACCCATCGAGTTGACCACACTCTTAGAGAACATGTTATAGAAACTCCCCTGGTAGACCAAAATCCGATGGACCCTATGATTGGCAATATCAACAGTTATGATGATGAGATCATTTTGGGGTTCGTGAATACCTTCATTGTCAGTGTTATCAAAAGTGATATCACTCTTCGGATGTTTCGGAGCACCTTCAATGGACATGACCTTAGTCGAGTTCAACAACTCACTAGTGTGGCGTTTCCTAACTTTTTGTGAAACATCCCATCGATCACATCCTGAGATAAAGAAAATCTCAGTATACTTCAGCTCGTTCTCGACATAATTGACGTTTTCCAAATTGACGATCTCTGGAGCGTGAAATTATGGAGGGGAGGAAGGACCTCAGGGGTTGGAGATCGTCGGTTGCTAGGTCGATCGTTTGGTCGACCGTTTCTTCGCTGGTTCTGAGAAATTTGCCGAGGGTGATCATTACGTTCTTCGTTTCATTGCTAAGGGGCATAACGACGTTCGTCGTCATGCTCGTCTCTTCTCTGTTCCCATGTTGCATCTTTTTCACGGGCCTTTTCCCATTAGACTCAAAATTTCATTCTTTTACAAGTTCCTTGATGCGATTCCCAAAGATGTTGCATTCAATTGTACAATTATCAGTGAATTTATGTAATTTACAGTATACCATTTGACTCACAATATCCGTTCCCGAGTTTGGCACAAATTCACTTCCCTCCATCTTCTATCAGAAGGATGAATTTTCTTTTCAATATGCTTCAGTACTGCAGGTTCTTTTTTACCATGAAGGGCACCAAAGTTTCCTCCTCTTTTATGTATTTGTTGATCTTCTGGTCAGCTGCCCCAGCAATGTGGGAGGATTTTTAATATGACTGGCTGAGAGTCCAATTTCTCCTTGGGGTCCATCTTGATCCCTTGTGCTACATGATGGAATTTCTCAATAAACTATCTCAAAGTCGTTTTTCCAGGGGTGTACCTAAGAGCATATAGTTCCACCTTGCTCCATGGAGGACCTATGTTTGGAGCAAACTCTTGAGTGAACAGCATGGCGAAATCCTCAAATGAACGCACAGACCACGAAGGCATATTTTTAAACTACGATTTAGCATCCTTTTGAAGAGTGACTGCAAAAATTTTGCACCTGATGGCATTGCTTGCCCGGACCGTCCCCATCCGCCACTCAAAATCAGATAAATGATCCAGATGGTCACCAAAACCAGCAAAGGTTGGCATTCCGTCAGGAGATCAGAAGGAAAGCTCTGGAACATCGTTCATGATGTGTAGCTTCCACAGATTTTGGTTTTCCATGAAAACAATGCATCGAAAAAGATCTAGGGGGCAGAATTTCTCAATGAGTTTACCAGAAGGTCCTCACGGAAGGCGCAAAATATTATGGGTAAAAATTATACTCTTTAATATTGTAAGAAATTTTGTGTGAGAACCCCTAGTAATCGGCTGCCGTAATAGAAAACACCAAGAATTATATGTGGGAAACCAGAGAACCGGGAGAAAAAACCATGGGGCACCAAACCCATGAGGAATATGAATAAGAGAAGAGAAAGTTACAGAATACAGAAAGAATCTCTTTTGCGACTGATGGGCTAAGCTCCCTGACTTCATCCTCTCCTCCCCATTTTATAGGGGTTAAAGATGAATAAACAATTACTAAATCCTATCATAATCTTTTCCTATCTAATCAGCTGTCCCTCAAGCCTATTAATCCGAATTTTATTGCGTAAAAGTAGTGCGGCGCCGTCTGAGATTGGTGGGGCAACCATTGTTGACAATTTTCATCATCACCGTTCTTTTCGATCGTAAGGCCACCATCCTCTGTCGAAAAGGTTTTTTTAGCTCATGCCTATCAAAACTTTCTCATGTCGACCGCCCTTATGACTGCCCACCAGGTTCTGCGTGCTACATGCCTATCGCCTATCCAACAAAAGTGTCGACCGTCATCTTGCATACCAGACCAGTCTTATTCAACTCGTCGTCATAAATTCATCCATTAACCGAATGCTGCTCTTTTAAGATATATAGTTAATAAGAAGAGAAAAAGGTGGAATCTACATTTATGTAGGGAGTCAAGGAGGAATATCCTCCTTACTTTTCATAAGTGGGCACTGGTAATAACTAGGGATAGAAAATTCAACATAGAATTTCTAACTATACATGTTTGAATACAAATGATAATGAGCTTTTCGATGTTCTATGGCATCATCACTTGTGAAGGGATTGAAGTTGAGAAGGACAAAGTTCAAATATGTCGAATAATGTGTAAATTGTGGGAAATCCAAATAACGGTCTGAGTTAATGAATTGCAAAGGAAATGACTTGTAGGGCAAATACACTTGTCTATACACACCACAATCGTTAGATGATGTACATGTGAAGTGTGAGGGATAAGTCGTACAGTACTCATTAGCGTTTTAAGCTCGAGATATACGAAACATTGGAAGCTGAAACATCGACCCAACTATGTGACACATGGATTGTTGGGCCTACGGTCAGTTTTAATCAATTAGATGGCTCCAAATTCCGTTAAGTTATCAGAACACATATATGTCCAAGTAACATGACTATTCTAGCAAGGAAATCGAAGAGCAGTCAAGAGCCTAGATGGTTGGATCACAATCATCCTTCTTAAGGTCGCTCATATCCAAGAAACTAGTGAACGTGAAATCCGAATCGGTTACATATGATTTACGATAAACCTGCCCGACCAAGATACACGGTTTAAAAAAACCTCTCAAACAATGATGCGGTCCCATGAGAGAATTGATCAAGTATCTAAAGCATAAGGCACATATCAGGCCACACCAGGAAACCCTGAGTGGCCCTGATGAGAATGAGATGTATGTTTGGTCATGGTTCATCCCTAGAACAAGACAATTGGAATCCCTGAGTAAGGCCTTGCAATAAATCGTAGAACACCACACTTAAGGGGTGCAGAGTGACTGTTACAACATTAGACGCACATAATGGTAAATGTTAACGATGATTATGCCTTCGATGACAATAAGTTACAACAAATGAGGGAAGAAAGCAAAACACAATTGTGCCCGATGGATATCTATAAATACATGGGAGCAAGAAGGAAAAAGGGATCCCCAAGCCTTTGATTATTCAATCCAGTTGTTATCCTCAATCCTTTCAGCATCTAGTCTTCGTTTAGATTGCATAAACCTTTTGTAAACCTGCAATTTTATAGTGCCTTTGCTAAAAGCATCTTCTCATGTTCTGTAGTTTTTCCTCTCTTATCTTACAGTTTTCACATAAGAAACCATGCACCTCCGTCTCACATTACTCGAAGACATGTAACTGTTAATACCCCTTGAAAAATGACCTAAACAGTTAACAAATAGTTTAACTTGTTGTGGTTCAAAAACCGGGGGTGTCAACAGTCGTCCGTTTAGTTGCAAAACGAACTCGGTTGTAACTTATTTAATGTGTGGAAGACTATTATGAATTAAATATAAAAGAGACAGGGCAGTTTTAGAGTGGAAAACCTCAAAGCTGAGGAAAAAACCACTTGACTAAGAGCTGGAAACGCCCTTAGTCGATTCAATAAACAAGATGCTAATCACAAATACCATGTTTGTTCTTTAGACAACAAGGGGAAGAAAGCTTATCGAAAATAAATCGATAGATGGCTAAGTAAGAAAACTAGGAAGGAGAATCAGAAGAGGATCATTTTCTTCGCTTCCCAAGTGTCATTTTTATACGCCTACTATGCTGCGTGAACATTAAGATTTCGTTTTGTGCTTGTACTCTGCGGCTAGGTCGGCTCGTATCAGGCGGGACAGCCGCCGGGCATGACTTAATAGGGCTGCACGATGCTAGGCTTTTCGGCGCTACTAGCCGGCTATCTCCAGACTGAGGGAGGCTCATATGACTCCTTCGGACCATGCCTATGACAGAATTGTCGGAGGTTGTTGTCGCATGTAGAGGAATTTGGATAGCCCGAAGCATAGCGTGTGAGATGTGGACCGATCGGTCCTGGTAAGGGGGAGAAAGCTGGGCCCTATCGATCGGGACAGATCGATATGAACGGGCGGTCGGGCTCGACTGGCCTGGCTGGGCCATCCATTCACGTGAGCTGGATCTGGGCCTCCAAGTTCGGCTTATGTTACTTGGGTTGGTGTGACTAAGCTTGGCCTTGATGAGGTTCGAGGTACCGGGTCCGGGGATCTCCTCACTTGCCCCTCGGACTCTATCGCCACCATGGTGGTGATGTGAGTTCGATTATCAGATTGAGAGCGTTTGAGGCAGGAGTGCCCGATCGAAACAACGGAAGATCGTACCCAAACTGGTCGTAACGGCGTCCTTGGGGACCGATCCTGCACTTAGAAATTTAAGAGTGTGAATTTTCAAATTTGAAATTCGTAACGGTTAAGGGTAAAAGCGCAATTCTGGGCTCTATAGTAGCCAACGTCTTTCCGTATTCCAAAGTGGGGACAGATTGTCAGACTGTAGTAATGACGTGTCGCCCTGTGATTGGATAATGCGCTACTATAAAAGTCAGGATTTCTGCCTTGTGCAACCATCGTTGTAACTTTGCGAAAGACTCTCCGAGCCCTAGAATTCTCTGGCGATTTCGCTCGACCATCTTCCAACTCCAGTTCTCTCAGAAAACTTAAGGTAACCATCCATGGCACCTCGTAGGGCAAGGTATCGAGTGGTTTCTGAAATGGACCTAGAAGTATTTCGGGCCAAATTTTCAATCCTTGCCCATTATTCCATCTGGAGGGGGATGGAAGACGTTCCCTGCTTCCTTCCTACCGAGATGAATGTTCCGGCTAACGGCATACCCGTTAGCTATGCCTCCCTGAGGTTTGGCCTGCGTTTTCCCCTTCATCCTTTTGTCGCAGCTGTACTCCGGGAGATCCATTGCCCAACCTTTGCTCTTTTCCCGGGCAATTATGTCTATATAATCGCCTTCATTTTCTACTGCCATAAACAGGGGGTACATCCAACCCTCAAACATTTTTTCAACCTATTCCTGGTGGGATCCCGCAGGGGAAGGAGGTTATTAGGGGGTCGCAGATGTACTATCTAGCGACCCGAACGAAGGATTGTATTATCGTAGACGAGGAAGATTCCCTTCATGAATGAGAATCTTTCTACGTCTGGATAGACATCCCGAGAGAGGACCTGTTGAAGGTTACCTTCATAACCTCCCATCTCAACATCGGGAAGTTGGACCGAAACCAGTTCAACCCATCCCGCCAGGATATTGCCAATACCTTGGCAATGCAGTTTATATCTCCTCCCGAAAGGCATCTGAAACGAATAGACATACTTCGGGAGAAGAAGCTGCTAGAGATAGGGGTAGCAGGTAGAACTGGCGTCCCTTCCCCGAAAGGCATATTCTCTAGCTCCGACTCGTCAGAGTCATAAGAATCGGGTACGACTCTAGTTTTCTTTAGTTCATATCTCATGATCGTTATTATTTTTCTTTTGCAGTTTACACCGATACGATGTCTCGAAACCAACTTGCCGCGCTGTAAAGGCCAAAAAGGATGCCAAGCTGCAAGCGTCCAAGCCAAAGCCCAACGCTGCTGCTGGGTCTTCACGATCCGTGGGGAGATCCAGCAGCCAGAGGCCTGAGCCCCGATCGATGAATGAGGCGGACGAGGTGATTTCTAAAAGAATTCGCTCGTTAGGCCTTCCCGCTATGTACAGAATCGGGAATAACTCCCCTCTAGATCTTAACGTCGTGCGGTTGTTGCTGTAGGGGTCAATGCGGGTGGAGGGCGTTCGCCCATCCTCCAGTTTAGGGGACAGAGTGTCGAAGCTTCATGTCCCTACGTTGATGAGCAAGCGGGGCCTCGAAGAGGAAGCCCTGAAGCAATATAAGAGGTTGTAGTCAGCCGTGAGTAGACCTGCAGTCTCGATCCCGGTGAAAGGGATCACTATCCGGGAGAAATCGGCCTCCTCTTCGTCGAACCCCGAGTCCATTAGGGAGGCTATCCAGGAAATGGTAGCCTTCGTTTCCAAAGCCAGGGGACTGAAAAGGGTCCCCCTCTCATGGAAGGACGACGCTCTTGAAGAATACCGGCTTTTAGGGAGAAAAAACCCGCCCGGCATCGATGACGCACTTACCGGCCTGGTGCTATCCTATCTGGAGTCCCAGGCTGTGGTAAGCTATCTTCAACTCTCGCCGCCCCGATTGGATCCTTGTTTTTATATCAAAGTTGTTTCTTGCAGGCACATAGAAGGGATATGGACCTTGCCTCTACCGTCCAACTAAGCCGAAGCATCTCTTCTGCTTCTGAAGATTTGGAGAGTCGACTTGCCTTAGCTCAGCGGCAAGTCGAGATCAAGCAACAAGAGCAGGAATAGGTCCGGGCCGATCGGGACCGCTTTAATGGAGCTTTGGTTGGAGCGGGCACTGAGCTTTCAATAGCTACCTCTAAGGTGGGAGAGGCCCAAGCAGCTGCGAACTCCGCAACGGCCCGCTTTTTGGAACTGGAGCGTTAGATTCAGGAATTATCTGACGAGAGCAACATACATCTCCTGCGATCCCAGGAAGAAAAAGATGCCTTAAGGAAGGAAAAGGAAGCATTAAAGGAAGACTTGGTTAGGGGCAAAGAAGCAACTTAGGGGGTGGTTCGAGATGCCCTTCTAGGTTTTGTCCGATCGCCAATTATGTTTGCCTTAGCGGCAAATGTTTATGGACCGAGCATCTCCCAATATATGGATAACATGAAGGACCAAATGATCAGCAAATTTGGTCTGGATCTCGAAGATGAACGTTGGGAGACGATCGATCCCCTAACCAAATATGGAAGCTTCCGTGAGATCCCAGTGCTGGAAGAACCCCCGCTGGAGAACTATCCCAACTATCCCCTCTTTGACCTGATGGAAAGATCGGTCAATGAAATATTTGAAGAAAGAGGCAAAAAGGTAGAGGATCTCAAGGCATGCATCGTGGAGAAGTCTGGAGAAGCAGACAAGGAAGAAAGACAGATAGACTAGGTCTTTAATTTTGAAGTCCCTTCCTTTCTGTATTTGCTTTGTTAACTTCAATGGAATGTTTCTGCTAAGTGTAAGATCGGGGTACAGGCTGAACCCGGACCAAATGGTACTCTCAACTTAACTTTGAGTCTTGATGGGTTTAATAAGTTAGGGGATTTCAATTGCACCAATAGACCACACTTGAATCCGTCCCTGAAAAATATTATGACCTTGGCGGCTGATGAGAACTCTAGGACCGGGTACCTTGTGATGGGTAAGGCCCAGCAACGATCGGACCAATTTAAATGGCGAAAATGAATCCTTATAGCCCATTCCACACCTCCAATAAAGAGCGGCCCGATGTTCTACTGAGGACCGAAGATGACCTTAGCGAAATAAAGAGTTTTCTGCCAGTTAGCACTTGGGTTCGGTCCGAACAGTTACGATTCACGTTTACCATGCTTCGGGCCTTCCCACATTTACCACGCTTCGGGCCCGATCACGTTTACCACGCTTCGGTCCCAGCCTCGTTTTACATCCTGCGATAACAACCTCTAACAAACCTGTCAGAGGCGGTTACGGAGCGTGATTTACACTCACTAAGAAAATGAATTCTTATAGCCCATTCCACACCTCCAATAAAGAGCGGCCCGATGTTCTACTGAGGACCGAAGATGACCTTAGCGAAATAAAGCGTTTTCTGCCAGCTGGCACTTGGGTTCGGTCCGAACAGTTACGATTCACGTTTACCACGCTTCGGGCCTTCCCACGTTTACCACGCTTCGGTCCCAGCCTCGTTTTACATCCCGCGATAACAACCTCTAACAAACCTGTCAGAGGCGGTTACGGAGCGTGATTTACACTCACTAAGAACTCTATAAATACAGGGCCAGACGACGAAGATAACAGGACCCTTTGGACGCGGAAGAACAGGCTGTTACCCTGCCGGATTCTTATCGCTTTCTTTACCTCGTCATTTTCATTAGCCTTTCTTGTATAAACTTTGAATTATTTCATTAGTGAGCAGGCTAAGAGCATAATCATCTCTTAGTCGAGTGGTTTTCACCCCAATTATTGGGGTTTCCACTATATATCGCCGTGCACTTACTTTGTTGTTAGCTTTTGATCGTCGTCCACACTTAAAAGAAATCAGAACCGAGTTCGTTTGTTGAACGAACCGGACGACTGTTGGTACCCCCTAAAAAGGGACCATAACAGCGGCGTTGCCTTGGTTCTTTATAAGTCCCATGACAAGCTTAGTCGAACCCCCGGTTCCGAGGACAGTTCCATGGCGAGCTTCGGCTTGCGCTTTGACCGGCTAACTCTGTCCTTGTTATCCCGTTCATGGCTAAGCACAAGAAAGCAAGGGCTGTTTCCAGGTGGTGGGTGCCATCAAAGGGGAAATTAAGTTAGTAGTGAGTTCTGGGAGTTTTCGATCCATCTAAGTACTCAGAAAGCGTGGAAGCAACTGACTCGTCAGAGCGGTCACACTACTTGGGAGCCTTATGGATGGACCGCTACAGTCACCAGTCGAAACTCGTCCAAAAAATCAACTTCAAGATCGTTCACTTATCTAACTAGAAATAGTTTGTATTACACCCATTGTAACTTATTCATGTATGAGAAACATTTACAGTTCAAAACTGCCAAATAGCGTCAATTACTTTATATAAAATATCGCCTTAGGTTCATAACATTCCAGGTTCGGGGGATCTCACTTCATCCAAAGTTTCTAACTTATAAGCCATAGCCCTTATGTTCTTGAGGACTCGATAGGGCCCTTCCCAGTTCCTGTTCAGCTTCCCAACGTTTTTCTGAACTCTCACATTCCTGAGAAAGAGGTAGCCTTCTGAAAATTCTCTGGGCAAGACCCGCTTGTTATGAGCCCGCTCCATTGTTCGCTGACAGGCACACATGCGCGCATAAATGGCGTTCTTTTTCTCTTCATTCATTTACAAATCTAAGGATCTTCGCTCATCGTTCAGATGCTCGTCATATTGGGTTATTCGAGGTAATCGTATGGCCACCTCCACTGGACTGACCGCTTCGGACCCGTATACCAAAGAAAATGGAGATTCTTGGGTCGTTGAATGGTGAGTAATCCAGTAAGCCCATAGAACCTCGTATATGTGACCGGCCACTTTCCCCCAAAATCTTCCAACTTAGTTTTTAATCCCTTCAGGATAACTTTGTTGGATACCTCCGTCAATCCGTTAGTGTGGGGATGAGCCACCGATGAGAAATGCTGAGCAATACCAAATTTGACACAAAGATCTCGAATGGCTTTACCGCGAAATTGAAGTCCATTATCTGATACAAAAGCTCGAGGTACTCTAAAGCGGCTTATGATGTTCCTCCATAGGAAGTGTTTCACAACCTTTTCGAAAATAATAGCCACCGTTTCAGTCTCAATCTACTTTGTATAATATTCAACCGCCACAATGCAGAACTTTCGCTACTGGACCGATCTAAGAAACGGTCTCAAGATATCAATCCCCCATCAGTCATATGGACAAGGAAGTGGAGTCATTGACAGGGATGCTCCTGGCAGTTGGGGGACCGGAGAAAGGTGTTGGCAAGCAGCGCAACGTCTTGTATACTTTTTAGCATCTTCGAGGAGCGTTGGCGAGAAATAACCGGCCCTAATAATGCGATGATATAGTGATCGAGCCCCAGAATGTATACCGCATATCCCATCATGAACATGAATCATGACTGCCTCAGCCTCGATAGGGGATATACATCGCAAGAGCGGTCCTTCAAAACATTTCTTGAATAATTGCCCGTCACTTAGCACATATCGCTTCGCCCGGGTCTCAATATTTCTGGCCTCATATGCATTTTTAGGTAGATGGCCATCGGTCAGATACTTGACAAAAGGGGCCATCCACGAGGGCTCTGCTGGTAAGTCAATGGCATTTATTCTCAAGTCATGTAGTTCATAGCATAAAGCCCCAACTTCCTCAAGCGACTGTTCGATCACAGAAATTTCGACCGAATGTTGGTCCTGAATGTGGACCGATACTGTGTCTCGTCCATTGTCCGGTAGGCCTGCAGCGAGCCTGGCTAATGCATCGGCCACCTTACTTTGTTCTCTAGGCACATGGTCAAGTGAGAATTCACGGAACTTTCTTGACATCTCCAGGACATTTGCATGGTATAGCTTCATGGTTGACTTATGTGTTTCAAATCGTCCTGCGAATTGCTCCACCACTAACTTGGAATCTGAGAACATTCGCACCTTAGCCACTCCCATCTTTTGGGCTAAGGTCATCCCCGACAGCACGGCCTCGTTTTCCACCGCGGAGTGGATAACGTCGCCTTGAAGTGTAGTGAGGGTGATGCCCGCTCTTCTCTCCCGAAGGTTGATCCGTCAACATAAATGACCCATCAGTCGTCCTCTTGGTTCAGAAATATGACTTATCGGGTCATCTCGACCACGAAATCCGCGAGGACTTGAGCCTTAGTCGCCCTTCGGGGAACGAATTCCAAATACATGGAGTTGATCTTGATTTTCCACTTGGTCAACCTTTCATTGGAGTTTGTCTGACTCAAAACTGCCTTCAGATGCTGATCAGTATACACATAAACCTTTCGGCCTTCAAAATAATGCTTAAGCTTGGATATAGCTTTCTGTAAGACCAGCATGAATTTCTTCAAGGTAGTGTATATGGTTTCGGCTGGTACCAAGGAATGGCTCACGTAGTAGATAGGTCGGTGAACGTCATCCCCAATGGTTACCAAAGCTGCGCTGACTATGGCCTCTGATACGGCCAGATATAACCCTAAGGGTTCATGGCAAGTCGGGCTCACCATCAGAGGAGGAGTGCTCAGATAAGTCTTCATGTCTGAGAATGCCCGATCGCACTCTTCGGTCTAGCCAAGATGGTTGGCTTTTCTTAATACCCTGAAAAAAGGGAGAGTCCGATTCGTGGACCTAGAGATAAACCTGCTCAGCGCTGCCAATCGGCCAGTCAGCCTCTAAAATTCTCGCTTGTTTCTCGGACGTTGCGTGTCATTTATCGCCTGGACTTTTTCCGGATTAACCTCTATGCCTTTCTCAGAAATGTAATATCCAAGGAACTTGCCACTTCGAATCCCGAAGCAACACTTGTTAGGATTTAGTTTGAGCTTATATTTACAGCATACTTCGAAACAACGAGACAAATAAGGAATATGGTCTTCATCATTCATGGACTTGACAATCATATCATTAACATACACTTCCATAATGTGGCCTATCAAAACCCTATAGATTTTGTTGACAAGCCTCTGGTATGTTGCTCCAGCGTTCTTTAAGCCGAAAGGCATAACCTCATAGCAATAAACGCCGTCCTCTGTCATGAATGATGACTTCTTGTGATCTTCCTTAGCAAGGAAGATCTGATGGTACCAGGAGTAAGCGTCCATGGTACTCATCATCGTGCTGCCAGCTACAGCATCCAAAATCAGTCAATATGCGGCAGTGGGAAAGGATCCGACTCACAGCTCTTGTTGACGTCGGAAAAATCAATGCACATCCTCCACTTCCCATCTGCCTTGATGGCCACCACTGGGTTTGCAACCCATTCAGTGTAGTGAATCTCCCTAATGAAACCCGACCGCAGCAACTTATCCACCTCGACTCGGATGATCTCAATCTTCTCAGGAGAATAGCGTCTCCTGTTTTGCCTAATAGGCTTGGTTCCGGGCAAAGTGTTGATCCGATGCTCACTCTCGGATTGGTCAATTTCCGGCACATCGTCCGAGGTCCAAGCGAATATGTCCACATTGCTTCTCAGCAAGCGGACCAGCTCTTCTTCGAAGGTAGGGGCCAAATGTGCCCCGATGCAAGTAGTCTTGGTTGAGTCATCTTCAACAAAGTTGATAAGCTTGAACCCAACGGGTGCCATGGCCTGCCTCGATTGGGGGAGCTCTTCGAGCAGATCCACCCTAGCTCTCTTGATTGGTGCCAAGGTTCGGCACGAGCTCATGTAGCACTGTTTTGCAACTTTCTGGTTCCCCTTGACAGAAATCACTCCATGAGTGGAGGGGAACTTGAGCATCATGTGGTATGTAGAAGAGATCGCCTCAAACTTACTGAGGCCGGTTAGTCCAATAATAGCGTTGTAAGCCAGATCGACTTCAACGACTATGAACTCCAGGGTTTCCCATCGGTCACTACCGGGCTCCCCCAAAGTGACCGGGAAAAGAATTTTCCCGCACGGGATAACACTCATTCTTTAGAATGCCCATAGGGTTATGTTGGCGATAGGGAGATCATGAGCCGTGGCTCCCAGCATCTCAGCCACTTCACGCTTCATCAGATTGCATGAAGCCCCGGTGTCCACCAAAATCCTATAGACCCGTCGGTCGACGATGATTCCAGTGATGATGTGGGGGTCATCACATGGATCGGTAACCCCTTCTCGATCGGCTGCGGTGAAGGTGATATCGCCCTCGAAGGTAGAGGACCGCTCAGCTGATTCATATTTGACCAGCACCACAGATTTAGAGCTTTCGGGAAACTCCTCACACGTTGCTCTTTTTCGGTCCCTGACAGACTCGTTAATTCTTATTATGCCGGAGATAACATAAATGTCTCCAACAACTTTCTTTTCTCTAGGCACCTCCTCATTCGGGGGAGGTTGGGTGACTACTTCAGCAGATGGGGGAGCTGGCTGCTCCCGCCTTATACCTTCGTTTCGCGGAGCTTTGCCGCCACGGCCCCGCCATCTCCTCCTTTGGCCATGGCCACAGTTTTCTTGACCGTACTCGCTTATATCTAGTTCGGGTTGGGGCGATCTACGGTCTCCTGCCCGATCGTTGTAGTGTAGGGGCTGGCCACGATTATCTCTCCCCGTCGGCCTGTGACGATCGTCACCCTGATGGCTCGTTCGGGGAGACTCCGCTCGCTTGCCCCTATGATCATTATGATCGGGCTTTTCATTATTCATTGCCGCTACCGTCTCTCGCAGTAGCAGACATTTCAGCGTCGGGTGATCGCGGTTGTGATGCAACTCGCAATAAACCTGATTTTCCTCCTTCTTCGGGGGGACACTCTTCTCAGCCACAGCCGCAACTTCCCGCGGCTGCCTCTTAGGGTAAGACAACCTATGATCGCCCTCGGGATCAGAATTCCCGCTAGGCTTTCGATATCCCGCTCCCAACGCTTCATCCACCTTGATATACTTGTTGATTTTCTGAAGGAGATTTCTCAAGGTGGACGGTGGGCTTTTTACAAGGCTCGCTGAAAGGCCGCACGGTCCCAAGACATGTTGCAAGATATCAATTAATCTCGGAGCTCCAACTTGATACCCCGAGCAGTTCTGTTAAACTTCTCCATAAAAAGCGGAGACTCATCTTTGACGGGATATACTTCAAGTCGTATAGTTCCTGCCTACTTCGAGGCGGTCCTACATTTGGAGCAAACTGCTCCGAGAAAGCTAGAATGAATCCGCCATACGACTGTATGGATAGGGCCGGTAAGTTCTTGAACCAGGTCCGGATATCGCCCTGCAACCCTGCCGCGAAGATGCGGCACTTCAGTGAGTCAGAGGCCCGAACAGTTCCCATCCTCAGCTTGAAATCCGCGACGTGATCGATCGGATCACCGTCGCCTCGGAATACTGGCAACCCTTCGGCGTTGCGATAGTATCGATCGGGTACTGTCGCCCAGATCTCTTCGGAGAAAGGGAGCCTCAAATCTCCCAACACGGCGGAGACACCTCCAGATTGCTGGGATGATGTCTCGGCTACATGCAGATTATGCCACCAGTCATCATCCTTGCTCCTCCTGATCGGGGCATCCATGGCCCGATCAAATAATCCAGGATTGTGCCCCAGATTAGGTCCGCAATCCTCTGCGTTCGCAGGGTCTCCAACTCCCTAGTAAGTTTGTCGATGCGTTTCTGCATCTGTTCCTGGTCCGTCTCAGGAACAGGAGTTGGAGTTCTAATTGGAGGAGGTGGAGTAGATTGGTATCTCGGCCTCCTCATTGTCACTCTGCGCTTGATAATCTCCTCTTCATCGGAGCTCTGCGCGTCTGGGTCGCTTCCGTACCCTCTGCTTGCTGGAACATGGATTGTGATAGCCGGTGGTTCTGTTCCACTCCTCTCCGGTGTAACTTCCATTATATATTTCCTGACAACAGCTTCCAGGTCCTGCAAAGAGAACGTTGACGCTGAAAGGCTGCTGGGAAGCGTATCACTATCGTTCGTCGAAGTTCCAGTTGCCATGCCTTTGATTATCCTATCCAGGGTAAAGACCTCGAATGGGGATTAGAAAATCGTCCCCACGGACGGCGCCAAACTGTTGTGGTTCAAAAACCGGGGGTGTCAACTGTCGTCCGGTTCGTTGCAAAACGAACTCGGCTGTAATTTATTTAATGTGTGGAAGACAATTATGAATCAAATATAAGAGAGACAGAGCAATTTTAGAGTGTAAAACCTCAAAGCTGAGGAAAAAACCACTTGACTAAGAGCTGGAAATGCCTTTAGTCGATTCAATAAACAAGATGCTAATCACAAATACCATGTTTATTCTTTAGACAACAAGGGGAAGAAAGCTTATCGAAAATAAATCGATAGATGGCTAAGTAAGAAAACTAGCAAGGAGAATCAGAAGAGGATCCTTTTCTTCGCTTCCCAAGTGTCCTTTTTATATGCCTACTGTGCTGCGTGAACATTAAGGTGTCGTTTTGTACTTGTCCTCTGTGGCTAGGTCGGCTCGTGTCAGGTGGGACAGCCGCCGGGCATGACTTCATAGGGCTGCACGACGCTAGGCCTATCAGCGCTACTAGCCGCTATCTCTAGACTAAGGAGGCTCATATGACTCCGCCGGACCATGCCTCTAACAGAATAATCGGAGGTTGTTGTCGCATGTTGAGGAATTTGGATGGCCCGAAGCATAGCCGATGAGATGTGGACCGATCGATCCTAGTGAGGGGGATAAAACTTGTCCCTATCGATCGGGACCGATCGATATGAATGGGCGGTCGGGTTCGACTGGATTGGCTGGGCCGTCCATTCACGTGAGCTGGATCTGGGCCTCCAAGTTCTGCTTATGTTAATCGGGCTGGTCTGATTAAGCTTGGCCCTGATCCGGTTCTGGGTACCAGGTTCCGGGGATCTCATCATAACTCATATTTTCAATTCTTAAAAGTTCAATTATTTTATATTAGTTAAAACCCAAAATTGATGGTCTCTTACTACAATATTAGTAAGAAACATAAATATTGGTTTCTAGAAATTCAAAGTGAATTGTCTAGTTAATACTTAGTCACATGTTACTCCCCTTGCCCTACCTCCTTATCTCTCTTGAGCCGGGTGAGTGAAATCTTACTCAAAAAGTGCAATCAATTTTAATATGTGATTTTTTTAAAATATAAAATCGAAATTATCCAAATATGATTTTTCAACATACATCTTCAACGTTTATTTCTAACAGAATGAACGTATATTGGTGGTATCATACTGTATTTTCTAAAGTGTTATATTTTCTAAAAAAACGATGAAATATAAATGGTCCAACACTATAATTGCATCCAAAAAATGGTCAACAGCATAATTAAATTCATGATTTCTATATATTGGTTTATATGCATTAAACTCTAATGAACAAAATTAAGATAGCGAAGAAATTAATATATATAAACATTCACTTAACACATATGTTTTAATAACTGATGAGAGCTCCGAGGTCCGGTACCCCAAAATGATGGAAGCACAAGTTATACTGGGCTGGTCCATGTGACAAGAGATGAACTTACAAGACCCGAGATGCGAAACTTGGCAGTAATTTGGCCCACTTGATATATCAAGGCCCAAATGCACACATAGTTAAAGAAGCACAAAGTCCTATTTAATATGAAGGACCGAAGGTCGTACAAACGATGGCCTTGAAGTGCTTCGGTGACCAATCCTCTGGATCGGTCCGAAACGGTTACAACAAGCAGCGGACACACCACGTTTTCTGTCATGGGAAAATGACGTTGTCAGAGGTGGTTACAGTGCGTTTTCTACGCACGATTCTCCTCTATAAATACAATGCAAAATGACTAGCTCAAGAAGACCCCCTTTCACGTGTGCATCCATATACTATCGTTACTTTGGATCTCACGATCTCCCTTAGTATGTATTTCATTATAACCTTAACTGTAATATTAATGAATTCGGCTAAGAGTATTTTTACTCTTAGCTAGGTGGTTTTTTCCCCTTCCAGGGGTTTTCCACATTAAATATTGTGTACATTGTTTTATTTGCATTTTCATTATCGTTTCCCAATCTAATCAAATATCAAAACATGCACCGATAATATTAGACCTATTGACTATTGGTACCTAGGTCTTTTAGACCACAACAATTTGTCACCATCCGTAGGAACGATTTTTAGATTCCCATTTGAGTTCTATACTTGAGAAGGACAAGCAAAACCATGGCGACTGGAAATACTGCGAGCAATAACAGTGAGGTTCCCTCTGATAACCTTCCCCCCTACATTTTTCTTACCAGAGGCTTGTTAATAAGATCTTTAGAGATTTGATAGGTCATATGATGCAAGTGTATGGTGAAGATATGATTGTCAAGTTTATGAGTGATGAAAACAATATTTCTTTTTCGTCTCGCTTTAATGAAGTATGTCGCAAATATAAGCTTAAACTGAATCCGAACAAGTGCTGCTTTGGGATCCGAAGTGGAAAGTGCTTAGGATATTGATATCACCCTGAGATATTTATTATTCGAGGACACATATATTTCTATATAGTCATTCCCAAGTCGAGAAATGAAGCAGATCGGGATATTTTGATGATTGACATTGTTTATAGTTTATCGTGGTATTTTGATCGGATTACTTATTTACTGGACTCATGTGCCTAATTTAGATATTAATGGGTCATTATATATTGCACTCAATTATTGGTGGGCTAGTGAGTTAGAATTGGGCTGGACATATCACTTATATAAACATGGCTAAAGTGTTAAGGAGGAGAGTTTGGACTCTTGACCTAAGGAGGAGGCCGCTATTCTTATCATTTTCGGCAGGGAAACCTACGACTACGGCCATCAAAACATGATATTTTTTCTTTGGTTTTCGACATCATGTTCTCCTATTGTAAATCTACGAACTTGACGTTTATAGTGGATTCAAAGGCTACGGCCGGGGTGGTTTTTTATCATTTCTTTTACAAAAAGGTTTTCCACCTACAAAAATCGTGTCTTTTTACTTCTTGCTTTCGTATTACTTTTTCGTTCGACCCCTATCCGTAAAAGGGGGTCTAAATTTTGTTATTGCGGATTTTTAGCAGCGATAACAGATGTTATGTATCTAAAAAGACATAGAAGTCAATCCTGAGAAGGTTCGGACCATTATTAACATGCAACCTCTAAGAAATAAAACGGAGTTTCAAAGGCTGACAGGTCGACTAGCTGCGATGAGCAAATTTATTTCAAAGTCTACAGATTGGGCATTGCCCTTATTCAGAGTACTCAGAAAAGCAAGTCATTTAGAATGGATCGATGATTGTGATCGAGCTTTCTCAGAATTGATAACATATTTGAGCACTTCTCGTTAATAGTGAGTCCAATCAGCGATGAACCTTTGGAACTCAGACATTGATATCAGACAATGAAATTCAATTCCGTGGATGGATAGTTCTGTAATTTTGTCTCAAATTGGGCATTAACCAACATTTTTTGTCAATTACTCACCCTCAAACCAATGGGCTAACGGAGGTATCTAATTGAGTTATCCATAAGGGATTGAAAACAAAGCTTGAAGATTTGGGAGGAAAATAGCTCGATAACATCTATGAAGTATTGTGGGCCTACAGAACTACACCTCGATCTATGACTCTTGAATCCACGTTTTCTCTAGTATATGGGTCTGAGGCAGTTAGTCCGATGTAGGTAGCCATTCGGTCACCTTGGATAACTCAATATGATGAGCATATGAGTGATGAAAGAAGATTGATGGATCTTGAAATAATTGAAGAAAAAAGAAATGACATTTATGCGCGTATTTGTTCTTATCAACGAACAATTGAACGGACCCACAATAAACGTGTTCTACCCATCGAATTATTTGAAGGTGACCTCGCCCTTAGAAGTATAAGGGTTCATAGGAACGTCAGTAAACTTGATAGAAATTGGGGAGGGCCCTATAAAATTTTGAAAAAACTAGAAGTTGGGCTTACAAAATAGAAACTCTGGATGGTGATGAGATCCCCAAAAAGCTGGATATCATGAATTTACGACAATATTTCTTGTAAATATTTTATTATTAATGACAATTCCGAACCATAAATATGTTCATCAATTGTGAAAAGAATACAAGTAAGCGTAATATAAATTTTTTCAAGTTAAGTGAGTCACCGATCCTGGAGATAGGATTTTTTGAACGAGTTTGGATTGGTAACCGCAGTGGTTCATTAGTAAGGCTCCTAAGTAGCGCTGATCTCTCTGATAATTCATATGCTCCTGTAATTATAGAGTGCTTCGGATGGATTGCAAAGCTCTCAGAACTCACTGCAAACTTAATATCCACTTCGATAGTCTTCACCCTCCGGAAATAGCTCTTATGCATATGTATTCTTCCGTAAGAAGAGAGAACGGAGACGGAGTTGGTCAATCAAAGAACAAATTTAGCCTGTCTTGAGACTCATGTAGAATAGGGGTACGACCGAAGCCTGTGGCGGGACTTATAAAGAATCGGGGCTTCGTCGATGCTTGTCATGAGACTCATGAAGAATCGGGGCTACACCGTTTGATATTTTCATTATCATAGGGACGGAACAAGAGTGATCATTACAAGCATTTGAAAATTCATAAGTCATAGACCCTAAGCGAGTTTCACCATAAACTACAAAGGGTGATCGAAGTGCTAAAGCATATTAGTCAACCACGAACACATACTTAAGTAAAGTATTTGAGGAATGAGAATATTATTAACAAAAATATTTTACAAAAAGTGAAGTACAAAATAGAAGGGGCCTAACGATATATCCTAATCTACAAAGGGCCAGTTGCTCCAGTTTCTTCTTCCGCTCTATTACCAACTCATTGACCGATTTCTCCATCAGGTCAAATAGAGGAAAGTTGGGATCCTTATCTAGGGGAGGTTCATCAAGAACTAAAATATCCCTAAAGTTCTCATCTTTGGTCAAGGAATCTATCAATTCCTAGCGCTCATATTCGGGGTCTAAACCAAATTGCATAGCAACTTGACCCTTCATGTTGTCCATGAATTGAGAGAGAGTCGCCCCGTAGATATTACCCTCTAAAGTAAACAGCATGGGGGATTTGGCAAGAACGAGAAAAGCTTCTCGGACCGATCCCACGGTTGCAGCCAGCGCCTGGGCCAGATCCTCTTTGGTTTTGGCCAACTCTTTCTTTAGAGCATCTTTTTCCTCCTGGGACCGAAGGAGAAGTCTATTACTTTCGTCAGACAACTCTTGTGCCTGACGCACTAACTCCGATATCCGAACTGTAGCGGAAGTAGCAGCCCCTTGAGCCTCTTGATACTTGGTCTCCAGCTCAGTTACTTGAGCAGTCAGGAGCGAGACATGAGTCCCCGCTCCCAATAACTCCCGTTCAAACGGTCCCACTCCGCTCGGACCGATACCAACTCTTCTTGCATTATTTCAACTTTCCACTAAGCTAAGGCAAGCTGATCTTGAGTCTAGTAGGTTCGTATCTTGTCACATGGGCTGACCCATAATAGCTTGGGTCTCTCCATCGGCTCGGGATACAGGGCCTCGCAGCTCTCATCACTGCCAAAACCCTGATACTGTAGGAGATCTTTTGCCATCTCAATGTATTCCGATATGGTAGCATTAATAATTGTCACGGAAAAAGAGGATAAAGTGCTCAAAGTACCGAAGTACTTCTTCGGCTCAACTGGACCACGGAGGCTAGATTTAGACCTCTCCTGCCCATCTATAAAAGCAAACCAAAAGTGAGGAAGCTACAGTCAATAATGTAATAAGAATATACCATAGCCATTGACTCCAAGAATGCCCCAACCTAATCCGGGATCGGGGCACTCAAGTTAGCAGAGGTTTTCTTCCCTAGAAGCCTATATTCCTTCAACATTGCATCTTTCCATGATTTTGATGATTTCTTTGGGCCCTGGGCCTTCATCATTGAGCCCACCATCTCTTGGAGTACCTCTCGGGTGGGCTCGGAACTTGATGGTGCTGGGGCTGGGTCCCCAATGTTAATCCCTTTCTAACGGATTGGGGCTGCTGAAGATCCCCTTTTCCTCAGTCTTTTCAATTGCTACGGGGGCTCTTCTTCGGCCACCCGTTTACTTCTGCTCAAGAGAATTGAGGGTCTTGATATTTTCTACCCAATGTTCGGAGTTGGGAGAACATGCTCCACTCTAATCGATCCCTGAAGCAATAATCGCACATTGTTAAGATCTATGGGAGAATTACTCTCGATCCTATACATAGCTGGTTGGCTAAATGATCATATTTTCGCCGATATCTCCTCTTCTACTCATCCACTGTGGGATCATTCCCCCTGCTACTGGAGCCTCTCACAGGCTTTGGATCCCATGGGAGTGATTACCACAAAGCCCGACACCCTAGATCGAGCCTTCCTAGCTTTAGCGGCAACGGTCATCTCAATAGTTTCTGATTCGGAAATTGTATCTGTCTAATATGCAATAAAATTGATAAGGATCAGGATATATGAACCAAAGTAAATTATGTTCCATACCCGATCCTTCAGACGAATCGGAGTTGGAAAATATCCCCTTCGGGGGACCGGTCATACCCGCTACCCCTATTTCTATTAGCTTCTTCTCCCTAAGTATATCTTTACGTTTGAGGCTTTTTTGGTGAGGATGAAGCATCGCTAAGGTATCCGCGATGTCCTGATTGGAGGGGTTTAACCAAGTTCGGTCTAACTTAGAGATAAGCGGATGCTGTATGGTCGGCCACACCTTCAAAAAATCATCCTTTAGGACCCTTATCTCATTCATGAAGAGAATCATCCTTGTCTACAATGGCATATTCAGCAGTTCAATCCGCTATATAATACAACCTACGGCATCCCAATAACCGTTTACCCCTTTGGGACCCTATCAAAAACATATTGAAAAACCTTTCCAGGGTCAGCTCTATACCTTATTTGTGGCAATAGAAGATGAAATTCACTATATACACATAACTACCCTCAAATAGAGCATATGTCGGGCAATGGATCTCCCGAAGCACAACTGCTACAAAAGGATGTAGCGGAAATCTCAAGCAGTACTTCATGGATGCATAGCTAACCGGAAAAGAGTTCGGGGGTCATCATTTCTGTAGGGAGAAAACAATGAATGTCTTCCTTTCCCTTTAGAATGGAATAGTGGGCTGGGATAGAAAACATGACCCGAAGTTTTTCGGTATCAAGTTCAGACATGACTGGGTATCTAACCTTGCGAGGAGCCATAGTGTTTAACTTAAAAACTTTAGGTTAAGAGAGATCAGTAGACGTAGAGAATAGAATCGAGAAAGAGCTTTGTGAACGAGAAATTTTTTTGCAAAATAACGAATGGGTTTGAACAGTACCAAAACCCTTAGTTATATACATTTTTATTGGCAAATAACAAGCCGCCACGTGCCCTGACAAAGGTGGCGGCAGTCTGACAATACTCATCACGTCAGATAATTTACCAGAATACGGAAGGGTGCATGTTATTTTAATATTTAATTACAATTTTGCCTCATACCCGTTACTCTTTTAAATTTGAATCCAATCTCAAATTCAACAAGTATAGGATATGTCATAGGGACGCTTGTCACAGCTGTTTCTCGTATGGTCCTCCGTCCCAATCGATCGAGCATTATGCCCGACACATTTTCTATCAGGTGGTCGGTCTTGTATCACTTATACGATAGCGATAAAGTATGAGGGGCTAGTGATGAGAGCTCCGGGGCCCGATACCCCGAACTGATTGATGCCCAAGTTATGCTGACCTGGTCCATCTGACAAGAAACGAACCTACAAGACCCGAGATCCGAAACTTGGTAGTAATTTGGCACACTTGATATATCAAAGTCTGTAGGCCTACATAGTTAAAAAAGCCCGAAGTCCTATTTAATCAGAACGACCGATGGCCGTACAAACAATGGCTTTGAAGTGCTATAAACTAAACGGTTACAGCAAGCAGCGGGTACACCTACGTTTTCTGTCATGGGAAAACGATATTGTCAGAGGTGTTTACAGAGCATTTTCCACGCACGATTCCCCTCTATAAATACAAGGTGAAATCGCTAGCTCAGTGTTATGGTTCCTTTTTAGGGGGTATCAACAGTCGTCCGGTTCGTTAAGAAATGAACTCGGTTTTGATTTATTTTTGATGGGAGAACTATTAAGAAACTGTAAATATTAACGAGGCAAGACAATTTATAGTGGAAACCCCAGGAATTGGGGAAAAACCACTTGACTAAGAGCGAAATAAACTCTTAGTCTGTTCACTAATTCAATGATTCATTACAGACTATAACAAAGGCTTTAAGAAGATAACAGGGTATAAGAAAGCAATAAGAACTCCGGCAGGGTAATGGCCTATTCTTATGCGTCCAAAGGGTCCTGCTTTTTCCGTCGTTGTGCTCTGTATTTATAGAGTTGAGAGCGTGTGTAATCCACGCTCTGTAACTGACTCTGACAGATTTGTTAGAGGTTGTTGTCGTGCGATGTAAAACGAGGCGTAGTCTGCGTGATCTGGTCTGAGGTGTGGTAAACATGTAGAGGCCCGAAGCGTGGAACGTGTGGGTTTGTAACCGTTTGGACCGAACCATGGTGCCAGCTGTTAGAAACCGTTTTATTTCGCCAAGGTTATCTTCGGTCCCATCGCGGAACATCGGACCATTTTATCTTAAGTATACTACTCGGCTGCACAAGTTCGCTTCTACCATATGGATCGACCCAATCGTTATTGGGCCTCATCCATTGCAGGGTACCTGGTCCTTGAGTTCTCATCACTAGCCCCTCGGGCTTGATTTCCATCGTAGAGGTGATACGAGGCCGATCACGCAATGTTTATACATTCGGGAGAATATAGGACCGTACCTGCTCGTAGTGAGCGTCCAGGGGACCGATCTTTCACTTACGCTAATAAGTGAAGGAGTGAATTTATATTTAAATTTCAATAATGTACGTTTAGGTTATTTTTAAATATTAATATCCAGAGTTGCGCCTCTTCACATTCGATTATTCAACAGGCGTGATGAGTGTGTTTATACTGCAATCGCCTGTGATAATACTACGTGGCAGCTCACCATTGATAGGGATATTACTATTTAAATCGGGGTTTTGGGTACTGTTTCTCCTCATCGTCATTTCGCGAAGGAAGAAAGCGCCCAAATCGAGCTCTCTGCGCCTGTGTTTTGTTTCACATTCAAACCCATTTTGTACCGATTTTCGTTAAGGTATAAACCATGGCTCCTCATAAAATTAGTTACCCAGCCATGTCTGAGTTGGATATTGAGGAGTTTAAGTCTAGGTTTTCGATTCCGGCTCATTATTCTATCTGGAAGGGACGGGAAGATATTCCATGTTTCCTTCCGGCGGAAATGAATGTGTAGGCTTCCGCTATTCTGGTTAGTTATGCTTCTTTAAAGTGCGGGCTACATTTTCCGCTGCATCCCTTTGTAGCGGCCATTCTTAAGGAAATTCACTTTTGCGTTATTTCCGGGTAGTTATGTGTATATAGCAGCATTTATATTATATTGTCACCAAAAGAACAGGGCCCCGACCTTGGAACATTTTTTCAACTTGTTCTTGGTAGGGTCCCGAAGGGGTAAGGGTCTGTTAGGATGCCTCAAAATTGTATTATATAGCCGTGTGCACCAAGGAGTGCGCTATAGTTTATAAAGAAGAGTACCTCCATCCGTGGGAATCTTGTTATGTGTGGATAACAGTCCCAAAAGAGGATATGTTAAAGGTGTGGCCACTTATAACTCACCCACGCATAGGCCAGTTGGACTGAACCAGGTTCAACCCCTCCCGTCCAGACACCGCGAACACACTTGCGATGTTCCCCCCTCCCGAAGCACGCCTTAAATGAACCAAACTGCTTCGGGAGAAAAGGTTGATAGAAATAGGTGTCGCGGGTAGGACCGTAGCCCCAGCCCCGAAGGGGATGTTTTATTGTTCAGATCCGTCAGAAGGATCGGGTATGAAGTAATATTTTCATTCCGTCCTTTCCTGATCCTTATGCATTTATTTTGCAGACTCAACTAAGACAATGCCTAGCTCACGGTTCAAGCGTATGGCTGCTACTTCGGTCCGTCTTTCTGAAGGACAACGCGAAGCAACGGGTAGTGCTGAGGAGAGTGGATCAGCAATGGGGGTATGCTGGTTCCATCAGGGTCCGGGAACCCCCCGATACAAACCACCAGCGCAGGCACACTAACCCTGCGTTGCACAAGGCAGCCCTCGACGAGACAGGGGCCTGCGTTTTGGGTATTTGGAGTCTTAGAGGAGGTGAAAATGGCTCGGATTCGTTCTTTGAGCTTATCCAGCCTCTACCAAATCGGAAATAATTCCATCATTAGTGCTAATACAGTTGCTTTATTGCTGCAGGGAGCCGTTCTCTTGGAGAAAGTTCTCCCCGGTCCCAATCTTAAGGCGAACGTCTCCCTACCACCGATCCCTTTGGGAAAGGAAAGAGGGCGACTGAAGCAGAAGCCCCGAAGGAATTCAAAAGGCTGAAGAGAGGGGGGAGTGCTTCGGTCCCCACTAAGGGGATCGTTTTGAAGGAACCTACCTCGGGTCCTAAGATCAACTCCGACTGGAGTGTTGCCTTAGGCCTGCTGGACAGGTTTACTAAAGGGAGGAAACTGACCTCCTGGAGAAGTGCCTTCATAAAGAACTTCTACCTTTATAGAGAGCAAAACCCAGACAATGTTCAACGAGACATGTCTGGGGAAGAAATCATTGAAGGCTTCCTCGACCTCGCAACTAAGGTAATTTCCTTCAAAATTAAGGCCCGAAGCTTTGTGTTCTGACATTATTGCTCTATGCCAATGGTGAGGAAGGCTTTCACAACTGCCATCACCGTGGAGAAGAACCAGGGTGGCAACGTTGTGTCCCAACAAGTCCAGGATCAACTTGACCTTACGAAAAGGCAAGTTGTGATTAAGCATGGTGAGTTGGTCACGGTACGAGAGGACCATGACCGACTGGATAATGAATTGCTAAGAGCTGGGACGGAAGTTTCGCTCTTAGCAGACAAAGTCTCTGAGCTGGAGAAGATAGAGAAAACAACTCAGGGCCGTATTTCTGACATGGAGGCTAAGCTGCGGGCCAAGGAAGATGAAGTTAACCAAGTTCAGGGTCGGGCCCAGGAGAAGAAGAATAAGCTCAACGAGCTTCTCCTTCAGGCCTAAGAAGAGAAGAGGAACTTGGAAGAAGAATTGACGAGAACCTGCACTTCGGCTGAAGGTTCGGTCCGGGAAGCAGTCGTAGGCTTCGCTCGGTCCCCTTTGTTATTCGCATTGGCAGATAACATACATGGGATGTACACTGCTAAGTACATGGATAACATGCGAGACCAGGTTACGAAGCAATTCGGACTTCCCCTTCGGACGAACGATGGAATGCGATCGAGCCACTTGAGAAAGATGGCAACTTTCAGGTAATTCCATCTTTGGAAGAACCTATTTTAGAAGATGACCCTTTCTTCTATCTCTTTTAGAAGATGGAGAAAGCGGTCAACCAGAAGATGGCCGATCAAGAAGAAGAGTTGAAGCAGCTCGCGGCCCGGACCGAACCGCGGGAGCACAAAGTGGAAGATAAGGAAGATGGGCAGGGTAGTTAGATCTAAGCTGTATTTTGTCCCTGCTTTGTTCTTTATTTTCAATATAAGATTTTTTCCTCTCAATTCTTGTCTTTTTAATCGTCAGAATAAAGTATTGTGACTGACATTTTAAGTGAACTAATATGCTTCATATCAACGAGAGTGTTTTAACCACCAATTGTAAGATCGGGGATGCTTAGAGGGTGTCAACCCATCGGTCCTAGATATTATGTTTGGATCACTCAGGTCAATTTTGATTAGATCGGTCGTTTTACATTGTATGCGGATCACTCTTATTCCGTCCTTGGGATCACAACTTAATTAGAAAGACGCGGTCTAGGTTCAATATGAGTCTATATAAGCTTCGGACATAACTTGGTTCTACTGAAGTCTCGTAGATTATATTGGCCAAGCTTTTATTCATCACATGTCCCATAATAGGACCGAACTTGTGTTTCGATATGTTGACTCCCCCATTCCTCTTTTCGTGGCAGATTTAGTAAGTACAAGGGTCATTTCCCAAGAATGAATGCCGTTGAAGGGGGTGTTTTAGTTCGTAATGAGTTCTGGGAGAATCACAACTCATCCATGGGACTAGGCAAGTGCACGAGCATCTGACTCGTTAGAGCGATCACTACAACTTGGGAGCCTTGCGGATAAGACGCTTCGGTCACCAGTCCACATTCGTCCTAAGTTATCCAACTTCAAGATCGGTCCATCACTCAATTAGAAACAATTTGTTTTGTACTTACTTGTTTTCAGCTTACGTTTAAAGGGATATACGTTTATTGAGTCAAACATATTAATCGAATGTTCACAAGAAATACCGCCTTAAATTCATGACATTCCAAGTTCGGGGGACCTCTACACCATCCAATGTTTCAAGTTTATACGCACCTTATTCCAATTTCTTTGATATTCGATACGGTCCTTCCCAATTTCTGTCCAGCTTTCCAACGTTCCTCTGCACCTTTATGCTTCTGAAGACGAGGTCGCCTTCAAAGAATTCCCTTGGGAGGACTTGCTTGTTATGGGCCCGTTCCATAGTTCGCTGATAAGCACGAATCCCTGCGTAAATCACATATCTCTTTTCTTCGATCATCTCGAGATCCAATAATCTTCTTTCACCATTCATATGCTCATCATACTGAGATATCCGGGGTGATCGGATGGCAACCTCCACCGGGTTAACAGCTTCGGACCCATATACCAATGAGAAAGGTGATTCCTGGGTTGTTGAACGAGGTGTAGTTCGGTATGCCCATAAGACCTCATAGATGTGTTCATGTCATTTCCCTCCAAAATTTTCTAACTTGGTCTTCAATCCTTTCAGGATAACCTTGTAAGATTCCTCGGTAAGTCATTAGTTTGAGGATGTGACACTGACGAGAAATGCTGGGCGATGCCCAACTTGATGCATATATCCCGTATGCTTTTTCCACGGAACTGAGTCTCATTATCTGATATGAGTGCTCGGGGAACCCCGAAGAGGCTCACAATATTTCTCCATAAGAAGTGTTTGACAACGTTCTCTGAGATGATAATTACTGCTTCTGCTTCAATCCACTTCGAGTAATACTCCACCGCCACAATACAAAATTTTCTTTGTCCTATTGACCGAGGAAAAGGCCCAAGGATATCAATTCCCCATCTGTCAAACGGACAAGGCAATGGGGTGACCGATAAGGGAGCCCCAAACAGCTGTGGGATCGGAGCATGGTACTGACATATGGCGCAACGTTTAGTGTATTTCTTGGCATATCCAAGCAACTTCGGCCAAAAATATCCAACTCTGATGATGCGGTGATATAAAGATCGAGCCACTGAATGAATGCCGCATATCCCTTCATGAACATAAATCATGACGGCTTCAGCCTCAATAGGGGATAAGCAACGCAGAAGTGGGACCTCAAAACTCTTTTTAAACAATCGTCCGTGAACCAGGATAAATCTCTTAGCCCGAACTTCTATTTTTCTGGCTTCAGACTTGTCTTCAGGAAGATAGCCGTTTGCAATATGTTTAATAATGTGATGCATCCAATTGGGTTCCCCAGGTGATTCAGTAGGGTTAATATTCAAGCCCTGGAGTTCATAGAATAGAGCCCCGATTTCCTCAATTGATTGTTCGGTCACTGATATCTCGACTGAAGGTCGGTCCTGGATATGGACCGAGATAGTGCTCGGCTCTATGTTAGGTATGTCCGTGGCCAATCTAGCAAGTGCTTCAGAAACCTTATTCTGTTCTCGTGGCACGTGGTCAAGAGAAAATTCGCTGAACTTTTTGGATAACTCCAGGACTTTGTCACAATATAATTTCATAATCAGATCATGAGTTTCAAATCTCCCTGCGAACTGCTCTACTACTAACTTTGAGTCTGAAAATATTCACACTCTACTAACTCCCATCTTTCGGGCCAAGGTCATTCCCGATAATACATCCTCGTATTCTACCACATTATTTGTTACAGCAAAGGAAAATTTAACTACGGAATGAATAAGGTCACCTTGTACGTTGTTAGGTTAGTATCCGCTCCTCTTCCTCCGACGGTCGACCCATCTACGTGGACCGTCCAATGATCATCCTCTTGGTTTAGATATATGGCCGATAGGGTCATTTCAACCACAAAATCGGCTAGAACATGAGCCTTGATCGCCCTTCGGGGCAAGAATTCCAGATACATAGCGCTGAGTTTGATTGCCCATTTTGCTAACCTCTCATTCAAATCCTTTGGTTTAAGGACCACTTTAAGAGGTTGATCCGTATAGACATAAACTGTTCGGCCATCAAAATAATGCTTCAGCTTGAATGACTTACATGATAAACGAGTCTATGAACGTCATCTCGGATGGTTACCAGAGCTGCGCTGACGGCAACTTCTGATACAGCAATATACAACCCCAAAGGTTCATCACAGGTTGGACTCACCATCACCGGAGGAGTGCTTAAATAAGTCTTTAGCTCAGCAAAGGCCCGATCGCATTCTTCGGTCCAGTCTAGATGGCTTGCTTTTCTAAGCACTCTGAAAATAGGTAGAGCCCAGTCTGTGGATTTTGAAATAAATCTGCTTAGCGCAGCGAGCCGGCCAGTAAGCCTCTGACATTCTCTTTTGTTTCTTGGAGGTTGCATATCAATGATAGTCTGCACTTTCTCAGGGTTAACCTCTATGCCTTTTTCTGAAACGTAATATCCTAGAAATTTTCCACTTCGGATCCCGAAGCAGCATTTGTTTGGATTTAGTTTGAGCTTATATTTGCGGCATACTTCGAAACAACGAGACAAATAAGAAATATGATCTTCATCATTCATAGATTTAACAATCATATTATCAACATATACTTCCATTATATGGCCGATCAGTTCTCTAAAGATTTTGTTGACCAACCTTTGATATGTTGCTCCAGCATTCTTCAGACCGAACGGTATAACCACATAACAATAAACGCCATCTTCGGTCATAAATGATGATTTCTTCTGATCTTCCTCAGCCAGAAAGATCTGATGGTACCCGGAATAAGCATCCATTGTACTCATTATGGTGCTGCCAGACACAGCGTCTACCAATCGGTCGATATGCGGCAGGGGGAAGGGATCCGACTCACAGCTTTTGTTAACATCGGTGAAATCGATACACATCCGCCATTTCCCATCCGGTTTGGAGACCACTACCGGGTTTGCCACCCATTTAGTATAGTGGATCTCTCTGATAAACCCTAACCGTAGCAGTTTTTTCACCTTAGCCCGGATGATCTCGATATTTTCGGGAGAATAACGTCTCATGTTCTGCCTAACAGGCTTCGTTCCAGGCTCGGTGTTGATCCGATGCTCACTATCGGATCGGTCAATCCCCAGAACATCATCCGGGGTCCAGGCGAATATATCCACATGGCTTCTCAGCAGGTGGATCAGTTTCTTTTCAAAAGCAGGGGCTAAATGTGCCCCGATGCTAGTTGTTTTGGTTGAGCCATCCTCAACCAGATTAATCAACTTGAACCCCACGGGTTCCATTGCTTGCCTCGGGTGCTGCGGCTCTTCCAACAAATCTACCCATGCCCTTTTGACGGGTGCCAATGTTCGGCACGAGCTCATGTAGCATTGTCTAGCTACTTTCTGATCCCCCTTGACAGAAATAACTCCATGAATGGAGGGGAATTTGAGCATCGTATGATAAGTAGAAGGGACCGCCTCGAACTTACTGAGGCCGGTCCGTCCGATAATGGCGTTGTAAGCCAAGTCGACTTCAACGACAATGAATTCAAATCCTCCGATCTGTCATTGGATGGTTCTCCAAGGGTAACTGGGAATAAAATCTTCCCACATGGAATGTCACTTCTCTGTTCGAACGACCAAAGAGTTATATTAGCGATCGGGAGATCATGAGCAGCAGCTCCAACCATTTCAGCAACTTCGCGTTTCATCAAATTGCACGAAGCCCCGGTGTCCACTAAGATCCTGTGGACACGACGATTCCCAATGATTCCAGTAATGGTAAGGGGATCATCGCATGGATCCATAATCCCTTCCCGATCGGCCATAGTGAAAGTGATATCTTCCTTGAAGGGAGGGGACCGCTCAGCTGGATCATACTTAACCAGCGCCACAGATTCGGAGCTCTCAGTGGAGTCTCCGCGCGCTGTCCTCTTTCGGCCCCGATGCTAGTTGTTTTGGTTGAGCCATCCTCAACCAGATTAATCAACTTGAACCCCACGGGTTCCATTGCTTGCCTCGGGTGCTGCGGCTCTTCCAACAAATCTACCCATGCCCTTTTGACGGGTGCCAATGTTCGGCACGAGCTCATGTAGCATTGTCTAGCTACTTTCTGATCCCCCTTGACAGAAATAACTCCATGAATGGAGGGGAATTTGAGCATCGTATGATAAGTAGAAGGGACCGCCTCGAACTTACTGAGGCCGGTCCGTCCGATAATGGCGTTGTAAGCCAAGTCGACTTCAACGACAATGAATTCAAATCCTCCGATCTGTCATTGGATGGTTCTCCAAGGGTAACTGGGAATAAAATCTTCCCACATGGAATGTCACTTCTCTGTTCGAACGACCAAAGAGTTATATTAGCGATCGGGAGATCATGAGCAGCAGCTCCAACCATTTCAGCAACTTCGCGTTTCATCAAATTGCACGAAGCCCCGGTGTCCACTAAGATCCTGTGGACACGACGATTCCCAATGATTCCAGTAATGGTAAGGGGATCATCGCATGGATCCATAATCCCTTCCCGATCGGCCATAGTGAAAGTGATATCTTCCTTGAAGGGAGGGGACCGCTCAGCTGGATCATACTTAACCAGCGCCACAGATTCGGAGCTCTCAGTGGAGTCTCCGCGCGCTGTCCTCTTTCGGTCCCGGACCGATTCATTTATCCTCAAACCACCGGAGATAACATAAATATCTCCGACTATTTCTCTGGGTGCCGCCTCGTTTTGAGCGGGATGGGCACCCGTTTCAGCAGGTGGAGGAGCGACATGCTCCTGTCTTCCATCCTCGTTTTACGGGGCTCTGCCGCCATGGCCCTGCCATCTTCTTCTTCGGCCCTGACCACGGTTCACTCGACCGTGTTGGCCTCTGTCTTGTTCTATAGGAGCAGACCGTCGCTCCTCCGTCCAATCATTATAATTTCGGGGTTGTCCGCGATTATCCCTTCCCCGCGGCCTGTGACGATCATCACCCTGATGGCCCTTTCGGGGGGATTCAGCTCGCTTGCCATTCTGACCGTTCCGGTCGGGCCTCTCTTTATTCATCGCCGCTATTGTCTCTTTCAACAGCGGGCACTTCAGGGTCGGGTGATCGCGGTTATGATGTATTTTGCAATACACCCGATTGTCCTCCTGCTTCGGGGGGATGTCTTTCTCGCCACAGCCGCTACTTCTCGCGACTACTTCTTAGGGTAGGATACCCTATGATCACCTGCGGGCTCAGAATTCCCGCTAGGTTTCCTATAGCCTAGCTCCAGCGCTTCATCAACCTTAATATACTTGTTGATTTTCTGAAGAAGTTTTCCTAAGGTGGATGGTGGGCTCTTTACCAAACTGACCGAAAGGCCGCACGGTCCCAAGACCTGCTATAGAATATCAATCTTGTTCCGGAGCTCAAGCTTGATGCCCCGAGCGCTCCTATTGAATTTCTCCATGAAGGACCGAAGACTCATTTTTTCCGCGATGTATTTCAGTTGATATAGTTCCTGCCTGCATCGTGGCGGTCCTACATTTGGAGCGAACTGCTCTGAGAAAGCCAAAACAAATCAGCCATACGACTGTATGGATCGGGTCGGCAAATTTTTGAACCACGTTCAGGCGTCG
This sequence comes from Utricularia reniformis, assembly GCA_009725065.1. Taxonomy (NCBI): domain Eukaryota; kingdom Viridiplantae; phylum Streptophyta; class Magnoliopsida; order Lamiales; family Lentibulariaceae; genus Utricularia; species Utricularia reniformis. The sequence continues at coordinate 125,093 of RWGZ01001725.1, read as the reverse complement.
CCTTGTAATCCTGCCGTAAAGATGCGGCACTTCAGTGAATCTGAGGCCCGAACCGTTCCCATGCGTAATTCGAAATCGGCAACGTGATCGATCAAATCACCGTCACCGCGAAACGTCGGCAACCCCTCGGGGTTGCGATAATGCCGATCTGGGACTACCGCCCAGATCTCTTCGGAAAAGGGGAGCATCAAATCTCCCAAGGCGGCGGACATGCCTTCAGATTGTTGGGATGACGCCTGGACCGCATGCAGGTTATGCCACTAGTCATCATCCTTATTTCGTCTGATTGGGGCCTCCATGGACCTGTTGAATAAACCATGATTGCGTCCCAGATTAGGTTCGCAATCCTTCAGCGCACGCATGCCCTCCAACTCCTTAGTGAGCTCGTCGATACGTCGCTGCATCTGCTCCTGGTCATTCCTAGGAGCGGGAGTTAGAGCCCTGGCCGGGGGGGAGGAATGGATTGATACCTCGGCCTCCTCGTCGTTACGCCGCGCCTGATGATTTCTTCATCATCAGTGCTATGCTCATCAGGGTCGCTCTCGTACCCTCTACTTCTTGGAACATGGCTTGAAACAGCCGGCGGTTCTGTTCCACTTCTCTCCGACGTAATTTCCAATACCACCTTCCTGACGATAGCTTTCAGATCCTATAAAGTGAATGTTGGTGCTAGGAGGCTGTCGGGAAGCACATTACTATCATTCGTCGAAGTTCCAGTTTCCATGCCTTTGATTATCCTATCCCTGGTAGAAACCTCAAATGAGATTAGGGAATCGTCCCCACGGACGGCGCCAAACTGTTATGGTCCCTTTTTAGGGGATGCCAACAGTCGTCCGGTTCGTTAAGAAACGAACTCGGTTTTGATTTATTTTTGATGGGAGAACGATTAAGAAACTGTAAATAATAACAAGGCAAGGCAATTTATAGTGGAAACCCCATGAATTGGGGAAAAAACCACTTGACTAGAAGCGAAATAAGCTCTTAGCCTGTTCACTAATTGAATGATTCATTACAGAATACAGCAAAGGCTTTAAGAATATAACATGGTATAAGAAAGCAATAAGAACTCCGTCAGGGTAACGGCCTGTTCTTATGCATCCAGTCCTGCTTTTTCTGTCGTTATGCTCTGTATTTATAGAGTTGAGGGCGTGTGTAATAGCCAGGAAAAAGGTATGTCGGAATGATAGTCGGGAATATTGTGATAAAGTCTGGAGGAGAAATAACGAGGGATACGGGAACGATAAAAGAAACGAAAAGATTGAAAAGTAAAGCAAAAGATAAAGGAGGGGTAAAAATGAAAAGTGAGAGGGGTCAAAATGTGAATTAGGGAAGTTAAAATGTCTATAAATAGGGGTTAGAAGGCCCAAAAACCAAGTCATTTATCACTAAACCACAAAAACGTACGGAAAAACGTCAAAGCACTAAATTATCGCGGAAATGTCGAGAGCAGTACAAATTGTCGCGAAAATTTTCTAAGCAACTTTGTCGCGAAAAATGATTAACGTGGAAAATTATCGCGAAAACTGCCAATGTTAAAAATTATCGCGGATTTCTTCGAAGAGGAAAATTGTCGCGGAAATGCAGAGCTTGATAAATTATCGCGAAAATCTAAACCGTGTGTCGTTTTGTCGTGGATTTCAGGAACAGAATAGCTTTATCGCGGAAACATACAATTAGGGTGTTTTCGTCGCATTTCAACGTCGGATCGTGAAGGAGAAAGATACGAAGGGTCTACGGTAACCAAAGAGTCAATAATAAGATAATAACGTCAAAAAAAAATGAAGTACTGAAATATGTTACGGATTGCAGGGAAGCACCGGAGATTATAACAAGTGAAAACAACAAGTAAGCGGAGTGAACACAATGTAGTAAGGGAAGGTTCAGACTTAGGGAATGAGATTGAGTCATTAAGGAAGAAAGAAAAAGACACGAATGAATAAGATAAATGTTAATAAGACTCGGGGTGAGGAATGATGGACCGTCCGACCGAACCCGGCATCGTGTCTAGTACACGGGTCGCCAAAGGAAGGGCATGTCTGATGAAGGGAACGATAAGTTCCAAAGATGGAAAGATACGTACGAAAAAGGGTAGAACGGATCCAGGTGGAAAAAGGGGTAGCGCCTAAGTACCCACCCGGGGAAGGGAAGCATATGGCCCGTCGAGTCATCCAACAGCTAACGGTTGGCTTGGGCGGGACATGTACCGAGCATGTTTCTCTCGGCAACAGTAAAGTTAAAGTATGAGGGGAATGATAAGGGTAAAAGAAGAAGAAAATAAGAAAGCAGTTAAAATGAATGATTAACGCGTGTGTGTGCGGTTTAATTAAGAAATGAAAAGATAATGTGTAGCGTGTGTGATGTTTCCTTTAATAAATTGTGACCGCTTTACAGATTTTGTAGGTGACGCGGACGAGGTATGAGAAGGGCGTGGGAAGGAGGTCGTCAGTTGTCCGGTGATAGAGTCCGGTCTTTTTGAGAACACTCTAAATTATGTTGTCGAACTTTAATGTTTTTGAACTACGTTTTAAGTTTGCATTCGAATGTTTTCGTTTTGTTTATCACGTTTTAACAAAACAGCTAGGCCCAAATTAGGGTCGTTACAGCGTGTGTAATCCACGCTTTGTAACTGCCTCCGACAGGTTTGTTAGAGGTTGTTGTCGCGCGATGTAAAACGAGGCCGGGACCAAGGCCTGGTCTGCGTGATCTGGCCCGAGGCGTGGTAAACATGTGGAGGCCCGAAACGTGGAACGCGTGGGTTTGTAACCGTTTGGACCGAACCATGGTGCTAGCTGTCAGAAACCATTTTATTTCGCCAAGGTTATCTTCGGTCCCATCGTGGAAGATCGGACCATTTTATCTTAAGTATACTACTGGGTTGCACAAGTTCGCTTCTACCATCGGCCCAATTGTTATTGGGTCTCATTCATTGCAAGGTACCTGATCCTAGAGTTCTCATCACTCAAGAGGACATTTTTTCACATGTGCAACCATATACTATCGTTACTTTGGCTCTCACGATCTCCCTTAGTAATCTTCTTAGCATGTATTTTATTGTAACCTTCACTGTTTTATTAATGAATTTGGATAAGAGTATTCTTATTCTTATCAATGTGGTTTTTTCCCCAACTAAGAGGTTTTCCACATAAAATTGTTTGTTCATTACTTTATTTGCATTTTCATTATCATTCCTTCAATCTAAACAAATCTCAAAATAGGCTCCGATAGTATCGGATCTGTTGAATGTTGGTACCCAACTCTTTTAAATCACAACAATAACGAATCGGTATTTTGTACCGCTACCTCGTCTGACACCAATTATTTTTTGTAATATTAAAATCTTTTTGAATTTTTTTTACTTTCTTCTAGTTCGACTCGAAAAACACGGGTTCCTATCCGAAAATCGAGTTCAGAATTTAATCCATTAACGAGAAATTTGAAAGTATGGATCACAAAATATCGAATCGAAAAACACAGAACTCCAAATTGAAAAACAAGGGACTAAAATATAAATTATGGAGTTCAAAATTTTCAATAAATTTCGAAAAAAATTAGTAAGTATGAATCAAAAAAATTATCATAAATAACATATTGATTTATAATAAGAAAATTAATTTAAAAGAATTATTTAAATGGAAATGTATTTTATTAATTTTGAATTAATATTGATAATGTATAAGAAGTTAATCTGAATTTATTTTGAATTCAAATACTAAAATCGATTTTTAAGTAAATTTGATAATAATTATTTTTATTTAGTTACCTCGGTTCCGGCTCCCGGCGACGGGCCATTGGAGAAGTCAGTGGATCTCGATTTATAGTTGCAACTTGCAATTGTGAAAAATAATAGAGCATGTGTATCGCGGTGTTTATGTGGAAGTCGGATGCGCGATTTCCCTTCTTATTGTTGCTAAATCGGGACGAATTTTATAACCGGTAGCTTTAGAGATTTGTTGTTTGCATGGTGAAATTGAAATTGTTAACTTGGGGTTTGCAGGGCGACGGTTCCGTTGGGGTGGTGGGAAGACGGTGTGATACTCGGCGGAAGAGATAGCGAGGCCGGTGGAACATGGCTAGCTTGTACAAGGAGTGGAAGGTTAGCATTTCTAACGAATGTGAGGGAGATAAAATCCAATTCCCAAGTCAAAAGCAGGGGAGAGCTCCCTGTTCGTTTCCTGAAGGTAATTTCCTTCGAAATTGTTGCCTGATTTGTGTTGAATACCTCAATTTTTTATTACTGTTGCAGAGTGAAAAGAACCCTAGAGATTTTGCTGAGGAATTGATTAGAGAAGCCAATGATTACAGCGGTTTTAATCTAATCGTGGCTGATCTTTCCTCCCTGACCATGACTTACATCAACAAATCCAGTAATGAGGGTTTGAACATATCAGAAGTTCCCCCTGGTATCCATGTATTGTCTAATGCTAAACTGGACACTCCATGGCCCAAGGTGCAGGCAGCATTTCATTCTGGATTACAGCCTGTTTCCTGTTGGCTTTCTTCAAAATGTATGTAATCCCTTGTTCAGGCTCAAAGACTACTTGTCAGTTTTGAGGAAGCTGTTGGAAAATTCTTAGAATCCCAGAGTTCATTGCAAGAAATAGTTGAGATCCTAATGAAGGACACTAGAAAAGATGATAGCCAGCTTCCTGGGATTTATCCCTCCGAGTATGAGTATCTTCTCAGCTCCATATTCGTCCAAATCCTCACTCCCTCTGTAAGTCAAGGAAAACCCTTTTCACTTTGTTGATTAATAATGAAAGATTCCAAGTTGAGGATAAAGTTCAGATGTTGTTCATTAATCTGTAACTACTCTGATTTAGTAGGTATGTTTAGAAGAGATGAATTTGGTTTGAGGTTACTAAGGTTTATTTGTCCTGGAAATCCTTGTTGAGTGAGGGGTGTGTATACTGTACAGGGAGGATATGGGACGAGGAGTACATCTTGTGTATGTTTGAATGGAAGCAGTGGGTTGGTGTCATTTTATGAGACAAGTCTGGAAGAGAAGGGTGAATGGAACAATCGGACGATCAGCTTTCAAATCGAGACATAAATGTCACTAAACCTCATCTGCATCGTTTCTTGTGCAAACTCCATCTTCAAATAAACTCCTTTTTTCTCTTCAGACTCGACCACAGTACAGACTTATATTCACTCTTTAGGATGAAGGGACACATACTGGATTGGACAATAAGGTGATTTAATGAAATAACTGTTTTTGTTTAAAGTACGATAATAAGATACTAAACCTTATATAGATTAAATTTTATGATATTGGAGTTGGAAAAATGCATAGTTGTTGACGAAAATATCTTTCAAAAACAAACTGGGTGGAAGCTTGTGCTGGAATCCAGGACAATAATTTCTTGATCGGCAGGCCCATCTCTTCCTCATGCTTCGCCGTCAGCCCCTCCCCTCTATTGTATTTCCAGTTTGGTCCTTTTACCCTATACCTTTATCCTTTTACTTACGTGTGTAAACATACAAAAAACATTTTAATATAACCGTAGTAATGTTTTTCATTTATATATTTGAATTATTTTATTCTAAAAAATTTTACAAAAATAATTCAGCGCTACGCAAGTTTCTCGATTTAGATATATACCAACATTCTTTGTTGTTTCTCTTAACTTTGTATTAATGACTTGTTAATAATTAGTAAAGTATTTAAAAAGAAATAAATGATAATTTTACATGAAAACTGGAAAATTATGAAGCGGCCGGCGGCTTTCAGTTTCAGTCCAGAGCATTGGGACCAGCGCAGGCTTTCAAGATGGGGTTCCAAATCCACTGAACCATGAATTTCCGGCCCCGTCGACCGTTCATATTGTATGTCCGTCCGCCGCCGTCTTTCATTACTTGACCAATATACCCTCCACCCCCACCTGTGCCGTACAATCCCTCGCATAGATCTCCGATCTCCGTTGGAGCGGTAGGGTCTTCCCCGGCGTACCAAGCATTCACTAACGGATTTGACGATAGCTCAGCCAGTTCGTGACCAATTACGCTTATCATCCCATCGATTCCAACGTCACCGTTGGGTGGCCTTAACTTCCCTGGTCCGCCCCCAGCCATGTACTCTGGCACTGCGAATGGGTAAGCGCAAACTTCCGGGCACTGCTTGCCAGAATTCCCGACCCACGCGTACGGCAAAGTGTATCCCACCATCGACGGGAAAGTGAAGTAATGGAAGCCGCAGACTGCTCTGCAATAGTCCTGAACTAGGACATCCGTCGAGGTCAATACAAGGTAAATTCCATTCTTATGGTCGACGGCGAACGGCTTAGATCTAACGGCGTTAGCAATAACTTGTTGGATCGAGAGGCGCGTGAGGCTTGCACCTTGAGAGTAGCGCTTATCTGTATACTCCCCAGCAATACCGACGGAGCGTGAGATATTAGCTCCAGTCTGGTCAGTATAAAGTGAAACTGTCCGCCACCACTGAGCTACAGATGGCGACGGCGCGATGCGGTGGCTTACAGATGATATAGAGAGTATGAAATCCTTTATGATAATCTTGTGGGTAGCTGTCCAGTTACCGTACCATACAATATAGATGTTTATTGGAGAAGAAAGCACTGGACCCATGTGGTATCGGAGTTTAACCAGCTCCGATGAACCTTCGAACTTTTTGGACTCGGAGAGAGCGCCGGGAATTTTCGCCGGAATCTGGAAATTCTGTTCCTTTTCATCGGTGGAAGCGGTGTAACGGTGAAGTGAAGAAGAGAGGAAGAGGAGAAGTAGAAACCACATTGCGGAGGAGATGAAATGAAGGAAACACGCAAAGAGCTACTAAAATTGAAATGGAAGGGAAGTGGGTGGCCTGGCAACAGCTGCATTGCAGCATTAGTGTATTTATATGGTGGGAAGCGGGTAGTAGGCAGCTGGGTTTCGGGCAGCGGGCTGTTTTTTGTTTCATAGTATTAATTTTGCTTTTTGTGCATAACTTTGTCGATTCAAAGTTCATAAAAACCCGTGAATTTTAAAATACTCCAATTTGAAATGCGTAGTGCTATTTGCCTTTTTGACAATAATATTTTGAATTTCTATATTTAAATAAATTATATAACTTGTTTCATTAATAAAATCACTGGTTGTGAGTCATGGCGATGTGTTTACATGAGTATGCAAATTTCATATCTTGTGGAATGTAGATCGAAACGATAAACTACGATCAAATAGTTGTGTTGTAAAAGTTTTTCGAAAATGATTTTAGTTTCAAAAAACAAGTTAAGGACACATATATTGTTGGACAAATATGGGAATAACTCTACATTATAAGATAAAGCTACGAACAATGATTATCGACCAAATGCATATTATATATGATCGATAGGGGACAACTCAATATATATGTTAATTTCATATTGTTATGGTCCCTTTTTAGGGGGTACCAACAGTCGTCCGATTCGTTCAATCAACGAACTCGGTTCTAATTTATAAAAGATGTGGAGAACGATTAAAAGTTAAAATCAAAGTAAGAACACAACATATATAGTGGAAACCCCGTAAAATGGGGTGAAAACCACTCGACCAAGAGCCGATTGTGCTCTTGATCTGCTCACTAACGAAAATAAAAGAAGTTTACACACAACAGACTAATGAAAATGACTAAGTATAGAAAGCAGTAAGAATCTGGGCAGTGTAACAGTCTGTTCTTCTGCATCCAAAGGGTCCTCCTTTTTCCTTCGTCTTGCCCTGTATTTATAGAGTTGCCGGCGAGTGTAATCCACGTCCTGTAACCGCCTCTGACAAGTTTGTTAGAGGTTGTTATCGCAGGATGTAAAACGAGGCTGGGACCGATGCGTGGTCTGCGTGATCGGGCCCGAAGCATGATAAACGTGACAGGGCCCGAAGCGTGGAACGCGTGAGCCTGTAACTGTTTTGTAACCGTTCGGACCGAACCGCGGAGCCAGCTAGCAGATAACGCTTATTTTTACTAAGGTTATCTTCGGTCCTCCGTGTTGAACATCGGGCCGGTCTTCTTAAAGGTGTAATTGGGCTGTGAGAATTCGTTTTGATTATTTAAACTGGCCCAACAGTTATCGGGCCTCACCCATTACAGGGTACCCGGTCCTAGAGTCCTCATCACCCATGCTTTTTTTGTACGCATAAACACACATCTCAACCTCCATCTACATGGAGGATCCCCGGTAGCTTTAGCGCAAGTCACCACCCATATTGATTTTGTACTACGACTTACAGTAAATTCTCTCTTAGCAACACTAACTGAATATTTCTTCACGGCAGACATTACATGTTCCTTATCTTGAAAAATCATATTAACTGCTAATTTAGTGGTCCTATCATCATAGCACAAAACCGAAGAAGGGATATCTATAGAGTCACGACATATCGAAGATCCAATTGAAGTATAGAAAGATGACACTATTTTTGATTGATGATAAACATCAGTCCCATTGAGATTAGTAGCCTCCGAATCATTAGACATATTCAAATCACACTCTACAAAATCATCTTGATCAATGCTATGCGATTCTTCCCAATAATCAACAGTAAAATTAGCATTTACTTGTGCAAAGCTATCAATTGCAGGATCAGGAAAATCTATAAAAATATTTATGATTAAATACATACATATAAAAACATAAATGATTCAAATAATAAGATACATTCAATTCTATTAAAATAATACCTGAATAAAAATTAAGATGATGTTTCTTTAGAAGTTGATCTTCCTCACTAACATCAATTCTTTCCATCTATTCAAAACAATAATTAGTCTATTGAATACAAATCAAGATAAATCTAAAATATCATTATATTTGCTATTTTAAATAAATAACAATAAATTGAAAGCAAATATAAATTTTTAAAAAAAATAAAAACCTTAGATGAACGGATGAAAGTTAACCTTTGTACAACAAAAACTCTAAAGTGAGTTGGTTTTGCAAAATCTTCTACCTTTAAGCACAATAAATTGTCATGAAGGTTGTCCGTGCGAAACTGGTGATGAATAAACCCAAAAATGATTATGTTGGTGCATGTGAGGTTGTTGATTGAAAACCCAACAAAAGGAATTTCATTTCCGAACGGCAAACATAAATGTTTTTTCAAAAGCAAGAAGAATTAAGAAGAACGTGTAAAATTATAAAATGGCACCAAACAACCTACAGGTAACCTTAAAGTACAGGTAAAAGTGTTATTTTAATAAATTGTTTTATAAGTGGGTTATTTGGAGAAACGTAATATGAAAGTGGGTTAGTTGGGGAAAAGATCGCTCATTACCATTCTCAGCATCGACGGCGGCGGCATTCGTGGCATCATTCCGTCAACCGTCCTTGAATTCCTTGAACTCCAACTTCAGGTAAGTCAAACTCGCGGATGTTCGCATTCGATTTTATGCTAAAAATCGGTTGCTTATTCTCAGAATCTTGACGGGAATGATGCGAGACTAGCGGATTACTTCGATGTAATCGCTGGAACGAGCACCGGCGGTTTGATAACAACAATGCTCGCCGCGCCGGACGAGAACAACCGCCCCCTGTATGCCGCTAAAGATATCACGTCTTTTTATCTTGAAAATTGCCCTAAGATTTTTCCTCAAAGAGGGTAAGTGAATTGGAGATCTGANCGACCTCTATCAAATAGACTCATCACAATCGTCCGATCGATATCCTTAATAGATCCGAGATCCATCAAGTCGATCAAAATCACCGCTTCATGTTAGGTTTCCCCGGGTCGGTCTTTCACCATCGAGCCCTTCGACTATCACCTGACCTCCATTCCTAACAATGGGTGATACTTTCTATGTTATTGGTATTGAGATATTCTGTGATAGAACCCAAGGAATATTGAGATTGTCACAAAAGACATATATTAAGAAGGTTTTTGAAAGATTCTATATGGATCGGTGTTATCCAATCATTGTTCCAATTCATAAAGGAGACAAATTTTATTTGAATCAATGTCCACAAAATGATTTGGAACGAAGAGAAATGACAAAGATTCCCTATGCCTCGGTTGTTGGAAGTTTGATGTATGCTCAAACTTGCACCAGACCCGATATTAGTTTTGTTGTTGGTATGCTTGGTTGTTATCTGTAATCCAGGTATTGAAAATTGGAAAGCTGCAAAGAAAGTATTGAGATTTTTGTAAGGAACAAAAGAATACATGCTAACTTATAGAAGATCTGATGATTTGAAAGTAATTGGATACACAAACTCAGATTTTACTGGATGTCTAGATACAAGAAAATCAACTTGCAGTTATTTGTTCCTATTAGCTGGTGGAGCTATATCATGGAATAGTTCAAAATCTACCTTAGCTGGCTCGACTATAGAAGTTGAATTTGTAGCATGCTTAAAGGCTTGAGTTCAAGCGAAATGGTTGCGGAATATCATAAAAGAATTGGGGTTAGTTGAGAGTATTAGCAAGTCTTTAAAACTTTATTGTGACAATTTTGCAGCAGTCTTGTTTTATAAGCATGACAAGTATTTAAATAGTGTCAAATACATGAAAGTTAAATATCTTTCCGTGAAGAAAACATTTAAAGATGAGGAATTATCTATTGATCATAATCTTATAGTTGCGGATCCATTGACAAAAGCCTTACCATCCAAGGTATTTATAGAGCATGTAAAAAGGATGAGAATTGTCCCAAAACTTTGATGTTATAATAGTGACATGTGCTATATTATTAGAATAATTATTATGAGCTCAATAATAGTGTTATTCTATTTTATTCCCTCAAAATAACATGGATGCATATAATGATGCAAAATTGATTATATGCATAATTAATGTAATTCTCCATTATAGTGTTGTATACCTAAAATTTTATGTTAAATTAATATTGTGATACATAGAAGGAAGTATGTTATTATAAAGATATACTACCACTATGGTCCGTATTGATTTTCATAATTGATGAAAATTGATATAAAAAATATTATAGTAACATGTGGGAGAATATTAGCTTTATTTGATTTATTGTCCATGTGTCATCATGTAATCTTACGTTAATGGATTATTTCTCTATCTAGTATTTTACGTTAATGGTACGTAATGCGATTACAAAATATTTACGCAATGAGAAAATGTATTCTTCTACCCAATTACGTATAACATTTATTATCCATCTGATGAGACCTCCGGAACCCGGTACCCCGAACTTGGGTAGGCCAAAGCTTAGCCAGGCTAGCTCAAATGACATAAGCCGAACTTGGAGGCCCAGATCCAGCCCATGCGAATGGATGGCCCGATGAGAACAGTCAAGCCAGAAGGTCCGATCTTAGTGATCGGGACCGATCGATGGAATCACGCGCTCTCCTCCTCATCAGGACAGATTGGTCCAGGACTCACAGACTACTCTTCGGGCCATCCGCACTCCTCGGCATGCGACAATAACCTTTGATAATCTTGTCAGAGGCATGTCTGACAGAGTTGTACGAGCCTCCCCTGGTCTGGAGACAGCCGACTAGTAGCACCGAAAGGCCTGACGCCGCGCAGCCAGCAAAAGCTATGTCCGACAGTTGTCCTGCCCGACACGAGCCGACCTAGCCGCATGGGACAAGCACAAAACAACACCCTACTGTTCACACATCAGGAAAAGCCTATAAAATGGACACTTGGGAGCGACAACATCTTCTTTTTCGGTTTGTTCTCTTGCTTCCCTTACATTTCCCTTCATTGGTTGTATCTAAACAACAAATATGACTTGTGTATTGAACATCTTGATTATTGGATCGGCTAAGAGCATTTCCAGCTCTTAGTCAAGTGGTTTCTTCCCCTTTTCCAGGGGTTTTCAACTCTAAACTTGCCGTGTCCTTTTTCATTTGATTCTAGATCATTTCCCCCTTTACAAAACAAATTAAAACCGAGTTCATCTTGCAACGAAGCGGACGACTATTGATACCCCCGGTTTTCAGACCACAACAGTTTGGCTGAGTCCGTGGGGACGATTTTCTAATTCCCATTTGAGGTCTCTACCTGGGATAGGATAATCAAAGGCATGGCAACCGGAACATCGACGAACGATAGTAATGCGCTTCCCAGCAGCCTTCCGGCGTCAACATTTTCTCTGTAGGATCTGAAGGCTACTGTTAGAAAAGTAATAATAGAAGTTACGTTGGAGAGGAGTGGAACAAAACCAACGGCTATCACAAGCCCTGTTCTAGCAAGCAGAGGGTACGAAAGCAACCCTGACGGGCGAAGCTCCGATGAAGAGGAGATTATAAGGCGCGGAGTGAAGATGAGGAGGCAGAGATATCAATCTACTCCACCTCCTCGAGTCAGAACCCCAACTCCCGTTCCTGGGACTGATCAGGAATAGATGTAGAAACACATCGATGAACTTACCAGGGAGTTGGAGACCATGCGAACGCAGAGGGATCGCGGACCCAATCTTGGTCGCAATCCTGGACTATTCGATCGGGCCATGGATGCCCCGATCAGGCGGAGCAAGGATGATGACTGGTGGCATAATCTACATATGGCCCAGGAATCATCCCATCATTCTGGTTGTGTCTTCGCCGCACTGAGAGATTTGATACTCCTTTTTTCCGAAGAGATCTAGGCGACAGTCCCAGATCGACACTACCGCAACCCTGAAGGGTTGCTAGTATTCCAAGGCGACGGTGATCCGATCGATCACGTCGCGGATTTCGAGCTGAGGATGGGGGATCGTTCGGGCCCCTGACTCGTTGAAGTGCCGCATCTTCGCAGCCGGATTACAGAGCAAGGCCCATACCTGGACCAAGAATTTGCCGGCCTGATCCATACAGTCATATGGCGGATTCATCCTGGCTTTCTCGGAGCAGTTTGCTACCAATGTAGGACCACCTCGAAGCAGACAGAAACTATACAACTTGAAATATATCCCGTCGAAGATGAGTCTCCGGTCTTTCATGGAGACGTTCAACAGAATCACTCAGGGTATCAAGTTGGAGCTCCAGGATAATATCGATATCCTACATCAAGTGCTGGGACCATGCGGCCTTTCGGCCAGCCTTGTGAAGAGCCCACCGCCCACCTTGGGAAAACTCCTTCAGAAGATCAAAAATTACATCAAGGTGGACGAAGCGCTGGGAGTTGGCTATCGGAAGCCTAGTTGGAATTCTGAACCCGTAGATGATCATAGGGTTTCATACCCTAAAAAGCAGCCACGAGAAGTAGCGGCTGTAGCTGAGAAGGACGTCCTCCGAAGAAGGAGGACAGTCGGGTGTATTGCGAGTTGCATCACAACCGTGATCACCCGACGCTGAAATGGCCTCTGCTGCAAGAAATAGTAGCAACAATGCATAAGGAGAAGCTCGATCGTCATAAGGGAAAGCGGGCAGAGTCTCCCCAAAGAGGTTATCACGGTGACGATCGTCACCGACAGAGGGGGAGAGATAATCGGGGCCAGCCTCGACACTACAACGATCGGGCAGGGGATCGAAGATCCCCCCAGCCCGAACAAGACAGAGGCCAACACGACCAAGAAAACCATGGCCAGGGCCGGAGAAGGATATGGCCGGGCCGTGACGGCAGAGCCCTGCAAAACGATGGTGGAAGACGGGAGCAGCCCGCTCCCCCACCTACTGAAGTAGGCACCCAGCCTCCCCCAAATGAGGTGGTGGCTAGGGATAGGGAGGTCGCCGGAGATATTTATGTTATCTACGGCGGAATAAGAATAAATGAGTCGGTCAGGGACCGAAAGAGGGTAGCGCGCGAGGAGTTCCCCGAAAGCTCCGAGTCTGTAGCACTGGTCAAGTATGAGTCGGCCGAGCGGTCCTCTACCTTCGAGGACGTTATTACCTTCACCGCGGCCTATCAGGAAGGGGTTACAGATCCCTGTGATCATCCTCTCATCATCACAAGAATCATTGCCGACCGTCGGGTCCACAGGATTTTGGTGGACACCGGGGCTTCATGCAATCTAATGAAGCGTGAAGTGGCAGAAATGTTGGGAGCCGCATCCCAAGATCCCCCTATTGCCAACATAACCATTTGGGCATTCGACCAAAGGAGCGTGATCCCTTGCGGGAAAATTCTCTTACCGATCACGTTGATGGAGCCAAATAGGGACCGATCGGAAACCCTGGAATTCATCGTCGTTGAAGTCGATCTGGCTAACAACGCGATTATTGGACGGACCGGCCTCGGCAAGTTTGAGGCGGTCCTTCTACACACCACATGAAGCTCAAGTTCCCCTCCACTCATGAAGTGATTTCTGTCAAGGGGCACCAGAAAGTTGCAAGACAGTGCTACATGAGCTCGTGCCGAACTCTGGCACCGATGAAGAGAGCCGGGGTGGATTTGCTCAAAGAGCACCCGAACCAAGGCAAGCAATGGAGCCCGTTGGGTTCAAACTGATCAACATGGTTGAGGACGACCCAACCAAGACTACCCGCATCGGAGCGCACTTGGCCTCGATCTTTGAGGAAGAACTGGTCCACTTGCTGAGAAGCAATGTGGACATATTCGCCTTAACCCCGGAAGACGTGTTGGTGATCGACCGATCTGAGAGTGAGCATCGGATCAACACTGAGCCCGTAACAAACCCTATTAGGCAAAAGAGGAGGCGTTATTCTCCTGAGAAAATTGAGGTCATCCGGGCCGAGGTGAAAATGTTATTGCGGTCGGGTTTCATTAGGGATATTGACTACATTGAGTGGATTGCGAACCCAGTGGTGGTCTCCAATGTAGATGGGAGATGGAGGATGTGCATCGACTTTACCGACGTCAATAAGAGCTGTGAGTCGGATCCTTTCTGTAACGACCCTAATTTGGGGCTAGCTGATTTGGTAAAAGTGTACTAAATAAAACGAAACGTTTGAGCGTGAACTAAAACATAATTCAAAAGCATGAAAGTCTAGCGACATAATTTAGAGTATTCTCAAAAGACCGAAATCTATCACCGGACAACCGACGACCTCCTTCCCATGCCCTTCTCATACTTCGTCCGCATCACCTACAATATCTGTAAAGCGGTCACAATCTATTAAAGGAAACTTCACACATACTACATTTGTTCTTCCATTTCTTAAATAAAACGTACACATACGCGTAAGTCGTTTCTTTTAATTTTATATTTAATTTCTTCTTCTTATTTCTTTATGTAATAGCCATGAAAAAGGTATGATTAGAATAGTAGCAAGGAATATTGTGGTAAAGTTTAGATGAGGAATAATGAGTGATACGGGAACGAAAGAACGATAAAGGGAACGAAAGACTGAAAGGTAAAACAAAAGATAAAAGAGGGGTCAAAATGAAAAGAAGGAGGGGTTAAAATTTGAATTAGGGAAGTTAAAATGCCTATAAATAGGGGTTAAAGGCCCAAAACCAAGTCACTTATCACTAAAACACAAAAAACATACGGAAAATGTCGAAGCAAGAAATCATCACGAATTTACGAAGCAATACAAATTATCGTGGATTTTTAACTGACAACATTATCGCGAAAAATACGTGCTTGCAACCTTGTCGCGAAAAATTGGCAGAGTGGAAAATTATCCCGGAAATTTTCCAGCGATCAAATTATCGCGAATCCTTCGAAGAGAACAAATTATCGCGGAAATGCAGAACGTGTAAAATTGTCACGAAAACCTAAACCACAACCGTTTTATCGCGGAAACATACAATTTGGGTGTTTTCGTCGCATTTCAACGTCGGATCGTGAAGAAGAAAGATACGAATGGTCTACGGTAACCAAACAGTCAATAATAAAATAATAACATCAAAAATCAAGTAATGAAATATGCTACGGATTGCAGGGAAGCGCAAGGGATTATAACAAGTGAAAACAACAGGTAAGCGGAGTGAACACAATGTAGTAAGGGAAGGTTCAGACTTAGGGAAACGGGATTGGGTCATTAAGGAAGAAAGAAAAAGACATGAATGAATGAGATAAATGTTAATAAAACTCGAGGTGAGGAAGGATGGACCGTCCGACCGAACCCAGCATCGTGCCTAGTACACGATTCGCCAATGGAAGGGCATGCCTGATGAAGGGAACGATAAATTCCAAAGATGGAAAAATACGTACAAAAAGGGCAGAACGGATTCGGGTGGAAAAAGGGGTATCGCCTAAGTTCCCACCCGGGGAAGGGAAGCATATGGCCCGTGGAGTCATCCAACAGCTAACAGTTGGCTTGGGTGGGACATGTACCGAGAATGTTACTCTCGGCAACAGTAAAGTTAAAAACATGAGGGGAATGATAAGGGTAAAAGATTAAGAATAAGGGAATGAGAAAATGATTAAAAGAAACGACTTACGCATGTGTGTATTGTGTATTTAAGAAATGAAAAGATAAGTATGGCGTGTGTGAAGTTTCCTTTAATAGATTGTGACCGCTTTACAGATTTTGTAGGTGACGCGGACGAGGTATGAGAAGGGCATGGGGAGGAGGTCGTCGGTTGTCCGGTGATAGAGTCCGGTCTTTTGAGAATACTCTAAATTATGTTGCTAGACTTTAATGTTTTTGAACTATGTTTTAAGTTTACATTCGAACGTTTCGTTTTATTTAGCACGTTTTACCAAACAGCTAGGCCCAAATTAGGGTTGTTACAAATGGTATCAGAGCATAACATCGTTACCAAACCGGTAACGCTGCGGTCCTACGTAGAAGAGTCCAGGAAACTCATAGGAGGACAACCGACCATATGAAGGGATGGACATAGAATGTAACATATGACATGAGTAGGCATAGACATAACGAAAGCTTAATGTAGGAATGGCTCCTAGGATGAGAGCGAATGGAAATTGAGAGGAGGATAGCAATGCATCAGAATAGGCACCGGTGACAGAGACTCCGGTTGCGGATTCATCAACGCCTCTCACGTTAAGCCAAGAAGTCTCAGGGATCTGTTCCAAACTATGGCAAGTTTCCTAGTTAGTGCAATAAGACAGGGACAGACGGAGAGGGGAAACTCCGTGCAAATGGAACAGGTGTCAAGACTTGAAAATGGTAGAATGTACTACAACGAGGCATTAAAGAAGGCTGGGATGAAGAGTTTCACTTGGGATAAGATGGGGGATGCAGAGGCATGGATTATTCGCCTTGAGGAGAAGTTTGAACTGATCGAAGCCCCAGAGGAACTTAGGGCAGGATTGGTCCCGGTATGGTTCGACGGTAGCACTGCCCGATGGTGGGGAAGCGTGTCGACCTCATTACTGAAGGATAGACCCATCTCATGGGAGAAGTTTAAGAATGTGTTCTTGGATTACTACGTGCCGAATGGACTTAAGAAAGATAAGAGGGCCGAGTTTGACAGATTGACTCAAGGAAATAGCCCCATAATGGAGTACATGCAGGAATTCATAGAACGAGGCAGGTACGCCCCCGAGATAATGGGAAGTGAACAAGAAAAGATTAACCGCTTTACAGAAGGGCTGAATGAAAAGGTGAAACTGACTATGTATGGCCGCGACGACGAAGAATTTTTGAGTTTAGTGGCGGCGGCAGTCCGAGTGGATGGAGGATTGCGAAGAATGGATAAGGAACGCACCAGAAGCTCCGCGAGGAATGAAGTTCAGGGACGGGGAGAGTGGAAAGGAAAGGTCACTACAGAGAGTTTCGTATTGGCACAAGGACCCCCGATCAGGCCTGCGTGCGCCAAATGCGGGAAGAACCATTTTGGAGAATGCCGAGCAGGAACCAACAGTTGTTTCAAGTGCGGCCAGGAAGGACATTTTGCAAAGAATGCCCGAAGAAGAGAAGGATCGAAACGGGGTAACCGATAACAGGTCAAGGGAAAGGATTACTGGAAATGCTCGAGTGTTCGCTGTGAACAAGGAACAGGCCTCGGAGGCTGAAGACGTCGTGGCAGGTACACTACTTATTAACGGCTTTACAGCTTTCGTATTATTTGATTGTGGGGTGACACATTTGTTTGTGTCGGAGAAGTTAGCGAAACGGTTTGGGATAATGGGAAGAAACGCTAAAATCAAAGTAAAAACACCGGGATCCGAAGCCATGGATGCAAATAGAATCTATAAAGGATGCACGGTGGAAGTGGACACAGTGTGAACAGATGCATATTTGATTGAGTTAGGGGATATGAGATTCGATGCCATACTAGGAATGGATTGGTTATCTAGGTACGATGCGCAGGTGAAATGTCGAGAACGTACGATCACTTTTAGTACGCCGCGGGAAGGGAGAAAGGACATGGTCGGAAAACCGATTATGATTGAGGATGGAGAATATAGAGATCGATCGAATTGACTAGCATTTGTCACAGCGGAGAAGGAAGGGACACCATTGAAGTCAGTTCCAGTGGTTTGTGAATACAGTGATGTATTTCCCGACGAGCTACCGGGTCAACCGCCTCAGAGAGAAGTGGAAATGGAAATAGAATTACTCCCCGGAACACAACCGATCTCCAAGGCTCCATACCGAATGACACCCAGAGAGATGCAGGAACTGAAACAACAGATTGAGTCGCTATTGGAAAAATGATTTCTTAGACCAAGCAACTCCCCTTGGGGAGCACCGGTGTTATGTGTTAGATTGAAAAGCGGCGAGTTAAGACTGTGTTACGATTACTTGGAGTTAAACAAAGTCACGATAAAGATCAAGTATCCGTTACCCAGGATCGACGACTTATTTGATCAGTTACAAGGCACAGAGGTGTTTTCAAAGTTAGACTTGAGGTCAGGATATCATCAGGTCAGAGTAAGGGAATGAGACATACCCAAGATAGTCATTCGAACGAGATATGACCATTACGAATGTACGGTAGTACCATTTGGGTTGACTAACGCCCCAGCAATCTTCATGGATTTGATGAATCGGGTATTTCGCCAGTACCTAGACAAGTTTGTAGTGGTATTCATTGACGATATTCTAGTTTACTATCGCAACCGGGAGGAACACGAGCGACACCTGAGAATAGTACTACAGACGCTCATGCAAGAAAAGTTGTATGCCAAATATAGCAAGTGTGAATTCTGGATGGATAGCATAGCTTTCTAGGACATGTGATATCGGCAAGAGGGGTGATAGTAGACCCAAAGAAGAAAGAAGCAGTGATGGATTGGCCAAGACCGACAAACGCTCGAGAAGTGAGGAGCTTCTTAGGATTAGCCGGGTATTACCTGAAATTTATCGAGAGGTTTGCAAGGATTGTCAAGCCGCTGACAACCTTGACCTGAAAGGAAACGAAGTATAAGTGGGATGAGAAGTGTGAGGAAAGTTTCGAATGCCTCAAGACGAAGTTGACGTCTGCACCGATACTAGTATTTCCCACACCAGGACACGACTTCACGGTATACAGCGATGCCTCGAAGGAAGGACTCGGGTGCGTACTGATGCAGGGAGGAAAGGTCATAGCATACGCGTCCCGTCAACTGAAAATACACGAGCTGAACTACCCGACCCACGATTTAGAATTAGCCGCTGTAGTATTTGCACTTAAGATTTGGAGACATTATCTGTATGGTGTGAAGTGCGAGATATTCACCGACAACAAGAGTTTGAAGTACCTATTCACACAGAGGGGGCTTAACATGAGACAACGGAGATGGTTAGAACTGATAAAGGATTATGACTTGAACATTCAGTACCACCCCGGAAAAGCGATCCAAGTAGCCGATGCAGTGAGCAGGAAAACCCATGGCGTATTAACAAACACATTGTTAAAATAAATGGAGAACCTACAATTGGAAGTGGTAGAGTCGACCACAGCCATATTAGGGACTATTACCGCAAAGCCAGGGATACTAGAGGAAGTACTAGAGACTCAGATATCAGACCCCGAGAAATCCGTAACACGAAAGGAGGGAACTGGAAGCGAAAAACCTGGGATAAACAAAGGAAGCGATGGGCTAATCAGGCTGAATGAACGGGTATGGGTACCAAACAGACCAGAGTTAAGGAAGAAGATTATGGCAGAGGTACACAGCTTGGCCTTCTCAGTCCACCCAGGAAGTACTAAGATGTATCGGGATCTAAAGACACACTGGTGGTGGAACGGAATGAAAAAAGAGATTGCAAACTTTGTGGCCAGATGCGAAAATTGCTCACGAGTTAAGGCCGAACACCAACGTCCAGGGGGCGAACTGAGCCCTTAGAGATTCCGGAGTGGAAATGGGATTGCATCGGCATGGACTTCATGGAAGGACTACCCAAGAGCCAACGGAAGAACGATGCAATATGGGTAGTGGTCGACCGCCTAACAAAGACGACTCATTTCTTAGCAGTCAAGACAACATACGGAGTAGACAGATTAGCCAGAATATATGTGGATAACATAGTCAAGTTACATGGAGTTCCAGTAAATATTGTGTCAGACCGAGATCCGCTGTTCACGTCTAGATTTTGACAAAGCCTACAGAAAGCACTCGGAACTCAGTTAAGCATGAGCACAGCATACCACCCACAGAAGGAATGGTCAAACCGAGAGAACGAACTAGATTATGGAGGATATGTTATTGGCATGCGTGTTGGATTCTAAGGGAGGTTGGGAAGACATCCTACCACTCGTGGAATTTGCATATAATAATAGTTTTCAAAGCAGCATCGGCATGGCTACATATGAGGCATTATACGGAAGGAAATGTCGTACACCACTATGTTGGGATG
The DNA here is from genome assembly GCA_009725065.1 of Utricularia reniformis. Classification (NCBI taxonomy): domain Eukaryota; kingdom Viridiplantae; phylum Streptophyta; class Magnoliopsida; order Lamiales; family Lentibulariaceae; genus Utricularia; species Utricularia reniformis. Next base: position 104,565 of record RWGZ01001725.1, on the reverse strand, counting down.
AGGTGGGAGAGAGAAAGATCACAGGAACAGAATTGGTAGAAGTCACCGTTGAAAAGGTGGCCATAATACAAAAGAACATTAAGGCGGCACAAGATCGATACAAAAGTTGGGCAGACACAAAAAGGAGACCACTGGAGCTAAAAGTTGGGGATCACTCTTATTTAAAGATATCACCGATGAAATGGGTACTAAGGACCACAAGGACAGGGAAGCTGAGTCCTCGGTACATCGAACCATACAAGGTGGAACGAAATATTGGGAACCTAGCATACCAGCTGAAACTTCCGAAAGAGATGAAGGGGATACACAACGTGTAACGACCCGCCTTTCCGCTTGCACGATATTGTCTGCTTTGGACTAGGCTGACCCTAATGACACCCACCTAGTCCTCACGGTTTTACTTTTTCCCTAGCACCCACACTTCCCAGTGGGTCACCCATCCCTGAATTGCTCCAGGGTGAGCACGCTTAACTTTCCAGTTCTAACGTTCCGCTTGCCATTTTGCTNTCCCGTATCTCTCATTATCTCTCGTCTAGACTTTACCGCTACGTTCCCTACTATTTGTAACGTCGTACCTTTTTCTCGGCTATTACACAACGTTTTGCACGTATCCCAACTGAGGAGGAGTGTGACTGAAGGAATTCAAGAATGTGTGGGGGAACCCATAAAGATAACCCCAGAATTAACGTACGAGGAAGTTCCGGTAAGGATCTTAGGCAGAGAGGAAAGAAAGCTCAGAAACAAAGTAATTCATATGGTGAAAGTACAATGGTCCAACTAGGGAGAAAGAGAAGCTACATGGGAAACGAAACGAGAGATTAGATAGAGAGCACTAGACTTAATGGAGGATTGGTACGCACGAGTTTCGGGACGAAACTCAAAATAAGTGGGGAAGGATGTAATAGCCAGGAAAAAAATATGATTAGAATAGTAGCAGGGAATATAGTGGTAAAGTCTCGATGAGGAATAATGAGGGATACGGGAACGAAAGAACGATAAAGGGAACGAGAGATTGAAAGGTAAAACAAAAGATAAAGGAGGGGTCAAAATGAAAAGAATGAGGGGTTAAAATTTGAATTAGGGAAGTTAAAATGTTTATAAATAGGGGTTAAAAGGTCCAAAACCAAGTCATTTATCACTAAAACACAAAAAACATACGGAAAATTTCGAAGCAAGAAATTATCACGAAACTACGAAGCAATATAAATTATCATGGATTTTTAACTGACAACATTATCGCGAAAAATATGTGCTTGCAACCTTGTCGCAAAAATCGGCAGAGTAGAAAATTATCGCAGAAATTTTCCAGCGTTCAAATTATCGCGAATCCTTCGAAGAGAACAAATTATCGCGGAAATGCAGAATGTGTAAAATTGTCGCAAAAACCTAAACCACAACCGTTTTATCACGGATTTCGAGAGCAGGGTAGTTTTATCGCGGAAACATACAATTTGGGTGTTTTCGTCGCGTTCATCGTCGAATCGTGAAGAAGAAAGATACGAAGTGTCTACGGTAACCAAACAATCAATAATAAAATAATAACATCAAACATCAAGTACTGAAATATGCTACGCAAGGGATTATAACAAGTGAAAACAACAGGTAAGCGGAGTGAACACAATGTAGTAAGGGAAGCTTCAGACTTAGGGAAACGGGATTGGGTCATTAAGGAAGAAAGTAAAAGACAAGAATGAATGAGATAAATGTTAATAAGACTCGGGGTGAGGAAGGATGGACCGTCCGACTGAACCCGGCATCGTGCCTAATACACGATTCGCCAAAGGAAGGGCATGCCTGATGAATGGAACGATAAGTTCCAAAGATGGAAAAATACGTACAAAAAGGGCAAAACGGATCCGGGTGGAGAAATGGGTAGCGCCTAAGTACCCACCCGGGGAACGGAAGCATATGTCCCGTCGAGTCATCCAACAGCTAACGGTTGGCTTGGGCGGGACATGTACCGAGCATGTTACTCTCGGCAACAGTATAGTTAAAAGCACGAGGGGAATGATAAGGGTAAAAGATTAAGAATAAGGGAATGAGTAAATGATTAAAAGAAACGACTTATGCGTGTGTGTATTGTGTATTTAAGAAATGAAAATATAAGTAGGGGGTGTGTGAAGTTTCTTTTAATAGATTGTGACCGCTTTACAGATTTTGTAGGTGACGCGGACGAGGTATGAGAAGGGCATGGGAAGGAGGTCGTTGGTTGTCCGGTGATAGAGTCCGGTCTTTTGAGAACACTCTAAATTATGTTGTTAGACTTTAAATATTTTTGAACTATGTTTTAAGTTTACATTCAAACGTTTCGTTTTATTTATCACGTTTTACCAAACAGCTAGGCCCAAATTAGGGTCGTTACACTTTACCCCTATCATTCTTTTCCCTCTTCCCCCCATCTTTTAACTTTACTGTTGTCGAGTGTAACATGCTCGGTACATGTTCCGCCCAAGCCAACCGTTAGCTGTTGGTTGACTCGACGGGCCGTATGCTTCCCTTCCTCATGTGAGTACTTAGGCGCTACCCCTTTTCTCACCCGGATCAGTTCTGCCCTTTCGTACGTATCTTCCCATTTTGGAACTTATCGTTCTGTTCATGAGACATTCCTTTCCTTTGGCGAATCGTGTACTAAGCACGATGCCGGGTTTGGTCGGACGGTCCATCCTCCCTCACCCCGAGTCTTATTAACAATTGCTTCATTCATTCGTGTCTTTTACTTTCTTTCTTACTAGCCCTTCCCGATTCCCTACGTCGGAACCTTCCCTTACTATATTGTGTTCACTCCGTTTACCTGTTGCTTTCACTTGTTACAATCCCATCGTGATTCTCTGCATTTCGTAACATATCTTAGTATTTCATTTTCGATGTTATTATCTTATTATGAATTATGTGGTTACCGTTGACCCTACGTATCATTTCCCTCTGACGATCCGACGTTGAATTGCGACGAAAACACCCTAGGTTGATGTTTTCGCGATAAAATACTCTCCTTCCTCCAAATCCATGACAAAAAAAAGGTTTGCGTTTTAGGTTTCAAAATCCGCGATAATTTGCTGCCCTGGGAGAAATTAGCGACAATTTTGCTGCCTGGGAGAAATCCGCGACAATTTTGCTGCCTTAGGAAAATCCGCGACAATATTGCTGCTTGGGAAAAATCCGCGACAATATTGTTGCATGGGAGAAATCCATGACAAATTTGATGTCTGGGAAAAATTCACGATAATTTGCTACCTTGGCAGATATCCGCGACAATTTTACTGCCTGGGGAGAAATCCACAACAATTTTGCTGCCTTGGAAAAATCCGTGATAATTTGCTGCTTCCACGACAATTGCGTGTTTTATGGCTTTTCAGGGGTGTTTTCGTGTATCAGTGACTATTGGCTTGGTTTTGGGTCTTTCCACCCCTATTTACATTTTAACTTCTCTAATTTACATTTTGACCCCTCCTTTATCTTTTACTTTATTTTTCTATCTTTTCGTTTCTATTTCGTTCTTTCATTCCCGTATCCCTTGTTATTCCTCATCTAGACTTTACCACTATATTCCCTCCTATTTTTCTAACATACCTTTTTCCTGGCTAGTACATCCTTCCCCACTTATTTTGAGTTTCGTCCCAATATTCGTGCGTACCAATCTTCCCATGTGGCTTCCATTTCTCCCTGATTGGACCATTGTACTTTCAACATATGATTTAGCATGTTCTTGACTTTCTTTCCTCTCTGCCTAGGATTTTCACTAGAACTTCCTCGTATGTCAATTCTGGGGTTATCTCTATGGGTTCCCCCACACATTCTTGGATTCTTTCAGTCGGACTACTCCTCAGCTGGGATACATGGAAAACATTGTGTATCCCCCTCATCTCTTCAGGAAGCTTCATCTGGTATGCCAGGTTTTCGATTATTCGTTTCACCTCGTATGGTCCGATGTACCGAGGACTCAGCTTCCCTGTCCTTGTGGTCCTTAGTACCCCCTTCATCGGTGATATCTTCAGATAGGCGTGATCCCCAACTTTCAGCTCCAGGGGTCTCCTTTTCGTGTCTGCCCAACTTTTGTATCGGTCTTATGCCGCCTTAATGTTCTTTCGTACCACGGCCACCTTCTCAACGGTGACTTCCACCAATGGGGCCATGCCAATGTTGTTCTGAGAACTATTATTATATGCAAATTCTACCAGTGGTAAGAAATCTTCCCAAGCTCCCTTAAATTCCAACACGCATGCTCGTAACATATCCACCATGATCTGGTTGGTTCTCTCGGTCTGACCATCCGTTTGTGGGTGGTAGGTTGTTCTCATGCATAACTGAGTTCCGAGTGATTTCTGTAAGCTTTGCCAAAATATAGATGTGAACCTCGGATCCCGGTCTGACACAATATTTACTGGAATTCCAAATAACTTAACTATGTTATCCACATATATTTTGGCTGGTCTGTCTACTCCGTATGTTGTTTTGACCGCTAAGAAATGAGCCACCTTTGTTAGGCGGTCAACCACTACCCATATCGCGTCGCTCTTCCGTGGGCTCTTGGGTAATCCTACCACGGAGTCTATGCCGATGCTGTCCCATTTCCACTCTCAATTTTCCAAGGGTTGTAGCTCACCCCCTAGACGTTGGTGTTCCGCCTTAACTCGTTGGCAATTTTCTCATTTGGCCACAAAGTTTGCAATCTCATTTTTTATTCCATTCCCCCATCAGTGCGTTTTTAGGTCCCTATACATCTTAGTACTTCCTGGATGAACTGAGAAGGCCGAACTGTGTGCTTCTACCATAATCCTCTTTCTTAACTCCAGCCTGTTTGGTACCCATACCCGTTCATTCATTCTGATTAGTCCATCGCTTCCTTTGTTTATCTCTGGTTTATCGCTCATTGCTCCATGTTTTCGTGTTACAGGTTTCTCGGGATCTAATGTATGGGCCTCTAGTACTTCATCTAGTATCCCTGGATTTGCAGTAACAGTCCCTAATATGACTGTGGTCGACTCTACCACTTCCAATTGTAGGTTTTCCATTTCTTTTAACAATGTGTTTGCTAACACGCCATGAGTTTTCCTTCTCAATGCGTCGGCTACTTGATTCGCTTTTCCGGGGTGGTACTGAATTTTCAGGTCATAGTCTTTTATTAGTTCTAGTCATCTTCGTTGTCTCATGTTCAGCTCCCTCTGAGTGAATAGGTACTTCAAACTCTTGTGGTCGGTGAATATCTCGCACTTCACTCCGTACAAATAATGTCTCCAAATCTTGAGTGCGAATACCACCACCGCTAGTTCCAAATCGTGTGTCGGATAATTCAACTCATGTACCTTCAGTTGACGGGATGCATATGCGATGACCTTTCCCACCTTGCATTAGTAAGCACCCGAGTCATTCTTTCGAGGCGTCGCTTTATACCGTGAAGTCCTGTCCCGGTGTGGGTAACACCAATATTGGTGCCAATGTCAACTTCGTTTTGAGGCATTTGAAACTCTCTTCACACTTCTCATCCCACGTATACCTCGTTTCTTTTCGGGTCAAGTTTGTCAGTGGCTCGGCTATTCTTGCAAACCCTTCGATAAACATCCGATAGTACCCGGCTAATCCTAAGAAACTCCTGACTTCTCGAGTGTTTGTCGGTCTTGGCCAATTCACCACTGCTTCTATATTTGTTGGATCAACCGTCACCCCTCTTGCCGATATTACGTGTCCTAGAAAAGCTATACTGTCCATCTAGAATTCACACTTGCTATACTTGGCATACAACTTCTCTTGTCTGAGGGTCTGTAACACTATTATCAGATGTTGCTCGTGTTCCTCCTGATTGCGAGAGTAAACTAGGATATCGTCAATGAATACCACTACGAACTTATCTAGGTACTGGCAAAACACCCGATTCATCAAATCCATGAAGATCGCTGGGGTGTTAGTCAATCCAAATGGTACGACCGTACATTCGTAATGGCCGTATCTCGTTCGAACGGCTGTTTTTGGTATGTCCCCTTCCTTCACTCGGACGTGATGATACCCTAACCTCAAGTCCAACTTTGAGAACACCTCCGCACCTTGTAACTGATCAAATAAGTCGTCGATCCTCGGTAACAGATACTTTTTCTTTATCGTAACTTTGTTTAACTCCCGGTAATCATAACACAGTCTTATCTCGCCGCTCTTCTTCCTAACAAATAACACCGGTGCTCCCCATGGGGATTTGTTTGGCCTGATAAATCCTTTTTCTAATAACGACTCAATCTGTTGTTTCAGTTCCTGCATCTCTCTTAGTGCCATTCGGTATGGGGCCTTGGAGATTGGTTGTGTTCCGGGGATCAATTCTATTTCAATTTCCACTTCTCTTTGGGGTGGTTGACCCGGTAGCTCGTCGGGAAACACGTCACTGTATTAGCAAATTACCGGAACTGACTCCAATGGTGTCCCTTCATTCTCAGTGGTGACAGATGCTATCCAATTCGACCGATCACTATATTCTCCATCCTCCCCCATAATCGTTTTTCCGACAAGGTCTCTTTTTCCCTCATGCGGCGTACTAAAAGTGATCGAACGTTCTCGACATTTCACTTGTGCATCGTACTTAGATAACCAATCCATTCCCAGTATAGCATCGAATCCCATATCCCTCAATTCAATCAAATCTGCCTCTGTTCGTACCATATCCACTTCAACAACTCATCCCTTATAGATTCTGTTTGCCTCAAGGGCTTCGGATCCCGGTGTTTTTACTTTTGTTTTAGCGTTACTTCCCATTACCCCAAACCGTTTCGCTAACTTCTCCGACACAAACGAATGCGTCGCCCCACAATCAAATAATATGAAAGTTGTAAAGCCATTAATAAGTAGTGTACCTGCCACGACGTCTTCGACCTCCGAGGCCTGTTCCTTGTTTACAGCGAACACTCGAGCATTTCGAGTGATCCTATCCTTTGACCTGCTTTTGGTAGCCTCAGTTTCGAACTTTCTCTTCTTTGTGCACTCTCGAGCAAAGTGTCCTTCCTGGCCATACTTAAAACAACTGTTAGTTCCTTCCCGACATTCTCCAAAATGGTTTTTCCAGCATTTGGCACACACAGGCCTGTTCGGGGGTCCTTGTGCAGGCCCGAAACTCTTTATAGTGATCTTTCCTTTCCATTATCCCCGTCCCTGAACTTCACTTCTCATGGAGCTCTTGGTGAGTTCCTTATCCATTCTTCGCATTCCCCCATCCACTCGGACTACCGCTGCAACTAAACTTGAAAATTCTTCGTCGTCGCGGACATACATAGTCAGTTTCAACCTTTCATTCAACCCTTCAGTAAAACGGTGCATCTTTTCTTGTTCACTCACCATAATCTCGGGGGCGTACCTACCCATTTCTATGAATTCCTGCATATACTCCATTACGGTGAGATTCCTTTGAGTCAGTTTGTCGAACTCGGCCCTCTTGTCCTTCTTAAGCCCTTTTGGTATGTAATAATCCAAAAACGCATTCTTAAACTTCTCCCAAGAGATGGGTCCATCCTTCAGCAGTGAGGCCGACACGCTTCCCCACCATCGGGCAGTGCTACTGTCGAACCATAGCGGGGCCAGTTCTGCCCTAAGTTCCTCTGGAGCTTCGATAAGTTCAAACTTCTCTTCTAGGAGAATAATCCACGCCTCCGCGTCTCCCATCTTATCTCCTGTGAAACTGTTCATTCCCGCCTTCTTGAACGCCTCGTCTTAGTACATTCTACTATTTTTGGGCCTCGACACCTGTTCCATCTGCACGAAGTTTCCCCTCTCCGTTTGTCCCTGCCTTATTGCGCTAATGAGGGAACTCGCCATAGTCTAGAACAGATCCCTGAGACTCTCCTGGTTAAACGTGAGGGGCGTCGATGAATCCAATAACGGGGTTTCTGTCGCCGGTGCCTGTTATGATGCATTGCTTTCCTCCTCTCGATTTCCATTTGCTCTCGTTCTAGGAGTCATCCCTACATTAAGCTTTCGTTATATCTATACCTACTCACGCCATATGCTACATTCTATGCCAATCCCCCATATGCTACATTCTATGCACATCCCTTCCTATGGTCGGTTGTCCTCCTACGAATTCCCTAGACCTTTTTACGTAGGATCGCACCACTACCGATTTGGTAGCGATGTTATGCTCTGATACCATTTTGTAACGACCATAATTTGGACCTAGCTGATTTGGTAAAATCGTACTAAATAAAACGAAACGTTTGAGTGTGAACTAAAAGCATGAATTATGTCGTTAGACTTTCATGATTTTGTAGGTGACGCGGTTTTTCAAAAGCATGAAAGTCTAACGACATAATTTAGAGTATTCTCAAAAGACCGAACTCTATCACCGGACAACCGACGACCTCCATCCCATGCCCTTCTCATACCTCGTCCGCGTCACCTACAAAATCTGTAAAGCGGTCACAATCTATTAAAGGAAACTTCACAAATACTACATTTGTTCTTCCATTTCTTAAATAAAACGTACACACACGTGTAAGTCGTTTCTTTTAATCGTATACTTATTTTCTTCTTCTTATTTCTTTACCCTTATCATTCTTTTCCCTCTTCCCCCCATCTTTTAACTTTACTGTTTCCGAGTGTAACATGCTCGGCACATGTCCAGCCCAAGCCAACCGTTAGTTGTTGGTTGACTCGACGGGCCGTATGCTTCCCTTCCCCGAGTGAGTACTAAGGCGCTACCCCTTTTCTCACCCGGATCCGTTCTGCCCTTTTGTACTTATCTTCCCATTCTGGATCTTATCGTTCCCTTCATGAGGCATGCCCTTCCTTTGGCGAATCGTGTAATAGCCGAGAAAAAGGTATGTCGAAATAAATAGTAGGGAATGTAACAGTAAAGTCTAGACGATAGATAATGAGAGATACGGGAACGAAAGAACGTAAAAGTGAACGAAGAATAGAAAAGTAAAGAAAAAGATAAAGGAGGGGTCAAAAGTAAAGGAAGGAGGGGTCAAAGTGTGAATTAGAAAAGTTAGGATGTCTATAAATAGGAGTGAGGAGGCCCAAAAACGGGTTAATCATCATTAAGACCCGAAAATCCGAAAATTCCCGCAAAGAAGGAAAATTATCGCGAAAATCTCAAAGGCATAAAATTTTCGCGAAAAAGTTGAAGGCAAGAATTGTCGCGAAAATTTTGAAGAAGGAAAATTATCGCGAAAAAGTTGAAGGCAAGAATTGTCGCGAAAATTTTGAAGAACAAAAATTGTCGCGAAAATTTACGTTAGGCAAAATTGTCGCGGATTTCCAGTAAGGCATAAATTATCGCGGATTTCATCCAAGTGCAATATTGTCGCGAATTTTAATCCTAGGGTATTATTATCGCGAATTTCAGGGCAGAAGTAGAATTGTCACGAAAACACTAAGTTCAAGTGTTTTCGTTACGTCCCGAAGTCGGATCGTGGGAGGAAAAGTACACGTGAGGTCTACGGTAACCACATAGTTAACAATAAGATGATAACGTCAGAATTCGAATAATTAAGACATGTTATGAAATGCAGGGGAAGCACGGGAAGATTATAATACGCTAAAGCAAACGGTAAGCGGAGTGAACACAATATAGTAAGGGAAGGTTCAGACTTAAGGAATGGGATTGGGTTAATAAAGAAGGAAGAAATGATACGAATGAACGAGATAAATGATAATAAGACTCGGGGTGAGGAAGGATGGACCGTCCGACCGAACCCGGCATCGTGCCTAGTACACGATTCGCCAAAGGAAGGGCATGCCTGATGAAGGGAACGATAAGTTCCAAAGAGGAAAAGATACGTACGAAGAGGGCGGAACGGATCCGGGTGGAAAAAGGGGTAGCGCCTAAGTACCCACCCGGGGAAGGGATGCATATGGCCCGTCGAGTCATCCAACAGCTAACGGTTGGCTTGGGCGGGACATGCACCGAGCATGTTAATCTCGGCAACAGAAAAGTTAATGAATGATGGAAATGATAAGGGTAAAAGAAGAGGGAAATAAGAAAACGGTTAAGTGAAATGGTTCATGTGTGTGTGTATGATGTACCTAAGAAGTAAGAAAGATAATGTGTAGTGTGTGTGAAGTTTCCTTTAATAGATTGTGACCGCTTTACAGATTTTGTAGGTGACGCAGGTGAGATATGATAGGGACGGGGAAGGAGGTCGTCGGTTGTCCGGTGATAGAGTCCGGTCCTTCGGAGAACACTCTAAATTATGCAGTCGTACTTTAATGTTTTGAACTATGTTTTAAATTGCTTTCGAATATTTCCGTTTTAATTATCATGTTTTAACAAAACAACTAGGCCCAAATTACGGTCGTTACAAATCGTGTACTAAGCACGATGCCGGGTTTGGTCGGACGGTCCATCCTCCCTCACCCCGAGTCTTATTAACATTTGATTCATTCATTCGTGTATTTTATTTTCTTTCTTACTAGCCCTTCCTGATTCCCTACGTCGCAACCTTCTCTTACTATATTGTGTTCACTCCGCTTACCTGTTGCTTTCACTTGTTACAATCCCTTCGTGCTTTTCTGCATTTTGTAACATATCTTAGTATTTCATTTTCGATGTTATTATCTTATTTTGAATTTTGTGGTTACCGTAGACCCTACGTTTCCTTTTCCTCTGACGATCCGACGTTGAATTGCGACGAAAACACCCTAGTTTGATGTATTCGCGATAAACTACTTTCCTTCCTCGAAATCCACAACAAAAACTAAGGTTTGCGGTTTTGGTTTCAAAATCCGCAATAATTTGCTGCCCTGGGAGAAATCCGCGACAATTCTGCTTCCTGGGTGAAATCCGCGACAATTTTGCTGCCTGGGGAAAATGTATGACAATATTGCTGCTGGGAATAATCCGCGAAAATATTGCTTCCTGGGAGAAATCCGTGACAATTTTGCTGCCTGGGGAAAATTCCACGATAATTTGCTGCCTTGGCAGAAATGCGCGACAATTTCGCTGCCTCTGGAGAAATCCGCGACAATTTTGCTGCCTTGGAATAATCCGCGCTAATTTGCTGCTTCCGCGACAATTTCGTGTTTTATGGCTTTTCCGGGGTGTTTTCTTGTATAAGTGACTAATGGCTTGGTTTTGGGTCTTTCCACCACTATTTATAGACATTTTAACTTCCCTAATTTACATTTTGACCCATTCTTTATCTTTTGCTTTATTTTTCTATCTTTTCGTTTCCTTTTCGTTCTTTCATTCCCGTATCCCTTGTTATTCCTCATCTAGACTTTACCATTATATTGCCTCCTATTTTTCTAACATACCTTTTTCCTGACTATTACACTTTCCCACTGCCACATTTCGACCGATTGGTGGATGTTGTAGCTGGCAGTACAATGATCAGTGCCATGGGCGCTTACTCCGGGTACCATCAGATCTTCATTGCTAAGGAAGATAAGAAGAATTCATCATTCATATCAAAAGACGGCGTTTATTGCTATGAGGATATGCCTTTCGGATTAAAGAATGCTGGAGCAACATACCAGAGGCTTGTCAACGAAATCTTTAGGGATTTGATAGGCCACATTATGGAAGTGTATGTTGATGATATGATTGTCAAATCCATTAATGATGAAGACCATATTCCTTACTTGTCTCGCTGTTTCGAAGTATGCCGTAAATATAAACTCAAACTAATTCCAAACAAGTGTTGCTTCGGGATCCGAAGTGGCAAGTTCCTGGGATATTACGTTTCTGAGAAAGGCATAGAGGTTAATCCTGAGAAAGTCCAGGCGATTATTGACATGCAACCTCCGAGGAACAAGCGAGAATTTCGGAGGCTGACTGGCCGATTGGCAGCGCTGAGCAGGTTTATCTCTAGGTCCACAGACCGAGCTTTACCCATTTTTAGGGTATTAAGAAAAGCGAGCCATCTTAGCTGGACCGAAGAGTGCGATCGGGCATTCTCAGAACTGAAGACTTATCTGAGCACTCCTCTTGTGATGGTGAGTCTGACCTGCCATGAACATTTAGGTTTATATCTGGCCGTATCAGAGGCCGCAGTCAGCGCAGCTTTGGTAACCATTGGGGATGACGTTCACCAACCTGTCTACTACGTGAGCCATTCCCTGGTACCAGCCGAAACCAGATACACTACCTTGGAAAAATTCATGCTGGCCTTGCAGAAAGCTATATCTAAGTTTAAGCATTATTTTGAAGGCCAAAAGGTTTATGTATATACTGATCAGCCTCTGAATGCAGTTTTGAGTCAGATGGACTCCAATGAAAGGTTGGCCAAGTGGAAAATCAAGATCAGCTCCATGAATCTAGAATTCGTACCCCGAAGGGCTATCAAAGCTCAGGTCCTCGTGGATTTCGTGGTCGAGATGACCCGATCAGCCATATTTCTGAACCAAGAGGACAACCGATGGGCCATTTATGTTGACGGATCAACCTCCGGGGAAAAGGGAGTGGGCATCACCTTTACCACACTGCAAGGCTACGTTATCCATTCTGCGGTCAAGTTCTTATTTAGTGGAACGAACAATGTGGTGGAATATGAGGCCGTGCTATCGGGGATGACCTTAGCCCGAAAGATGGGAGTTGCTAAAGTGCGAATGTTCTCGGACTCCAAGTTGGTGGTAGAATAGTTCGCAGGAAGATTTGAAACACATGAGCCAACCATGAAGCTATATTGTTCAAAGGTCCTGGAGTTGTCAAAGAAGTTCAATGAATTCTCACTTGACCATGTGCCTAGAGAACAAAATAAGGTGGCCGATGCATTAGTCAGACTGGCTACATGCCTGCTATATATTGGACCAGGCACCGTATCTGTCCACATTCAGGACCGACCTTCGGTCGATGTATCTGTGACCGAACAGTCACTCTAAGAGATCGGGGCTTTATGCCATGAACTTCAGGACCTAAAAGTAAACGCTATTTACGCGCCAGGGGAACTCACATGGATGGACCCCTTTATCAAATACCTAACCAATGACCATCTACCAGAGAATGCATCTGAGGCGAGGAAGGTCGAGACCCGGGCCATGCGATATGTGCTAAATGACGGGCGGCTATTTAAGAAGTGTTTTGAAGGACCGCTCTTGCGATGTCTGCCCCCTGTAGAGGGTGAGGCCGTCATAATTTATGTTCATGAGGGGATATGCGGTATACACTCTGGAGCCCGATCTTTATACCATCGCATTATTAGGGTTGGGTATTTTTGGCCGGCGCTCCTCGAGGACGCTAAAAAGTACATGAAGCGCTGCGCTGCTTGCCAACATCATGCTCCGGTTCCCCAGTTACCAGGAGCACCCCTATCAATGACTCCACTTCCTTGTCTGTTCGATAGATGGAGGATTGATATCTTGGGACCGTTTCCCTGATCGGTAAAGCAACAGAAGTTTTGCATAGTGGCGATTGAGTATTATACAAAGTGGATTGAGGCTGAAGCGGTGGCTATTATTTTCGAAAAGATGGTGAAACACTTCCTGTAGAGGAACATCATAAGCCGCTTCGGAGTGCCTCGGGCTTTCGTATCAGACAACAGACTTCAATTCCGCGGAAAGGCCGTTAGGGATCTTTGCGTCAAATTGGGTATGCTCAACATTTCTCGTCAGTGGCCCACCCCCAAACTAACGGATTGACGGAGGTCTCCAACAATGTTATCCTGAAGGAATTGAAAACCAAGTTGGAAGATTTGGGAGGAAAGTGACCCGATCACATCTACGAGGTTCTATGGGCTTACCGGACCACACCCCGCTCAACGACTCAGGAATCTCCATTTTCTTTGGTATACGGGCCCGAAGCGGTCAGTCCAGTGGAGGTTGCCATACGATCACCTCGAATCACCCAATATGACGAGAATTTGAATAACAAGGTCTTTGGACATAGATTGAAGAAAAGCGGAACACCATCTATGCGCGCATGTGTGCTTATCAGCGAACTATGAAGTGGGCTCATAACAAACGGGTCTTGCCCTGGGACTTCTCAGAAGGCGACCTCGTTCTCAGGAATGTAAGAGTTCAGAGACACGTTGGGAAGCTAGAGAGGCATTGGGAAGGGCCCTACCGCGACATCATTCATTCGTGTATTTCCTTCTCAGGAATGTAAGAGTTCATGAAAAATTTGGGGGCTGAGGTTTATATGTTAGAGACTTTGGATGGAAACGAGATCCCCCGAATCTAGAATGTTATGAACCTAAGGCAATATTTTATATAATACCTTTGACAGTTATTTGGCGATTCTGAACCGTAAAATGTTCCTCTTATATGAATATGTTACAACAGATGCAATACAAACTATTTCTAACTAGGTAAGTGACCGATCTTGAATTTGAATTTTCTGGACGAGTTTGGACTGGTGACTGTAGCAGTCCATCCACAAGGCTCCCAAGTAGTGTGACCGCTCTGACGAGCCAGTTGCTTCCACGCTTGCTGAGTACTTAGTTGGATTGCAAAACTTCCAGAACTCACTACGAATTTAATTTCCCCTTCGATGGTGCCCACCACCTGGATACAGCTCTTGCTTCTTTGTGCTTAGCCATGAACGAGATAACAGGGACAGAGTTAGCCAGTCAAAGCGCAAGCCGAAGCCTGCCATGCGACTGTCCTCAGAACCGGGGCTTCGGTTTAAGCTTGCCATGAGACTTATGAAGAACCAAGGCAACGCTCCCCATATCATAACGTTTCGCAGGGACAGATTCAAGTGTGGTCTATTGGTGCAGTCAAAATCCAATAACTTATTAAGCCCAGCAAAACTCAAAGTTAAGTCGAAAGGACCGTTCGGTCCCGGTTCAGCAGGAACCCCGATCTTATACTTAAGCAGAAATAATCTATTAAGGGAATGAAGTCTACACAAGACAATGCAGACAGGAAAATATTTATTAAAAAGCTGGAGTTTACAAAAGCAGAAGTACAAAAGGATGGGATTTGAAAAATGGAAATCTAGTCTATTTGTCCTTCTTCTTTGTCTACTTCTCCAGACTTCTATGCGATCCATGCCTTGAGATCCTCTATCTTCTTCCCCATCTCTTCAACTACCTCGTTGACCGATCTCTCCATCAGGTCAAAGAGTGGATAGTTGGGATTGTTTTCCTATGGGTGTTCTTCTAGTTCATGGATCTCACGGAAGCTTCCATCCTTAGTTAGGGGTAGATCGTCTCCCAACGCCCATCTTCGAGATCTAGACCAAACTTGATGATCATTTGTTCCTTCATGTTATCCATATACTGGGAGACGCTCGGTCCATAAATGTTTTCCGCTAAGGCAAACATTAGCTGTGATCGGGCAAAACACAGAAGGGCTTCCCGGACCGCTCCCTCAGTTGCTTCTTATCCCTTAACTAATTCTTCTGTTAAGGCATCCTTTTACTCCCTTAACGCATCTTTTTCTTCCTGGGAACGAAGGAGAAGTCTATTGCTTTCATCAGATAATTCTTGAATCTGACGCTCAAGTTCCAAAACGCGGGCCGTTGCGGAGTTCACAGCTGCTTGGGCCTCTCCCGCCTTAGAGGCATCTATTGAATGCTCAGTGCCCGCTCCAAGCAGCTCTCCATTCAAACGGTCCCACTCGGCCCGGATCGATTCCAGCTCTTGTTGCTTGATCTCGACTTGCCGCTGAGCTAGGGCAAGTCGACTCTCCATATCTTCAGAAGCCGAAGAGATGTTTCTGCTTAGTTGGACGGCAAATGCAAGGTCCAGAGCCCTTCTATGTGCCTGCAAGAAAAAACCTTGATAAAAAACAAAGATCCGATCGGGGCGACGAGAGTTGAAGATAGCTAACCACAGCTTGGAACTCCAGATACGATAGCACCAGGCCAGGAAGTGCGCCGTCTGTAATAGCCGAGAAAAAGGTACGACGTTACAAATAGTAGGGAACGTAGTGGTAAAGTCTAGACGAGAGATAATGAGAGATACGGGAACGAAAGAACGTAAAAGGGAACGAAAAATGGAAAAGTAATGAAAAGATAAAAGAGGGGTCAAAAAGCAAAAGGAAGGAGGGGTCAAAGTGTGAATTAGAAAAGTTAGGATGTCTATATATAGGGGTGAGGAGGCCCAAAAACGAGTTAATCATCATTAAAACCCGGAAATTCGAAAATTCCCGCGAAGAAGGATATTATCGCGAATTTCACCTGCATGTCTTTTTATCGCGGAAATTTTCATGAGCAAATTGTCGCGAATTTTATGTGAAGAGGAAATTGTCGCGAAAGTGGAAGCTGTGTAAATTATCGCGGAAATTGTGATCAGTGCAGTATTATCGCGGATTTGATGATGAAGAGAATTATCGCGGATTTTGCTTAGTGAAGAGAATTGTCGCGGATTTGGTTTCATGAGTAAATTATCGCGGATTTCATATTTCAGCATAGAATTATCGCGAATTTCGAGGAAATTCTAAGTTTAATTGTTTTTGTCGCGTCTCGACGTCGGATCGTAGAAGGAACGGAACACGTAAGGTCTACGGTAACCACATAGTTAACAATAGGATAATAACGTCGAAATTCGAGTAACTAAAACCTATTACGAAATGCAGGAAAGCGCGGAAAGACTATAACAAGCGAAAGCAACGGTAAGCGGAGTGAACACAATATAGTAAGGGAAGGTTCAGACTTAAGGAATGGGATTGGGTTANCGAAACAAATAGTAGGGAATGTAACGGTAAAGTCTAGACGAGAGATAATGAGAGATACGGGAACGAAAGAACGTAAAAAGGAACGAAGAATAGAAAAGTAAAGAAAAAGATAAAAGAGGGGTCAAAAGTAAAGGAAGGAGGGGTCAAAGTGTGAATTAGAAAAGTTAGGATGTCTATAAATAGGAGTGAGGAGGCCCAAAAACGGGTTAATCATCATTAAGACTCGAAATTCCGAAAATTCCCGCAAAGAAGGATTATTATCGCGAAAATCTCCAAGGCACAAAATTATCGCGAAAAAGTTGAAGGCAAGAATTGTCGCGAAAATTTTGAAGAAGTAAAATTATCGCGAAAATCTCCAAGGCACAAAATTATCGCGAAAAAGTTGAAGGCAAGAATTGTCGCGAAAATTTTGAAGAAGAAAAATTATCGCGAAAATCTCCAAGGCACAAAATTATCGCGAAAAAGTTGAAGGCAAGAATTGTCGCGAAAATTTTGAAGAACAAAAATTGTCGCGAAAATTTACGAAGGCAAAATTGTCGCGAAAATTCACGAAGAGTAAAATTGTCGCGGATTTCCAGTAAGGCATAAATTATCGCGGATTTCATCCCAGTGCAATATTGTCGCGATAATTAATCCTATGGTATTATTATCGCGAATTTCAGGGCAGAGTAGAATTATCGCGACAATATTGCACTGGGATGAAATCCGCAATATTTCAGGGTCTTTACAAGGTAGAGCAGAGCGTGTACCATTGCAAATAATGCAAGCTCACACATTAACAAACTTCCATGATCCATATAACTTAATGGGCCACATGAGTTACTATCTTCGCCCAAGTAAAACAATTTAAAAATGGGCGATGTTTAGTGTCGTTTGTATACTATCTTTTTACATACGAGCTCTGTAAATGATATTCTATTCAAATGATGAAATTATAAACATAATACATTATTTGAGAAAAAATATGTAATTTTGGTCTTCCAACTTCAATTAAATACGCATAAAACACATAAGGTTATCAATACCGTTTATCATAAACCCTCTAGCAGTGTTGTTGATTTTTTAATTCTTACTCACAATTATCGAATTTCAAAAGTCAATTTTGTATAATTTTTTAAACTATAAAATCATATTTGCATACTTTGTTAGGTAAAAAACAAAAAATATTGATATTTGAAATATCATTTTTGCAATTTAAGTTAGGGGTTGATCTTTAGACTGCCTATGTGGCACCGACTAGGTACAACGCGACTCGATTCGATTCGCCAATATTGTAAGAGTCGGATTTTCAACTCGGATATAATTGTAAATATAAAAATATTAAATAAACAAAATATGTAAATAAATATGAAAATTTGTTGAGAGTGGTACAAATTTCAAGTCTAAAACTATAAATATTTTATCAGTTTATTCGAGAAATTAACTTTATAAAAAATGAGTACAATTGGTCGATTCCATCGCCTCTCGAAAAGAAATCACATTCCGGTCCATCAACGTTTGTATAAATAACCCACAAGTATATTGATTATATAATAATGTCGTGATAGCACATAAGTCACTTCTTTGACAAAGAACAAATATAATTAATGAAGAAATCAAAATTTTGTCATTTTGTGTCGGGTGTCAAATGTTGTAGCGAGTAGAAAATTCCAACTCAATACGATACGAGTACGTGAAGAAAATCGGAGAGTCGATGCCACATAGTACACCACTCGTAAGCGGGGGTTAGTAAACCTTAATAGAACCGATATAAAATAGTGTGTTTGGTCCCCCAAAGTTGTATGATTTTTAGCAAATTTGTTCAACAAACTCTAATTTTGCATCATTGTCGTAATACTTTGAATGTTTTGACAAATAGTCATCAAAATTTCCAAATTTGGCAATTTGGTACCAATGTAATAAAACTAGTTCCCAAAATTTGTGGAACAATTTTACCCAATGTTTTCATAACAGTGCAGAATTCCGTACCGGTATGAAAGATACGATTGGTATACCGGTCGATACCAAATATTATTTTATTATATATTTTTAAAAATAATATTGAATTAGTTTTTTATGGTTGGATTTGAAAAAAAACCGAACACCGACCCTAATACCTAATACCGGCTATACGAAAAAAAGTACCGATCAAGCTCGGTATTTGACGTACCGAACAATATGAAAACATTGATTTTACCACACACAATAAACTTTGAAGCTAGATTTACCAAAATTTACTAATTATATAAACTAGTTCTGCCATAAATTCAAAGTTTGGATCTAATTTTATCTTTGAAAAACTTTTAAAATTAGAATCTTCAAAATTTAAACCAAATTTACCATAACCAAAGTTTGAAGATAAAATACCATCTGCCCTTAAAAAATTGGGGTTATTGCCGCCAAGCATTTCCTCAGTTTAAATGTGTGGGCCTGTGGAGTTCAACTCCTTCAACGACAGCGTCGTTTTCAGTTTTCACAATATCACGCAGATCGCTGTGAGCTTTAGGTAGCTGGTTTTTACAGGTAATTAGTCGTTTCTGAGATTTCGTTGATTCAACGAACCGCTTCAATTTCTGTGATCTTTATTGTCCTTGAAGTTTTTATTATAATTTTCAGTTACAAGATCTGAAAAAATTTAGATCATGTTCTGGTATTAGCATCACTTCATAGATATTAGTTCAAGCGTTAAGTTTATTCTCCTATAATCTGCTGCAGTTCGTTTAAAATGGAAAGTGAAGGCGTGGTGAAACGGATGAAACATTCTTCTGTACGTCCTCTGTACTTTTCATCTGTTGATTATTTGAAATAGAAGGAATATGTCATTCGTTTTAGTTTGTCACCACAATTATCAATCATGTTGATAGGTGGAGGTTGAGGAAACAATGGTTGTTGATTCGACAATTGAGCGGCTTTTGGGGGAAGAAAATGAGTCAAAGGTTTCTGAGAAAATAGAGATGGAAATTGCTAGCATTCTTGAGATGATAAATAACTTCACTCAAATGGTGAAATTTACTTTAAATTTTGGATGATTTTGAACTTTACTATATTCCAAATAGAAGTTGTGACTCTGATGAACATATCACAGGTGTCTGAGCTGCTGGAATCAGGAAAGTCATTGATGAAGGAACTGACTGATGAATTTGAGGAGCGTGTGTTTCTGTAAGTAAAAGTACTAATAGAAAAATCATTGAGGTACCATGAAATAAATAATACACTGCATGCATAATGATGTTTTTATTTTATTACAGAATTCACAAAAAACAGATAGAGAAATGGCAGGAACAAGTTAAGGAACTTCGCTCACTTGATTCTGCAAATGAGGAGATTGATGCTTGTTTGAACAATGCAAGATATATGCTTTGCAAAGTTCATGAAGGAGCTTGAGGTAGAGACTGATTAAGAGCTTCAGTTGATTTTTTTGAATGTTCTATTCCTTGGCAGCTATATAGCATCCCAAAAAGGTACACACCATTACAATTTGGGTACAAATAACACAATCACATTCTTATTGTATCTATCACGATAACAAACAGGGAGTAACTATGATAAATAAACCTTGAACTATATAGTATCAAATCACAACCCACTGGTGCAAAATTGCATCATCCATGCACAACGCCCATTTCATCATGGTTGTGGTGCTGCTGGGAGTTGTGCAGAGGCATTGGGTATCTGAGTAGCAGTCGTCAATGTCTGGTAATGAGTAGTCATCTGAGGCGGAAGAGGCTGAGTATAATACATTTGATGATGCGCAGGGTCAACAAACTCATAGGTGAAATGAGCATTCCCGGGTGCTTCGGGGAGAGGAATTTGATTGACACCGACATATTGTGATTGGTGATGGCCAGAGGAAAGTTGTGGAGTTGGCACTGAAGATTTTCTAGACACTTTACTTGGAAGTTCAGTTTTTGTAGGGCCACTATGATGGGCTCCACCAGCAGATGGATGCATTTCAAGGCTGTTAGGAGGAGTAGGCTGTGCTATTTCAGTGTAAGTAGGCTGTAAGTTGTATGCTTGGGTGGGTCGCATGAAATAGAATGGATATTGCTGTTCAAGTAGGGGCTGATGTTGTTGATGGGACGCATAAACAGGATAGTAAGATGCAATGGGCATTGCTCCGGTAGGAAAGTAGGGGTTTCCAGCATGAACAAATTGCTGTGGGTGATGCAAGGAAGGATGGTTTTGATCATATTGACCATGTAATATATACCCATGTTCCTGAACTTGTGATTGTCCTTGAAAAGTATCACCATTCTTGATATCAGTCTGATTAGGAGTAACTCGACTGTTCCCTGTTTGTATTTGGGCATTTGGTGCTTGATTCAGAGCTTGAAAATGCCTAGGCATTGGATTTCTAGAACTCCCTTCGCTGTATCAGTTATGTCAGAAGAAAAAAAACGTGAATTAGAGAGATGAATATCAGAAGTTGAGGAAATATCATTTCTGTACCTTGAATATGAATCAGGAGAAGGCAAATCCGTGACACTAACTGCCTTCTGAGTAACCGGTTGCTGTGACAATTGGGCGTGTGCTTGAAGAGGAACTTTAATATACCCACCGTGATCTGATATATTATCATCGGGAAAAACTCTGTTCGCGGCATATTCACCGCCGACCACAACAGGCAAAGCATTTGCAACCGCTGGCGCCACAAAAACACGTACTTCTTCTTGATGCTTTTGTGGTACAATCAAATTAGCGGTTCCACCTCCGGCCATCTTTATCTGCCGAAAGTGATCCTCCATTCCCGAAACCCCACCAATTTTTGGATTCTCCTCAACACGAACCTTTATAGGCTTCAAGTTTGCCATGGATGGAGAACTGGAAGTAGAACCAAAAGACGACGACGTATCGAACATCTGAGAATCGGGAATTGAGTGCACATCTTGATTAACAGCTCCTCCGTTTCCGCTGAATTTCGAAACATCTCCTTGTGCTTCACCATCCTTTCCTCCGATTCCAGATTTTCCCACTGGTTCGTCATCTAATCCAAGGAGATTGTTGATCGACGAAGTTTCTGAAAAATCACGATCACTAGCGCCGCCAGATAATGTATTCGTCTTCCCATTCAAAGCGTTAAAGAACCATTCATCCGTCTTACCCGAACTCGTTTCAAGAAGCTGCTCAATGTTTGATGGCGATTTAGGGAACAAAAACAAGCGCAAACGCCCGTTATTCACCACTCCACTTCCATTACTGAGACGATCGCATTCCTCCACCATGTTCTCAAAATCTTCAACCGTAGACACCGAAATCAGCGAATCCAAGTCCTCGTTTGGGAGTTGGTATTTCAGAGTGAACGCTTGGTTATTAGGGAGGGTTTTGGAGAGACGGAGGTGAAGTTCCGATAACGAAATATGACGGTCAATTACAACAATTCGAGTGTCGCCGCCGGCGTAGAAAAGAGTCTTGTCATGCGGACGGGGCACTATATGCCCGCCATAACTGCACATCAGCCGGAGCTTATGCTGCTTCAAAGAAACAGAATCCGCATCCCAGGACTCCGTGTGACGTGAACGCGGCGACGAATCGATTGATTCCGCGGGCACGGCAGAGTTAACGATCGGCGAAGCAGCAGACAACAATGGCGCCGGCGCGGTCTCCATTGAAGGAGAGAGTGTGCGGGGCCTGAGTGCGGTTCTTATGTATTTGATTTTAAATGTTTATTTTAAACTATTTTTCTATTGGTCGACACAACTTAGTGGTAATTCTGGGGCCATCCTGGTAATTATTTCAAATCTTAGGATCAAGAAATAAATAGTTCAATGTTTTTTTCTTTACTCTTTATTATAAGGGAAGATGTCATGATATAGTGGTTGAACTACTTTCCTCTGTATTTAATTTTGTAAAACAATTTCAACCCCATAAGTATTAGTAAAATGTTGCATGACTCCAACTTTTCATTTGTCGTTTTCTATTCTTTTTTATTTAGTTACAAAAACGTCTATTTATAATTTTCCTAGTGTTGTGGTCTAAAAGACTAAAGTACCAACAGTCGACATGTTTTTATAGATTCAACATGTTTTTGATTTGTTTGAAATGCGGGATTATAATAGAGCAAAAATGGAAACGAGAGAACAATGATATACCGTGGAAAACTCCTAGACAAAAGGGAAAAAACCACCGGATTAAGAACATGAAATGCTCGTAGTCAATATATTAATCAAACAGTAGCGATTACAAACCGTAGAGATTACAAATAGTACAAGGCTTTAAGAAAATGACTAAGACAAAATATAAAGCGCATGGAGAGCGTGAACATAGTAACGACAATTTACGCTTCCAAAAGGTTCTCTCGAGCTAGCCACCTCACCCTGTATTTATGGATGAGAAACGTGTGTGGAACACACCTCGTAACTCCCCCTGACACGTCGTTTTCCCATAACAAAACGCATGGTAACTGGTCGCTACCCGTTGCCCGCTTGTAACCGTTTTGGACCGATCCTCGAAGCGTTCGAAGGGTACTACTCGTATCACCTTCCGTCCTTTGGAGGATTGTGTGGGCCTTTGGGCCTTATCGCCCTTAAATAACTCGGTTGTTACCAAGTAATAGATCTTGGGCCGCATAAGTTCATACATTGTCGTGGAGTTCTCATCACAAGTAATGGATTCCGGCCCAAACCATTTTGGGCCTCCATCGGTTCGAGTATTGGGTCGCGGAGTTCTCATCACTAGTCCCTATGGCTTTATCGCGATGGTAGATGTGATATAAGGCAGATTATCAAACGAAAGATGTGTCGGGCATTTCAGACGATCATTTATAGAGGAGGCCCTTACCCGAACCAATATGACAAGCGTCCTTAGTACCGATCCAATACTTGTGTGATTTATGAGGCGAGTTTGAATTTAAATTCTGTAACAGCTACAGAGTATCAATGTAATTTAAATATTAAAATAATTCGTGCCCATCCACATTCTGCTAACCTATCTGATGCAATGAGTACTGTCAGACGATTGCCGCTTGTGTCAGGGCACGTGTCAGATGGTAATTGACCAATAAAAATGTATATAAGTTAGGGTTTTGGTTACTATTCACCCACCGACATTGCTAACACAATAGCAATATTCCCTCTCCCTAAGAAGCGCCTTAAGTGTATAAACCTCCTTAAGAGAAAATAGGTTATTAGAGATGAGTGTAGCGGTTAGGATCTATGCTCTCCCCCTGAAGAGTATTTTTTCTAGTTCCAACTGAGCGAAAGAATTGAGTATAGTGTATGATTATGTTAAAATTCTCTTATTCTGATTCTCATCAATTATCTTTGCAGATTCGACAGAGACAATGTCTGGGTCCCGACTTGCAGAAAGAACTACCGCAGCAAGGCCAGATTTAAATCTCTTAATTTGGGGCCTCTGGATCGACTCGCTCTGGAACCTCGGGGTCAACATCACTTACCCCTGCAGGTTTGTTTTTATCTGCGTGGGGCTCCAGTAGTAGAGGATCCGATTCGATCCTCACCCCGTAGCTAAGGTAGAAACGCAATTACGACCCAATTTATATCTCTTAATTTATTTGCTTTGTATTGTATCAGGAACCATTCTCCGATAGGATATAAGACTATACGAGTGTTGCTGCAAGGGGCGATTAATGTCGGAGACATCCTTCCGACCTCGAATCTGGGGGAGAACGTGTCCCGACCTCCGGTTCCCCTTAGGAGAACTAGGAGTGATGACGAAGCGGGACCCTGAAGGCCCGTGAAGAAACCGAAGTTATAGGGTCCCCCTACAACAACCCCCATCCCGAGGAAAGGGATAGTTATTAGGGAGGTGGCCCTGACCTCTTTCACACTATCTTTGGCCCGGGAAGCTATCCAAGATATGGTGGATTCAATAAAGAAAGCCCCGGACCAGAAGAAATCGATGGCTTCATGGAGGGAAACTATCTTGGAAGATTATCGACTGATGGGAAGGAAGGATTCTTCTCACGTAGCAGCCCCAATCCCAGAGATGGTCTGGATTTTTTTGGATTTCTTGGTTATGGTTAGAAAAACCCGATCATGTTGTTCGCATGTTATTTGGGTTCTAACATTTATCAAATTTTGCAGGTAGCCAGGAAGGGCCTGACAATGGCACATCGATCCAACTGGGCAGAAGTAATACTTTGGTATCCCAAGAGACCCTATATAAACTTGTCTTAGCTTAAAGGCAAGTGAAAATAAAGTAAAGGGAGCTTGTGTTGGTCCAGGCGAAGAGGGAGCGACTGGACAAGGAATTGTTAGGAGTTGGAACTAGTATTTCTCTTCTAACAGCCCAACTATCTGACGCTACCAGCCAGAATAAGGATTTGGAACTTCTGAACAAGAAGGTATCTGAAGAAAAAGATCAACTCTTCCATCGGTCCCAAAAAGAGATAGCAGCCTTGAAGGAAGACATATACAGGGTACTACAGTCCGCTGTAGAGGGGTCGGTCCGCGAAGCAATTCTCGTCTTCGCTCGATCCCCTCTGCTTTTGGCTTTGGTGGACAACATCTGCGGGTCGTCTATTGCACAATACTTGGACAACATGAAGGGCCAAGTTGCCATACAATTTGGTCTGGATCGCGAAGATAAGCGTTGGGATAAGATCGATCCCCTTGTGAATTATGGGGAATTCAAGGATCTGCCAGTTTTTAAGGAGCCTTCCCCGGCTGAAGATCTCAATTTTCCATTGTTTGACTTGATGGAAAAATCAGTTAATGAGTTGGTTCTATTGTAATGTTGATCCCAACTCTACAGCTTCCGCTGTAGAGGAAGCTGAAGGAGCTTAGGACCCGGACTAACGAGAAGGACATAGAAGAAGGGCAAATAGACTAGGACATAGCTTTAGACTAGTCCATTTTGTATTTTGCCTATTTGTAGTCTTCTTTGTAATTCATTAACAAGTTTTCTTTCAAACATACATCATTTCACTAGTAACACTTTCGATATGATTAAAGAATAAGACTAACCTCGAGCCCAAGAGGAAGCTTTGACTCATCCTATGCCTGTTTTCCCTAAGGTTACTTAAGATCCTTGAACATTTCTTGAAGTATAGGATCGGGTCTCCATTCGTTGGATTCCCCAATAAAATTGGGAATTGGAACTTAATTGAGTTTGAGATATACGACATCTGTTAAGGGCGCGAGTCACTCTTAATGTGTCACTGTGTTCATGATTAAATAAAGCGACATAGCCCCATTTATTTACGAGTTCCAAGTAAAGCTTTGGCTGAGCCCCAGTTCTATATAAGTCCCAAGACAAGCTTTGGTCGAGGCCCGGTCCTACGTAAGTCTCCCGTCAGGCTTGACTTGTTCTTTGATTGATCAGTTCTGTCCCCGTTTCCCCTTCTTTTGATGGAGTACTAGGGCATAAGGGCCGTTTCCAATTGGCAAGGACCGTCGAAAAGGATATTAAGTTTTTAGTGAGTTTTTGGAGGTTAGTGACCTATCCGAAACACTCTTTGAAGTCTAGGAGCATCCGATATCATCAGAGCAATAACTGCCACTCTAGAGCCTTACGCGATAAACCACTACGGTCACCAGTCCAAACTCATACAGAAAATCCTATCTCCAGGATCGATCATGTACTTAACAAGAATCAATTTATGATATGCACACTTGTGTTCCATTCATAATTTGGGGAACATATTTTTGGTTCGGAATTGTCATTAATATTCAAATATTTACAAGAAATATTGTCGTAAATTCATGACATTCTAGGTTCGGGGGATCTCATCACCATCTAGAGTCTCCAATTTGTAGGCCCAGCTTCCCATTTTTTCAGAATCCGATAGGGTCCCTCCTAGTTTCTACCCAATTTCCCAACATTCCGTTGAACTTGGATACTTATGAGGACAAGATCACCTTCGGAATACTCTCTAGGGAAAACACGCTTGTTATGCGCTCAATAGTCCATTCATAAGAGCGTATGCGCACATAGACATCGTTCATTTTCTCTTCAATCATTTTCAGATCCAAAGACCTTCTCTCCTCCATCATATGCTCATCATACATAGTTATCCGAGGGGATCAGAAAGCAACTTCCACAGGGCACACTGCTTATGAACCATACACCATGGAGAAAGGAGATTCCAAGGTCGTGGATCAGGGTGTAGTCCAATAAGCCAAAGAACTTCATAAATATAATCGGGTCACTTTCCTCCCAAATCTTACAACTTAGTTTTAATCCCTTCAGGATAACTTTTTTGGATACTTCCGTGAGTCCATTTGTTTGGTAATGAGCGACTGAAGAGAAGTGCTGATCAATGCCTAATTTGAGGCAGAATTCCCAAACCACCCTTCTTCGGAATTGAGTTCCATTGTCAGAGTTTAATGCCCGAGGCACGTCGAAGCAACTTACAATATTTCTCCATAAGAAATTCCTTACGACCTGCTAAGATATTGTGGGTACAACCTCTGCTTCGATCCAGTTGAAATAATATTCAACTGTCATAATACAGAACTTGCGCTGGCCTACCGACCTAGAAAACGGTCTCAAAATATCAATTCCCCATTTATCAAATGGACAAGGGAGCGGGGTGACTGATAAAGGGACCTCTAGTCGCTGTGGGACCGAAGCATGATATTGGCATGTAAAGCATTGCTTTGTGTATTTCTTGGCGTCCTCAAGCAACGTTAACCACAAATACCCGGCCATAATAATACGATGATATAGAGATCGAGACCCAGAATGTAGCATACATACTCCTTCATGAATATAAATCATGACGGTTTTAGCTTCCGTAGAGGCCAAACATTTTAGGAGTGGGCCCTCGAAAGTCTTCTTAAAGAGTTGGTCATCTTTCAATATACACCTCTTGGCACGAAGTTCAATTTTCCTAGCTTATCAGGTGCCCTCCTGGAGGTGGTCATTCGTCAAATATTTTATCAAGGGGTCCATACACGTAGGTTCTCCCGGAATATCAATGATATACAAGTTCTGGAGTTCATGAGATAAAGCCTCAATTTCTCAAACTGTCTATTCGGTCACTGGGATATCGACCAAAGGATGGTCATGTATGTGAACTGATACCGTGGCCAGCCCTACTAGGGGCATGCTCGCAGCCAATTTGGCTAACTCATATGCCGCCTTGTTTTGTTCCCTAAACGTGGTCCAAAGAGAATTCACTGAACTTCTTTGACGTTTCAGGGTCCTTAGCGTGATATATCTTCATCATAGGTTCATGAGTTTCTAATCTTCTTGGAAACAGTTCCACAACCAACTTGGAATCAGAGAACAATCGTATTTTACTAACTCCATCTCTTGAGCTAGATTCATCCCAGATAATACCGCCTCATATTCCACCATATTATTCGTACCGGGGAATAAGAATTTCACTGAAGAATTGATGACATCCCTCTGAGTAGTGGTGAAAGTAATACATGCTCTTTTCCCCCCGAAGGTCGATCCATCAACGTATACTATTCAAAAGTCATCTTCTCGATTCAGGCATATCGCGGGTCGGATCATCTAGACCATGAAATCTGCAAGGATCTGTGCCTTAATAGCCCTTTGGGGTACGAATTCCAGATACATGACAATGATTTTGATTGCCCATACATATAACCTTCCTTTTAGATCAGTCTAATTCAGAAGTGCCTTAAGAGGTTGGTCAGTGTACACATATACTTTCCGTCCTTCAAAATAATGTTTCAGCTTAGATATCGATTTCTGTAGTGATAACTAATCTCAAGATTAGTATATCGGGTCTCAGCCGACATTAGAGAATGACTCACATAATAATCCGACATTGAATATCATCCCTTATGGTCACTAACGCAGCGCTCACAGCGGCCTTAGAAATGACCAAATATAATCTCATAGGCTCATCACAACTTGGACTAACCATCACTGGTGGAGTGGTCAAATATGTCTTAAGCTCAGTGAATGTCCGATCACACTCTTCTGTCCATTCCAACTAACTTGCCTTCCTGAGTACCCTGAAGAATGGAAGGGCCTGATCGGTGGATTTAGATATAAATCTGTTTAACGCAGCCAACCGACCGATTAACCTTTGAAATTCTCTCTTATTCCTTGGGGGCTACATGTCAATAATGGTACGCACTTTCTCATGGTTTACTTTAATGTCTTTCTCAGAAACATAGTATCCTAAGAATTTACCGCTTCGGAATCCCGAAGTAACACTTATTTGGATTCAGTTTTAACTTATACTTGCGGCATACTTCAAAACAGCGAAATATGATCTTCATCATTTATGGACTTAACAATCATATCATCAACATACACTTCTATAACATAGCTTATCAAATCTCTAAAGATTTTGCTTACCAGACGCTGGTATCTTGCTCCTACATTCTTCAAGTAGAAGGGCATCACAACATAGCAATATAGGCCATCTTCGGTCATGAAGGTGGATTTCTTCTGATTGTCCTCTGCCAGAAAGATCTGGTGATATCCAGAATAAGCTTCCATAGTACTCATCATAGTGCTTCCAGAAATGGAATCCACCAAACGATCTATATGAGGCAGTGCGAAAGGGTCAGATTCACAACTCTTGTAGACATCGGTAAAATAGATGCACATTCTCCACTTTCCGTATGCTTTAGAGACAACCACGGGGTTTGCAACCCATTCATTATAGTGAATCTCCCTGATAAATCCAGCATGTAGGAGCTTGTTCACTTCGGTCCGGATCACCTCGAGCTTTTAAGAAGAGTAATGCTCCCTCTTTTGCCGAATGAGCTTAGCTTGGGTGTCGTATTGATCCGATGCTCACTTACTGATCGGTCGATTCCCAGGACATCGTCCGGGGTCCAAGCAAATATATCCACATGGCTTCTCAGCAAGTGGATGAATTGTTCTTCAAAGGAAGGGGTCAGATTAGCCCCGATGCGAGTAGTTTTGGTTGAATCTTTCTCAATTAAATTAATCAGTTTGAACCCAATTGGTTCCAAAGCCTGTCGTGGGTGGGGCGGTTCTTCCAGTAAATCCACCCGAGCTATGTTCTAAGGTGCCAAAGTTCGGCACGAGCTGATATAGCATTGTTTGGCTACAACATGATCTCCTTTTATCGATATTATTCCACTGTCAGC
Organism: Utricularia reniformis; assembly: GCA_009725065.1. Taxonomy (NCBI): domain Eukaryota; kingdom Viridiplantae; phylum Streptophyta; class Magnoliopsida; order Lamiales; family Lentibulariaceae; genus Utricularia; species Utricularia reniformis. The sequence goes on along the minus strand of RWGZ01001725.1, from coordinate 75,049 downwards.
AGGGAGCTTCAGCATCATATGATATTTAGAATGGACCTCCTCAAACTTGCTAAGCCCGCTCCGTCCGATGAAGGCGTTATACGCCAAGTCGACTTCAACGAAAATAAACTCAAGGACTTCAGTCCGGTCCCTGATAATACACCAACGTTATGGGAAACAAGATCTTCCCGCATGAAACAATACTCCTCTTATCAAAGGCCCGGAGGGTAAGGTTAGCAATAGTCATATTGGGGCCCAAAGCCCCAAGAGTTTCGGCCACTTCGCGCCTTATGAGGTTGCACGAAGCTCTGGTATCCACTAAGATCGTGTGGACCCGATGGCCAACAATGATTCCAATGATGATAAGGAGATCATCACATGGATCCGTAATACCTTCCTGGTCAGCAAGAGTGAAGGTGATTGGGTCCTCGCAAAGGGAGGATCATTCGGTAGCCGCGTCATACTTAACCAGTGCAACTGATTCTTTATCATCCGCAGAATCTCTCCGGGCTGCCCTCTTCCTATCACGGACCGATTTGTTGATCCGTATACTGTAGGAGATAACATAAATTTCTCCTGTGCCCCCCGCTCCTGGGGAGCAACCTTATTATGCGGAGGTTGTGTTTCCACTTCAACAGGTGGGGGAGGAAGATTCTCATGCCTCCCACCTTCGTTCTACGGGGTTCTGCCAGCTCGACCCCGGAAACGCCTTCTTCTGCTCTGTCCACTATTCTCTCGACCGTGCGAGCCTCTTTCATATTCCGGCGGAAGGCGATCATCGGTCCTCTGCTCGTTCATAATATTTTCGGGGATACCTCCGGTTATCCTTTCCCCTCGGCCTATAACGGTTTTCACCTTGACGACCCTTTCGGGAGATTCATCTCGTTTGCCCTTCGTATAATTATGATCGGGTTTTTTTCGTCATTGTCGCTACTATCTCCTGCAGTAGAGGGCACTTGAGAGTCAGGTGATCACTAGTGTGATGCAATTCGCAGTACACCCTAGTCTTTTCCTTCTTCGTGGGAAAACCTTTCTCACTTACAGCCTATACTTCTTAGGGTTGTCTCTTAGGGTATGCAACCCTATGATCGCCAATGAGTTCAGAATTCCCGATAGGCTTCCTCAGATTCGGTCCCAGAGCTTCGTCCACCTTAATATATTTGTTGATTTTCTGTAGAAGTTTTCCCAAGGTGGACGGGGGACTCTTTATCAAACTGGCCGAAAGGCCGCATGGTCCCAAGATCTGCTGTAAGATATCGATCTTGTCTCTGAGCTCTAACTTGATTTCCCGGGCAGTTTTATTAAATTTCTCCATGAAGGACCAGAGACTCATTTTTGTCGGGATATACTTCAGTTGATATAGTTACTGCTTGCTTCGGGACGGTCCAAAATTTGGCGGGAATTGCTTAGAGAAAGCCTAAATAAAGCCCTCATACGACTATATGGAACACGCGGGCATATTTTTAAACCAGATTCGTGCATCGCCTTGTAAACCAGCTGCAAAGATGCGGCAATTCAATGAATCAGAGCCCCGAACCATTCCCATTCTTAATTCAGAATCAGCGACGTGATCAATTCGATCTCCGTTGTCCCTGAAAGTTTATGCCAATTTGGGATTGTCGCTCAGATATCTTCAGAAAATGGGAGCATTAATCTCCCAAAGTAGCAGAAACACTACCCGATTGTTGTGATTAAGTGTGGGTAGCATGTAAGTTGTGCCACTAGTTTTCATCCTTAGTGCGCGGGATCGGGGCTTCCGTAGCCCTATAAAATTGCTTGGATTTCTCCCAAGATCGGGCTCGAAATCCTTTTCGGCACATAACGAATCCAACTACCTGGTGAGCTCATGAATACGCTCCTGCATGCGTTCCTGGTCAGTCCCAGGAATGGGAGTTGAGGTTCTTGCCGAATGAGGTGGGGTAGATTGATACCTTCGCCTCCTAAAGGTAACTTCGCGTCTTATAATCTCCTCTTCGTCCGAGTTGTGCATTTAAGGGTCACTTTCGTACTCTCTTTTTGTTGGAACAGGGCTCGAAGCGACCTGTGGCTCTGTTCCATTCTTCTCTGATGTAACCTCCAACACCACCTTCCGAATAACAGATTCCAGATCATGTAAAGAGAAAGCAATGGCTGAAATGATGCTAGGAAGCGCTTCGCTGTCGTTCATAGGGTTGCCAATCACCATGATTTGCTTGTCATTCCCAAGTAGAGACCTCAATGGGAATCAGAAAATCGTTCCCACGGACGGCGCCAAACTGTTGTGGTCTAAATGACCCAGGTACCAACAATCGATAGGTTTTTATGGATTCAACATGTTATTGATTTGTTTGAAATGGCGGACGATAATAGACAAAAATGAAAACGAGAAAACAACGATATACAGTGGAAAACCCCTAGAAAAATGGGAAAAACCACACGACTAAGAGTTTGCAATGCTCTTAGTCAATAGATTAATCAAACAGTAGCGAGTACAAACCGTAGAGATTACAAACAGTAGAAGGCTTTAAGAAAATGATTAGGCAAAATATAAAGCGCATGGAGAGCGTGAACAGAGTAACGACAATTTACGGCTCCAAAAGATCCTTTCGAGCTAGCCACCTCACCTTGGTCCCTATATTTATGGATGAAAAATGTGCGTGGAACACGCCTCCTAACCGCCTATGATACGTCGTTTTCCTATAGCAAAATGCATGGTAACTGTCTGCTACCCGCCTGTTACCGTTTTGGACCGATCCAGATGATCGGTCCCCGAAAAGTTCGAAGGCTACTACTCGTATCACCTTCGGTCTTTTGGAGGATCATGCAAGCCCTTGGGCCTTATAGCCCTTAAATAACTAGGTTGTCACCAAGTAATGGATCATGAGCCACATAAGTTCATATCTTATCACATAGACCGGGTCAAATCATTTTGGGCCCCCATCTGCTTGGGGTACTGGGTCTCGGAGTTCTCATCAACTAGTATTTGAGATTAAAGAAATAAATGAAATGAAGGATTTGGAAATTCCAATTGTTTTTGGAATATGAATTTCATATTTTATAAATGATATTTTCCCTCATCAAAATGTTTTTACATAAAAGATGCTCAAACAATTTTATATAGACTCGAACCTAACCAAACTGATATTAGTGATGAAAATTAGACGAATCAAAGCGATTCGTAGAACTTTTGAATTAAGTCGATCAAGACTCGAGTTAGAGCTTTGATTTTTCAAATCAAGCTTGTTTCAAGTTCTAAAGTCCATTTATTATATTAACATTTTATTATTTCATTAATATTATACCTAAACTCGAAACTCAATCGATCAAAACCTCGTCATCAATTATTTAGTTTCCGAACTTGAATTGAAAATTTAAACGATTCTAATATATTTCAAATCGAACTTGAAATATTACTCGATTAATTTCATTTAAAGCCCTAATCAATGTGTGTTAGGTAACTTGATTAGTATCATCTCTATATGAATTTTATTATATGCACTTGAAAATTGTTTATTTATAACCAAAATGACAAACACACACTATTTGTTTGCGCCAAACGTATGACCACCTCGAAGCCGTCAAGAACTGTATCTGCTTAAGTACGTTTGAGCCAAAATGAGCCTCCGATCGTTCATAGAAATGTTCAATAAGATGGCAAAAGATAGGGGTGGGAGACTAAACCGCGAAACCGAACCGATTTTATTCGGTTAAACGGTTTCAGTTATATGGTTAATCGGTTTTTACGGTTTAGTTTAATGACGGTTAAAACAGTTATACGGTCGGTAATCGGTTTTATTTATAAGTATCAATATAAATAAACATAAGGTAAATGTGATTCAATGAAAACTCTAAATAATATGTAGGATTAATAATGAAATTTTTATCTTTTATAAAATTTCGTTGGGATGATAGTTTATGGTTTGTTTGGTTTGGTGGTGGGAAAGTGCGGTGGTGTATGGTAAGGTGTGGTGGGGCAAACTGTGGTAAGTTGAATGCATTTATTATAACATGATTTTAAAAATTGTTTTGTAAAAAACAACAGTGTGATGAACGTGATTTTAATAAAAGTACATAGTTACCCTTAAGATTAAGAAATATAATTTCCTCAAATTAATCAATTTATATTTTTCTTAACATTCAAATTGCATCAATTAGTTGTAGAGAATTTCAATTATTTTATGGGCTTTTGATCATTATTTATTAAACAACGGTGAGATGGGATTGTCATGATCCCGAATCTCAAATATTTTATAGGCTTTTGATCATTCTTTATTAAACTTTTATTGTATTGTAAGTTGTATGGGCATAGCCCGATTAATACATATATATAACCCGATTTATATTACGTTAATCATATCGAATCAAAATATCAATATTCGATTTATCTCTCAAGAATTTATCCTCCTTCTCTCCTCCATTTTCCTCTCCCCTTCACCTTTCTCTAATGTTTTGATACCGGTCGACACGACGAAAACCGTGGGGCACCGATATTGCCCGGTACCGGATTTTCGGGTCGGAACCTACGTTTTTCCGGGTCGACAAGGAAAAAAGTAAAAAAAAATTGTTTCTTTGAAATAAGTCAATATTTCGTTCCGGCTTATATACTGCCCTGTATGCCTGGCGTACTGGTCATAATAGTCGAAATCGGTAAAAAATTACAAATTAGTATGAAAACATTGCCTCTGCCTCTCAACACTTGCTCTCCCTCACTTTCTTCAGTCTTATTCTACCTTAATTTCTATCCTACTCCGTCTTTTTATTCCCCCAATAAGATCTAAAATCATGATAGGGATCTACACCAAATGAAAATGGATCTTATCCCCTCTTAAATAGGCAATCAAATTTGGTTTCTTTGGTTATGTTTGACAAAGTGATTTTAATAGTGACGAGGAAGTCATTATTTTTAGTGGTAAATAAATTGTAATTTTGTTTACATTCAAGAAATCACAATTCCAAGATCTTAGTGCACTATATCGCTCTTTTGATTTGAATATTAAACAAACTCATGGTAAGTGATACAAGTTAAAAAATGCAAAAAATATTTGAATTATAATTTATTATATTGATCATTAAACTTTACAAATATATAAATGTCATATCATGGATGCTTTATAATTCTTTATTTGATCTTGAAAATCCAAAATCGTTCAGATCTACCTTAACGTTTGTTAATATTTTAAACATATTACTAATTTGTATTTAATCTTTTAACTTTAAAATGATTAATAATTGTATCTCGATATTTTGAAAAAATAAAAAAATAATACAAAGTGAAATAAAAAAAAATCACTACTATAGATTGTCATGTTAAATAATTTATTTGTTAAATACACAATTTATATATTTTGATACATTAACTTAATTTTGTTTACTTTGAAAGCTTTAGTTTTAACTATATCTTTTAGTTTTTTTAGTTGACGTTCAATACTCATCCGACTCAAAGTTCACAAAAAACATGTCATAGTTAATGTTTTTTTCATGGGGGATGATAGTGGTCCAGAAGAATAATAAGGAAAGTACCGCACTTTTACATCGAAACCCAAAAAACGGGAGATAACCACAATGCCGAGAGGTAACTCACTCTAGCGAATTCTTTATACATTAATGATATCACATTTACAGGATGATGAAAATATTGTGCACCTCATTCTTCTTCAATCCCACCGCGTATTTATAGGCTATCTAGGGTGAATATATCTTTTACTCGTCATGTCTCATCTGAGTTGACACTTATACGTTGGCTAGTGCACACATAATACCTGAAAAGGGGGTGCCATGCACTCCTTACACCCACGCTATAGGGATTGTTTTGTGCCCCTGACATCTACGTAGTAGGGTAGTTATGTTTAGCTTTTTATAGCTAACTGAGGGGGACATACTTGTCTTATTTTGGGTTAGATCTACGCCTTGATGTGGTACACATTTCATTCGAGCTCGTTCTGTATCTTCCATCAATTGGACGTTGCTCGATTCCTTGCCATGTGTCTAGAACTGCTCCATAACTTGTGCTATAAAAATCACTCTATGTCCAAATATCTATAGAACGGTTGAGTCCAAGATCCTCCGTGTCATAAAAGTCGAGGTTATCGGATCAAAGTTTCCCATTCACTAGCCCCTTGCATAAAGATGACACTTAAGGACCGCAGACTCGATCTGCAACCTTTGATCGGGTGCCGCACGTATATATTTTGAGATAGTCAGCAAGAGCAAATGTTAAGAGGTCGTTTACTATTGCATATTCTTTGTTGGGCTTTGAGGGGTCAACCTTTACGCCCTTATATGCCTACCACTACGTGCCTCGTGGGTTTGCGACAGTCTTTTCCCATAGAGCTAGGCCGAGTATTGACGTTTCGGTTCTCGAAACTCATTAGGCATTTAGGGCTAGAAGTTGATGATTGACATTTGGTGGCACACCCTTTACAGTTCATGTGTCGGATATCTAATGGTCGAGACACAAATAAGTAAGGGTGATTGTCCTCCGTGTGGCTCGCCTTCGTATTCTCGTCTTCGTGCATTTCAGAGTTTCTATATACACACTATTTCATCTTACATGGCTCCAAAGAAACCTCGTTATCCTTCTTATTTCGATATCAAGATTGAAAACATTCACGCAATGTTCTTCATCTTGAGCACTACCCTATTATGAATGGGAAGATGGGATTCCGCCCCGCTCCCTTTTTGCCCTTCCTATGAGTTACGATACTTTGAAAAATGGTTTGCTATTCCCTGTCCACCCCTTTGTCATAGAGGTATTGTAGGTAATATGTTGCCCTATTTATAACAATTTCCTAAGTAGTTATCTTAACATTCATCATGTCTCCACTGAACAACCATAAAATAGACAGCGGAATAGAGACAAGCATTAGAGAGATAATAGCAATATAAGTTTGAGATCCGATTTTTTCATTCTACTGAGAACGAATGCATGTCCGCTTATAGTTTCCAAATTGTTAGCTATACAAAATGGTTGCAAGAAATAAATAGCTTTTGAGCAAGAGAATATGATGAAGGTATATGTAAAACAATTACAACAAATGTGAAAACATGCAACAATAAAATTAGACAAAGAAGCTTTTGAATCCTACTTTTTAGTGTAGTCTTTCCAATCCTTGACTAGTTTTTTAATATTCCAAGTTTCAATCAACCAACTTCTTGTAGTTACAAGTACAATTAACACTTGTATATTAAGATGTAAGTCAAGAAAAGTTATAGCAACACAAATCGAAAATAAAGCAAAGTAACAGCTAAATAGCTGTGGTAGTGCTTGATAGGGCAAGTTCATCCAAATGGTCGATCATCATTAGCGACATAATCTGCAACAAGGAGAAAGAAAGAGTAACTAAAAACATTGGATATGCTAAATAGCAAATTTTCTTCATTTCCTCTCCTATCTCTCCATATCTCAAGTTCTCATTACATGACATTTCCTTCAATAGAAAACCCTCTTCCATTGTACATTTTTATCGATTTTCTAGAGAATGGGCGATGAATGCTTCTAAATAATGAGACCATATTGCAAAAATTAATTGTTATCATTAGCATGCAAATGCTTTGTCTTATATGCATAGACCTCACCATAATTTCACTATATGTGATCCCTTCCATAATTAAACAAAACAATCATCATTCTTGTGAAAATTCAATTTCATATTCAAAGTCCTTAGGGTAAATTGCATGATATGCAATGTTTAAAGTAGCACACTATCACTAAAGTTCAAATGAAAAATAAAATTTTGAAGCCATTGAGAACTATCTCATTAGAAATACACTTTAAATAAGAAATCATCCAATCGTGAGGCTGTGCTCGTTTTCGATAGATAATGATTTATGTTGTCCAGATGCACAGTGCATGTCTTTGATTTTTGTTGTTCTCTATGGTTCATCATCAGTATAATCCCCAGCCAACCACACTTCGATTAGATTTTCAAAATCAAGTGTCATGAAAGCACAGCTTGGAACGATGCTTCTTTCTGCAAGCTTCATCATTGCTAAAAGAATATAGGCTATAATATGATGTATTCTAATGCACTTGGAGCTATTGTTATATGTAGGGGCCGTTATGTCCAGCTTTATACAATGAGTGGGACATAATGTCTTATTCTAGGCCTAAGCTACGCCTTCATGTGTGGCACATATCTCATTCGGTCCCATTCCGTGCCTTCCTTCAACTTGGATTATGTTTGCTTCGATGTTATGCATCCGAGACCGCTCAATGACTTGTGCTATGATAGTCACTCCATGTCCAAACATCTATAGATTGGTAGAGACGAAGTTCCTCGGCTAATTAAATGATGGTACTATAACAATATAACAATTAGAATGTTATAGAGCCAAAGAGTGGTTACATTAGAATGTTACATTTTTATTGTAACCACTCTTTGATTTAATGATGGTACTATAACAATATAACAATGCGATTACACAATTAAGATTCCAAGCGAATACACAATCCAAATTAAAAACATTGTATTGTAATGTTCCGGTCGATAAATTCAGATCTCACAAATTGCTCAATATCATCATCTATTCATTGTACATTAGATATCATCTCCAAATGCCTCTTCCGTGTCTCAAATGCCTGCATTAAAAACAAATACATTTCAATTTGCGTGTTTTAAGTGGAAAAAGCCTCATAACGACAATACAAAACATGCTTCTCCCAATTCGTTCAGTTTGTTATGATCCCAAACATTATCATCTGTAAGCATATACTACATAGTAATCCAATCAACAAACCACTTCCCCAAAATCGAACAGAAATGCTAATGTACCAGATATTGGAACCCCGAACACATAATACGCAATGAGATTCACATAGGCACCGATATTCTGCCATCCACAACCTCTAGCAACACCAGTAACTCCTTGGAGACTATCAACAGTAGCACACAAACAAACAAGAGGAGCTATGTTTGCAATGTAATCGACAACTTCTGTATCGTTGCTGAAAATATAACCGAAAACTTTACGACTAGCATAAAGTGATGATCCTACACCTAAAGAGTTTAGTGCTAATAGAAGTGTTAGGGTGTGATATCGCCATGAGAAATTTATTATTCGAGGACACATATAGTTCTATATAGTCATTATCGAGTCGAGAAATGAAGCAGATCTAGATATTTTGATGTTTGATATGGCTTATAGATTTTTTTGGTATTTGGATCGAGTTACTTATTTAGTGGATCTGTGTGCCTAATTTAGAGATTAATGGGTCATTATTTATTGGACTTCATTATTGATGGGATGAGACAGTTATAATTGGGATGGACTAATCATCTATATAAACATGGTTAAAGTGTTAATAAGGGAGTTGGATTGAAGACCTAAGAGAGGGTTTTATTGATAACCAAAAGGAGGCCGCCATTCACTTCTTTTTCGCCCGGGAAACCTACGACTTCGGCCACCAAAAGATGATATTTTTCCTTTTGATTTCTACATCTTATTCTCTTGTTGTATATCTACAAACTTGATGTTTATATTGGATTCCAATGCTACGGTCGGGGTGGTTTTTTATCCTTTCTTTTACAGAAAGGTTTTTCACCTACAAAAATCGTGTCTTTTTATTCTTATTCTCTTATTAAATTTCATTCGACCCCTATCGATAAAGGGGGTCTAAATTTTGTTATTGTTGATTTTTAGCAGCGATAACATTGGCGCCTTATGTGGAGACCGTTTTTAATCCCATTGAGTTTTTACCTGGAGTTTTGGATGGAAAACGCGAATATATTTTTCGATTCAGTAAAGCTTTGGAATTCAGTGGGTTTCTAAATATTGAACCGTTGGATCGGTCTGTAATTTTTGTATACTGCTAAAAACATATTATTCTCCATTCTGATTTTAAATGTTTATAGCATTTAAAATTAATGTTTATAGCATTTTAAATGTTAATTTTTGGATCGATTTTTATTTTCGTTTGGATGTCAAAATTAACGTTGGTTTAGAAGTGATTGTTTATGATTTTTCAAGTATACGGAATTTTTTTTTCGATTCGATTCTCATAGTTATAACGTTGGATCGTTGTGAAATTTTATAGCATGGTTTAAGACATATATTTAGCTCTTCTGAGTGGTGAAGATCAGTTCTAATGGTAATTTCGGATTTCGGTTTACTATCTGAATATATGGTTGATATATTTCTAATCCTCTTGTAATGTGCAGTTCAGATATTCTATTCAGTTGAATAATTGGACCGTTGGATGTTTCCAAAATTAATATATATTCGTCTAGACGTACTTATAAATGTTATAGACGGTGGAGATTGATTTTAAATGTTTTTTCGTTATTAAATTAACGACGAACCTTTTAGGTTTCAATTTGAGTTTTTTGCGATACTGAGTTGTAGTATTCTATATAATGTGCTTTATTTCACCGTTAGATTGTTCTTAAATTTGCGTATATTATTCATCACACATCGTTTTGTGTTCCCAACGGTGGAGATCAGTTTCTGTAATTATTTCACTGTTCAAATTATCGACGGACAAACAATGTTTCTTATTATTCACAATCTGTTATTTTTGGAATTCTAATATGGGTATGATTATTTCATCTTTGGATCGTTGTGAGACTTATATATATTGATCAAGAAGGATTATTCAATGTTCTGAATGGTCTTCGTTGCGAAAAGTGCAGATCGATTGATCTTATTTATTTCAGATTTTAAATTATGTAATCCAAAGAAGATGGATTTTTATATTTTATGGATTGGGATGATGTGCATTTTATGATAATATGCTAATCTCTTCATGTTGGTATTCTTTATGGTATCTTCCGAATGATTTACTAGGGGACTCGTATGTATTATCATCCTAAGAAATTGTTATGATATAGTATCAAGATTACATTTTTATTTTTTAACGGAATCAATCATATCATTGATTATAATAGCACTGCAATTATATTTATATCAAGATCTGGTTATATTCTGAAAATCTTATAGTTTTGGTATTATCTCTGGTATCTTCATAATGATTGACGAAGGGATTTTTATGTCTTATTATGATATTATTCTTCATCATGTGAAGAAAAGAAATTGGGATTCTAAATTACCAATGATATACGATTTTCATAATTTTTGACTGCCGGTTATTGCCACCTTAACAACGAGTTATTTAATCCATATAGAATCTTATGGATAACTGGAAACTCACAGGAAAGATTGCAAAGTGATATATGAAGTGAAGTTGTTTGTCTCCTCCGAGACACGCAACTGTCAGAATTGACGTTCTTATTTATGATTAGAATAGTAAGGAAATTGCCATATGGATGACACGGATTTTCCCATTTGTTATTGGACTTTTCATAATATTATTTTATGGATGGCAAAGATTTTCTTATTTATAATCTTGATTGTCGAAATGTACCATAATTAAAACAATCATGATTGAGTTATATTATGCTAGATTCTATGAGAGACAAAATGTTGAGCAAATATAAGTATTAAGGTTTGGAGAAATTGGAGACTTCCTTTATTATTGGAAACATAAGAGAATTCGATATTACGAAGAGGAAAATATAAAAGTTCTTGGCTTTTATGGGGAAATTTATGGTCTTGCCCTAGTTATAGCATGTTTCTTGAAATTCCTATATTTGGACTCTTGGTTTTCTTTTTTTATATAAAAAGTGGAACTCATCCGACACTTGCTTGGACGAAGATTATTTTTAGTTTCCTGTTGCGCAAGGCACTCCAAAGTCAGAGTTTCCTCATTGATGAAATCTTAATATAAAAAGAAAAAGTGGGTTGTATAGACGAGAGCATTTGCAGGCAGCCATTAATTGAGCTACGGACAAAAATACACAAATGAGTTGTAACTGTGAATTAATATATTACCTTGAAGTATGTTAAAGAGAGAAGGAAATTCCCAGCAAAGATATAGGGATGACTAAGACGAAAAAGGGATGCAACTAAGAGATTGCAGAGTTCATATAACAATTATGACGATTTAGAAAAATTCGAAGAAGAGTTCAACACACTATTTTATTTTTGCAGTTGGAGTAATAATGGTAACACTTTTACAGCTTTATTATGGTTTCATGGCTTTGCATTCAATGCGTTCATAATATTACAAGTTTGGAGCACATTGGTTCTTTTCTAATTGATTGGTGGAGTCGGAGTTGAGTCTTCAGACTGAAGACACTTGAGTTGATTTCTAATTGATTTCACAATATGGCAAATGCACCACAAAAAATGTGAAGTTGTTGGTTTGATTTTCTGCCAAAGCGACGAATTAAAAAGGGATGAATCTTTTTGCGATAAACTATGAAGATCACTATTGATATGCACGGGGATATTTTTAAAATTTAGATACCACTGGAATCTTATGGCACGCCTTCCAAGGTTTTCTGAATATTTTGAGATAAAGTGACTTCGGATGTATTTTATATTTAGGACAACCTGGGGATATTGTTTTTTCGTAATTTATAGGTCCTGGAGTCGCATATAAGAGTTCCTAATCATATTATCAATATTGTTGGAAGATTCCTGGATAAATTGATGTTATGGGCATTTTCGTAATTTGGTACTTGGAACTCATTACAGAAAATAGTCGGTGGTAGTTTGGATATATTTTGAATATTTCTAATATTAAATCATTTCGAGAGTATTTTGGAATCTTTTCATAGGTCGAGGATCAATAACAGAGTCGAAACCTCGGATAATTGAAGAAACGAGGGTGATGTATTAACGGGGACTCATTACTGAGCCTTCTCGGAGCGGGAATTCATCCGAGAGGGCATCTATTAGCTATCTACTTACTTGGTGTTTATCAAAATGTTTTGAATTCGGAAGAGTGGACCGAGTAATTGCCTGAAGAATGTCATCTCCGAACATCAGTAAGTTCACGATCCGCTGATCATTATAGTGAAGAAAAGAACGTAGAGGAGTATATCATGAAGAGGGTATGTAACGACCCTAATTTGGGCCTAGCTGATTTTGGTAAAAACATGCTAAATAAAACGAAACGTTCGAATGTAAACTTAAAACATAGTTCAGAAACATTAAAGTCTAACAACATAATTTAGAGTATTTTCGAAGACCGGACTCTATCACCGGACAACCGACGACCTCCTTCCCATGCCCTCCTTCACCTACAAATCTGTAAAGCGGTCACAATCTGTTAAAGGAAACTTCACACACGCTATACTTATCTTTTCGTTTCTTAAATAAACCGTACACACGCGCGTGAGTCATTCCTTTTAACCGTTTCTTATCTTTCTTCTTCTTAATATTTTACCCTTATCATCCCCCTTATCCATTAACTTTACTGTTGCCGAGAGTAACATGTTCGGTACATGTCCCGCCCAAGCCAACCGTTAGCTGTTGGTTGACTCGACGGGCCATATGCTTCCCTTCCCCGGGTGGGTACTTAGGCGCTACCCCTTTTTCCACCCGGATCCGTTCTGCCCTTTTCGTACGTATCTTTCCATTCTTGGAACTTATCGTTCCGTTCATCAGACATGCCTTTCCGTTGGCGGATCGTGTACTAAGCATGATGCTGGGTTCGGATGGACGGTCCATCCTTCCTCGCCCCGATTTTTATTAACATTTGCCTCATTCATTCGTGTCTTTTACTTCCTTTCTTACTAACCCTTCCCATTCCCTAAATCGGAACCTTCCCTTACTACATTGTGTTTACTCCGCTTACCGTTTGCTTTCGCTTGTTATAATCTCTCCGTGCTTCCCTACATTTCGTAACAGGTCTAAGTACTCGATTTCCGACGTTATTATCATATTGTTAACTATGTGATTACCGTAGACCCTACGTGTCCTTTTCCTCTCACGATCCGGCGTTGAGATGCAACGAAAACACACAAACTTAGTATTTCCGGGATAATTCACTTCGTCCTTGAAATCCGTGACAATTTTGTGCTAGGACAAAATTCGCGATAATTTGTTCTTCAAACTTTATCGCGATAATTTGCTCTTCAACGTTTTCGCGACAATTTTGCTCTCTGCGTCCAAATCTACGATAATTCTCTTGATCAAAATTCGTGACAATTTGCAAGGGTTAAAACTGCGACAATTTGCTCTTGACATGAAATTCGCGACAATTTGCATGGGTTGAAATTCGCGACAATAATTTGCCTTCCCAAAATTCACGACAATTTCCTTCTTTCGCGACAATTTCCGGATTTCCGTGGCTTAATGATAATTAACTCGTTTTTGGGCCTTCCCACCCCTATTTATAGACATCTTAACTTCCCTAATTCACATTTTGACCCCTCCTTTATCTTTTGCATTACTTTTCTATTTTTCGTTTCCTTTTTCGTTCTTTCATTCTCGTATCCCTCGTTATTCCTTGTCTAGACTCTACCGCTACATTTCCTACTATTTGTTCAATCATACCTTTTTCCTGGCTATTACATCTCTAATTATCTTTCTTAATCATCCGAAATGGTATTCGTTCGGATTAATCTTAATCTATCGTGAAGGGTTCATCTGTTCGATTTACTTCACTATCTAGAATAGTTTTCGTATGGAATAATATTCATAAAGACTCCCAGAAAATGTGTTATTAGTCGTAGTATCACCGATCTTCCATTGGTGATTAATTGATCTTTCCAAATACCTTTATGAAGTTATCTATAAACGTTACCTTTTTTAGTCATTTAACGAGATCCCGCGAATTAAGATTGTTGGGGATTTGAAAGTAGCAATTGCTATGAAACCAAGCTTATCAGAGTTAAATTATTGATAACGAAGGATATATCATGAAGGGGACATTGAATTTATATATTTATTAATTGCCCGGAATGGTATTCATCCGGGATAACAATTTTATGGAACTCCCCTTCTTCAAATTTCTTTTATTGATCGTTTGGAACGGTATACTTCCTGAAATATATATTTATGGAACCCGCCTTCTTATTTCACTTACAACATTATTGAGTTGATGAATATCTTTACCATATATGATTTCGAGCATATATCTTTGCAGGGAACTATTAAGCTCCAACCAATATATTAAATGTTAGTCGGGTTTAACAACATTGTTGTTGCTTCCGAAAGATTTATTTTTCTCCCAATAATTTTGGGAGATCAAAAAATATCGAGGACTTTATTGGTAGTATTCGTAATGGTGGATCTTCTTATCATTCTTTATAATGATATTCTATAGGAGTGCTTTATATTTGTTTTGGTCGATTGTTTCCAAGCCTCATTTGATGACCACGGTGCAATGCCGATGGGACAGTGTGATGCCACGGTGCAACTTTATACCGTGATGACCACGGTGCAATGCCGATGGGACAGTGTGATTCTGCGGCGCAAGTTTATACCGTGTTGACCACGGTGCAATGCCGATGGGACAGTGTGATGCCGTGGTGCAAGTTTATACCGTGATGACCACGGTGCAATGCCGATGGGACAGTGTGATGCCATGGTGCAAGTTTATACCGTGATGACCGCGGTGCAATGCCGATGGGACTGTGTGATGATGCGGTGCAAGTTTATACCGTGATGACCACGGTGCAATGCCGATGGGACTGTGTGATGCCGTGGTGCAATTTTACACTGTGATGACCACGGTGCGATGCCGATGGGACAATGTGATGGAGCGGTGAAAGTTTATACAATGATGACCACGGTACAATGCCGATGGGACAGTGTGATGCCGTGGTGCAAGTTTATTCCGTGATGACCACGGTGCAATGCCGATGGGACAGTGTGATGCCGCGGTGCAATTTTATACTGTGATGACCACGGTGCATTGCCAATGGGACAGTGTGATGGCCTCGGGTGCAAGTTTAAACCGGTGGCGAAAGTGTGACCGCCCCGAGTGCAAGTTTATACCGGCGGCAAGAGTGTGACAGCCCAGGGTGCAAGTTTATACCGGCGGCGAGAGTGTGATTGCTCCGAGTGCAAATTTAGAATAAAGGTAAACATGATGGGCACTACTTGAGGCTTACGGGTGCTTGTTGAGACCTGATCATATTAGAATAATTAGGGCGATACTTAAGGCCCACATGTGCTTGTTGAGACCCGAGTTATGAAGTTAAGTAGGGCGCTACTTGAGGCCTACAAGTGCTTGTTGAGACCCGAGTTATGAAGTTAAGTAGGGCGCTACTTGAGGCCCACAGTTACTTGTTAAGACCCGAGTTGTGAAGTTAAGTGGGGGCTAGTTGAGACTTGTGATTGTTGGGTGCTGGTTCAGACCCAGAAGTGAGAGCGATGTTGGATGTTTATTGTGATCTGCAAAAAGACATCCTCTTTCTCTGTGGCTCTCAAAAGTCCAAACAAGCCAAGATACTGGATCTGCCTATGAGGGATTATACCTGGTCTAAGTAAGGGGTGTTGGGCGCTTGTTGAGGACCAACACCGGGATTTCATGGATTCTCTTTATGGCTTGGTATTTTCGTGGCATAACAAAATGGCTAAGCGGTATTCTTATTGTATTACCGCATGGTTTTTCTAATTAATGATCGGGTATTTTCGTTTACGATCAGGATTACCAAGTGATGGTCCAATGACATGCATTTCGTTATTTTTGCTCAAATAATTTCATTTACGGTCAACATGACCAAGTGATGGTCATACGGCATGGATTTCGTTATTTATGATCAGTTATAAATAGAGTTATCGTAAGGGACTCTCACTAAATTACTTGTTATACGAGGAATTGTGAAGTCGTTTATTCGGAAATATCGAGATATTCTCACATACAAGGATTCTTATCGATGGTCGGAAACTATCAGAAAATTTAAAGACAACATATGAAACAAAAAGTCATCGAAAACTTTTATAGATTTCATAGATAGAGATTTTGGAGAAGTATAATGTCAGTTTCAATAATAAGAAGAAAATACTTTCACTCACTGTTGTAGAAGTATATATGAAGTTTCATGAGATGATAGTATTCATTCAGTAATATTTATCTATTTGAGATATGTTTATTAACTCTTGCTTGATATATTCAGTCACAAAATGTGATGCTACTATCGTGGTTTTATTGCAACAATATTCTCATGTCGAAATTGTGATTTGTGTACTCGAATCATTCGACTACGCAAATCAGAGAACTTCTGATATCGCCATGAGAAATTTATTATTCGATGACACATATAGTTCTATATAGACATTGCCGAGTCGAGAAATGAAGCATATCGAGATATTTTAATGTTTGATATGGCTTATAGATTTTCGTGGTATTTGGATCGATTTACTTATTTATTGGATCCGTGTGCCTAATTTAGAGATTAATGTGTCATTATTTATTGGATTTCATTATTGATGGGCTAAAAGAGTTATAATTGGGCTGGATTAATAATCTATATAAACATGGTTAAAGTGTTAATAAAAGAGTTGGATTAAAGACCTAAGAGAGGGTTTTATTGATAACCAAAAGGAGCCGCCATTCACTTCTTTTTCGCCCGGGAAACCTACGACTATGGCTACCGAAAGATGATATTTTTCCTTTTGATTTCTACATCTTATTCTCTTGTTGTATATCTACAAACTTGATATTTATATTGGATTCCAAGGCTACAGCCGGGGTGGTTTTTTATTCTTTCTTTTACAGAAATGTTTTCCACCTACAAAAATCGTGTTTTTTTATTCTTATTCTCTTATTAAAATTCATTCGACCCCTATCGATAAAGGGGGTCTAAATTTTGTTATTGATGATTTTTAGCAGCGATAACAGGGTGATAACAGAGACTCGAGCTCCATGTCGATTTCCTGCCCCTAACTCGTTTGAAATCCTAGTGCTGGTAATTTTTCATTCACAAGAGCTTTTAAATCTAGAAAACAAATCTATAAAAGAAAAAACCAATGTACAAGAAGAATACCTTACAGCAGCAGCTAATCCATATGGGATTGAATACATTGTTGATATGGTGATGCTGCTATAATAAAGAAACAATAAAAGACGAGTTTTTCAAAGGGGATTAGAACAACTTGAAGATAAAAAGAGAAGAAAATACCACACGGAAATAACTGAGGTTTCGAGTTGAGGATTGGGTTGGAGTCTTGATAGCAGGATAACGAGTTCAAATGCCCAGGACTCAACATTACATCACAAACACATGAAATTTAAAGAAACAATTACATTTAAACAAGTGAAAAAATTAACTTTTTCAAGGAACAAAAAGGATTACCATATCATTACAGCCGAAGGGACAGCAAACCAGATGTACTCTTGAATACATCGAAAATTTTCATTGAAATTCAGGATCGAGTTCTTGAACATGCAGGGGAATACTTCATGTATAGATTAAGAATTCCCACATTTCACCATGTGGAAAGCCCCAAGGAAACAGCACCCCCAAGGCATCCTAGTGGTGTCTTGAAAACAAGTGCCCAACATACAGGGATATGAAAGCAGAGAGCAGTCAATGAGCTAAGAAGTAGTGGAAAAATTAAGCTTTGCATCTGATAAAATCGAACAAGAGGTTGCATAAATGCATAGGCGAAATGGGTAGGTATTAGCCAAGTTAAATATTTACCAGCTTCAATAGAAATCTGAGAGTCTTGACCTAAAAATTTCAACATGTCTCCACTGTATAACGATAACATGGATAGCGGAATAGAGACAAGTATCAGAGAGATAATAGCAGTATAAGTTTGAGTTCCGATTTTTTCATACTGCTCAGCACCGAATGCTTGTCCGCTTATAGTTTCCAAACCGCTAGCCATTCCAAACCGTTAACAAGACATAAATAGAATTTGAGCAAGAGAATATAATGAAGGTAAACGCAAAACAATTACAACACATGTGCCACAAGAGATTGTGAAAACATGCAACAATAAAAATAGAAAATAAGCTTTTGAATCCTACTTTTTCGTATAGTCTTTGCAATTCTCAACTAGTTTTTAAAAGATTATATGTTTTAGTCACGCTACCAACTTCTTGTCGCTACAAGTGCAATTTAACATTTGTGAATGAAGATGAAGTCGAGAAAAGTAGGAGCAACATACATGGAAACTGAAGCCTATGACTCCAGCAAGAGAAACAGCTATGACAGTGCTTGATAGAGCAAGTTCACCCATATGGCCAATCATCATTAGCGACATAATATGCAACAAGGAGAAAGAAAGAGTAATTGCAACCATTGGATCTGCTAAATACCTAATTCTCTTCATTTCCTCTCCTATCTCCCCATCTAACATTCTCATTACATGACCTTTCCTTCAAAAGCAAACCTTCCTCCATTATATCTTTTTTTATGGATTTTCCAGAGAAAGACCTATGAATGCTTGTCAAATAATGAGACCATAATACCAAAAATAATTTTATCATAAACATGCAAATGTTTTGTCTTATATGCATAGACCCCCCACCATAATTTCACTATATGGTCCGTGCCATAAGAAAACAAAACAATCATTCTTGCAAAAATTTAATGTCTTATTCAAAGGCATGAGGATAAATTGCACAAAATGCAATGTTTGATTCCCACTCTCACCAATGTTCAAATGGAAAATAAAATTTATAATACGTATTGAGAACGATCTTGTGAGAAATACATGTTAAGTTAAGAAGCCATCCAATCGTGAGGTTGTGCTAATTTTTCGACAAATAATAATTTCCACTCTCCATCTGTACGGTGCATGTATTTAATTTCTGTTGTACTATCTGGTTTATCATCAGTAAAATGAGATGACTTCCAATTGGACTTGAACAACCAACCAACCACACTTTGATTAGATTCTAAAAACCAAGTAACATGAAAGCACAACCTGGAAAAATGTTTCATTCTGTAAGCTTAATCATTGCTAGAAGAATCTGATGGGCTATAATATGATGTTTTCTTATGCTCTTGGAGCTATTGTTATATGTAGGGGTCGTTATGTCCAACTTAACACAACGAGTGGGGCATAATGTCTTATTCTAGGCCTAAGCTACGCCTTCATGTGTGGTACATATCTCATTCGGGCACATTCCACACCTTCCATAAACTTGGACGATGTTTGCTTCCTTGTTATGCATCCAAGACCGCTCCATGACTTGTGCTATGATAGTCACTCCTTGTGCGAACATCTATAGACCGGTCGAGTCAGAGTTCCTCGGCCAATTAAAGTCTAGGTTACATTAGATTTTAAAATTTATTGTAATCACTCTATGATTTAATGATGGTTCAATAACAATATAGCAATTAGATTACCCAATTAGGATTTCACACGAATACACAATCCAAATTAAAAACATTATATAGCACAATGTTCCAGTTGATGAATTGAATATCTCACAAATTACTCAATCTCATCTTCTATTCATTTTACATTTCAAATTACTCAATCTTAAATGCCTGCAATAAAAACAAGCATATTTAAATTTGCTTAGTATTAAGTGGAAAAAGCCGCAAAACAACAATACAAAACCTACTTCTCCCAATTCGTGCAGCTTGTTATGGTCTCAAACATTATCATTTGTATGCATAAACTACATAGTAATCCAATCAACAAACCACAACGCCTTAAATAGAACACAGATGTTAATGTACCAGATATTGGAACCCCGAACACATAATACACAACGAGATTCACATAGGCATCGATATACTGCCAACCTCTAGCAACATCGGTAACTCCTTGGAGACTATCAACAATAGCACGGCAACTTCTTTATCGTTACTGAAAACGTAATCGAAAACTTTACGGCTAGCATAAAGTGATGATTCTACACCTAAAGAGGTTTGTGTTTATAGAAGTGTTAGGTCAATGACAGGGACTCGAACTCCATGTGTATTTCAAGCACCTAACTCGTTTGATATCCTTGTGCTAGTAATTTTTCATTCACAAGATCTATTAAATCTAGAAAAAAATTTATAAAAGAGAAAGACCAATGTACGAGAAGAATACCTTACATCATGAACTAATTCATGTGGGATTGAATATATTGTTGATATGGTGATACGGCTGTAATAAAGAAACAACAAAAGACGAGTTTATTTTAAGTGTGACTTGAAGATAAAAAAGAGAAGAAAATACAACACGAAAATCATCGAGGTTTTGAGTATAGGATTGGGTAGAAGCCCTGATAACAAGATATGCCCAAGACTCAATACATCACAAACACATGAAATGTAAAGAAGCAATTACATTTAAACAAGTTTAAAAATCATTTCTATGAACACAAAGGATTACCTGATCACTTTACCGAAAGGACATTAAACAAGATGTACTCTTGAATACCATCTAAAATTTTCATCGAAATTCGAGATCGATTTTTTGAACATGCAGGGGAATAGTACATGTATAGACTAAGAATTCCAAATTTAACCATGTAAAATGGCCAAAGGAAACATCACCTCCAAGGATTCCTAGTCATGTCTTGAAAACAAGTGCTCAACATACATAGATATGAAAGCAAAGAGTGGTCAATGAGCTAAGAAGCAACGGAACAATCAAGCTTTGCATCTGATAAATCAAACAAGAGGTTGCATAAATGCATAGGTGAAATGGGTAGGTATTAGCCAAGTTAAATAATTTCCAGCTTCATTAGAAATCTAAGGGTCTTAACCTACAAATTTCAACATGTCTCTACTTAATGCAAAACAGAGTAGAGACAAGTATTAGAGAATAATTAGCAGTATAAAGTTTGAGTTCCGATTTTTTCTTACTGTTGAGCACTGAATGCTTGTCCGCTTATAGTTTCCAAACCGCTAGCCATACCAAATTGTTTGCAGGACATAAATATCATATGAGCAATAGAATATGATGAAGTTAAATGTAAAACTATTATGACACATTTTAAAGAGAATGTGAAAACATGCAACAATATAAATAGAAAAGGTAGCTTTTGAATACTACTTTTTCGTATAGTCTTTGCAATCCTTAACTAGCTTTTAAAAGATGCCAAGTTTCAATCATGTTACCAACTTCTTGTCACTACAAGTACAATTTAACACTTGTGAATGAAGATTCAAGTTGAGAAAAGTTTGAACAACATACATGGAAACTGAAGCCAGTGACTCCAACTAGAGAAATAGCTATGACAGTGCTTTATAGGGCAAGTTCACCCAAATGACTATCATAATTAGCGACATAATCTGCAACAATGAGAAAGAAATAGTAACTGTAACCATTGGACCTACTAAATACCCAATTTACTTCATCTCACGTTCTCATTGAATGAACTTTCCTTCAAGAGCAAACCCTCATCCATTGTACATTTTTTATCGATTTTCTAGAGATAGGCCGATGAATGCTTGCAGAATAATGAGACCATAATACCAACATGAATTGTTATCATAAACATTCAAATGCTTTATCTTATATGTATAGACCCCTTCCATAATTTCACCGCAATTTCATATGGTCCCTACCATAAGTAAACAAAACAATCATTCGTGCAAAATTCAATGTCTTATTCAAAGGCATGAGGGTAAATTGCACAAAATGCAATGTTTGAAGTATCGCACTATCACTAAAGTTCAAACGGAAAATAAAATTTTTAATATATATTAAGAACTATCTTGTGAGAAATACGCTTAAGTTAAGATATCATTTTTCAGTAGATAATGATTTCCATTCTCCATCTGCAAGGTGCATGTCTTTGATTTTCGTTCTAATTGGACTTGCACATCCAGTAAACCACATTTCGGTTATATTTTAAAAACCCAGTGGCAGGAGAGCACATATGATGTTTTCTTATGCTCTTGGAGCTTTGCATGCTATTTTATTTTGGTTGTGTCAGTTTTAAAATCATCACTTGAAGAATTGCGGCGCCAAGATTGAGTTCCATGGTGTTTGTGATGCTTTAAGAGAGAATTTTTAAGTAATAAATAATCATCACTTAAGTGATGATATTTGTCACGCTTGGCACCTTTGCTTCTTGATAGAATATCATTATGTTCATATTTCTGAGTCAGAATCAGACAACTCAGAAGAAGAGTAATTTCTATATTTTTTATGGTTTCGACTCCTACTCCTCAGGTTGTTAGTGTCTGTTATTTCGTCCACTGCTGCCATCTGAACCTGAAGTTATCCTTTTTAGTTTAAGCTTTGACTTTTTTCCCTCTTATGTTGATCTTCATCTTCAAAATGGTCATGATGTCTGTGTTTTCAGAGGGACATTCTCCTCTTGCTCCCATCACCAATATAATTGTCAGTATCCGAATCTGAACCAGATGAAGACCTCTCGCTTCTTTGTCACCTTCATGTTTGCTAATGTGTCAGCTTTTGACATTACAACAGCTTTAGGTTTTTGTTCTTTTTTGGGGAGATTTCTCTTCTTTTTTCTCTCACCAGCTGCAAGGATGTCTTGGCATCCATACAAACAAGTCTAATTCCATTTGGTATACTGATGACCAGTTCATCTCTAAGGGATAAGAAAATTGTAATGACCCTAATTTGGGCCTAACTGTTTTGTTAAAACGTGCTAAATAAAACGAAAACATTCGAATGTAAACTTAAAACGTAGTTCGAAAACATCAAAGTTGGACAACATAATTTAGAGTGTTC
This sequence comes from Utricularia reniformis, assembly GCA_009725065.1. Classification (NCBI taxonomy): domain Eukaryota; kingdom Viridiplantae; phylum Streptophyta; class Magnoliopsida; order Lamiales; family Lentibulariaceae; genus Utricularia; species Utricularia reniformis. The sequence continues at coordinate 51,694 of RWGZ01001725.1, read as the reverse complement.
TCCAAAAGACCGGACTCTATCACCGGACAACCGACGACCTCCTTCCCATGCCCTTCTCATACCTCGTCCGCGTCACCTACAAAATATGTAAAGCGGTCACAATTTATTAAAGGAAACTTCACACACGTTACACATTATCTTTTCATTTCTTAATTAAACCGTAGACACACACGTGAATCATTCCTTTTAACCGTTTTCTTATTTCCTTCTTCTTTTACCCTTATCATCCTCTCATACTTTAACTTTACTGTTGCCGAGAATAACATGCTCGGTACATGTCCCGCCCAAGCCAACCGTTAGCTGTTGGATGACTCGACGGGCCATATGCTTCCCTTCCCCGGGTGGGTACTTAGGCGCTATCCCTTTTTCCACCCGGATCCGTTCTGCCCTTTTTCGTACGTATATTTCCATCTTTGGAACCTATCGTTCCCTTCATCATGCATGCCCTTCCATTGGCGAATTGTGTACTAGGCACGATGCCGGGTTCGGTCGGACGGTCCATCCATCCTCACCCCGAGTCTTATTAACATTTATCTCATCCATTCGTGTCTCTTTCTTTTTCTCTTTCTTCTTTAATGACCCAATCCCGTTCCCCTAAGGGTAATTTTTCACGTGAGAATTTTCAACGTGAGAATTTCCGCGATAATTTTTCACGTTGAAAATTTTCGCGACAAGGTTGCTTACCAGAATTTCCCCGATAATAATTACAGTCCTGTTTTCGTGACAATTTGTGCTGTTCCGAGATTTTCGCGATAATTTCTTGCTTTGGCGTTTTTCCGTACGTTTTTGTGGTTTAGTGATAAATGACTTGGTTTTTGGGCCTTCTAACCTGTATTTATAGGCATTATAACTTTCATAATTCACATTTTGACCCCTCCCACTTTTCACTTTTACCCCTCCTTAATCTTTTGCTTTACTTTTCAATCTTTTCGTTTCTTTTATCTTTCTTTCGTTCCCGTATCCCTCGTTATTTTCTTCTAGACCTTATCACCATATTCCCTACTACCATTCCAACATACCTTTTTCTTGGCTATTACATCATTCCCCACTTATTTTGAGTTTCGTCCTGAAACTCGTGCATACCAATCTTCCATTAAGTCTGGTGCTCTCTGCCTAATCTTTCGTTCCGTTTCCCATGTAGCTTCCCTCTCTCCTTGGTTGGACCATTGTACCTTCACCATGGGAATTTGTTTGTTTCGGAGCTTTCTTTCCTCTCTGCCTAGGATCCTTACTGGAACTTCCTAGTACGTTAGTTCCGGGGTTATCTCTATGGGTTCCCCCACACATTCTTGAATTCCTTCAGTCACCCTCCTCCTCAGTTGGGATACATGGAACACGTTGTGCATCCCCCCATTTCTTCCGGAAGCTTCAGCTGGTATGCTAGGTTTCCGATTTTTCGTTCCACCTCGTATGGTCCGATGTATCGAGGGCTCAGCTTCCCTGTCCAGTGGTCCTAAGTACCCCCCTTCATCGGTGATATCTTTAGATAAGCATGATCCCCAACTTTTAGTTCTAGGGGTCTCCTTTTTGTGTCTGCCCAACTTTTATATCGGTCGTGTGCCGCCTTAATGTTCTTTCGTACCACGGCCACCTTTTCAATGGTGACTTCTATCATTTATGTTCCCGTGGTCTTTCTCTCTCCCACCTCATCCCAACATAGTGGTGTACGGCACTTCCTCCCGTACAATGCCTCATACGGGGCCATGCCAATGATGCTCTGAAAACTATTGTTGTATGCGAATTCCACTAGAGGTAGGAAATCTTCCCAACCTCCCTTAAACTCCAGTACACATGCCCGTAACATATCCTCCATAATCTGGTTGGTTCTCTCGGTCTGACCATCTGTCTGTGGGTGGTATGATGTGTTCATCCTTAACTGGGTTCCGAGTGATTTCTATAAACTTTGCCAAAATCTAGATGTGAACATCGGGTCTCTGTCTGACACAATATTTACTGGAATTCTATGAAACTTGACTATGTTATCCACGTATATTTTGGCTAGCCTATCTACTCCGTAGGTTGTCTTGACTGCTAAGAAATGAGCCGCCTTTGTAAGACGGTCAACCACTACCCATATCGCGTCGTTCTTCCGTGGGCTCTTGGGTAATCCTACCACATAGTCCATGCCGATGCTATCCCATTTCCACTCTGGAATCTCTAAGGGTTGTAGCTCACCTCCCGAGCGTTGGTGTTCGGCCTTAACTCGTTGGCAATTTTCGCAATTGGCCACAAAGTTTGCGATCTCATTTTTCATTCCGTTCCACCACCAGTGCGTCTTTTGGTCCCGATACATCTTAGTACTTCCTGGGTGAACTGAGAAGGCCGAACTATGTGCTTCTGCTATAATCTTCTTCCTTAGCTCTGGCCTGTTCGATACACATATTCGTTCATTCATTCTGATTAGCCCATCGCTTCCTTTGTTTATCTCTGATTTATCGGTCCCGTTTCCTTCTTTTCGCGTTACGGGTTTCTCGGGGTCTGCTATCTGTGCTTCTAGTACCTCCTCCAGTATCCCTAGTTTTGTTGTAACCGTCCCTAACATGATTGTGGTCGACTCCACCACTTCCAGTTGTAGGTTCTCCATTTCCCTTATCAACGTGTTTGCTAGCACGCCATGGGTTTTCCTGCTCAGTGCATCGGCTACCTGATTTGCCTTTCCGGGGTGGTACCGAATGTCCAGGTCGTAATCTTTTATCAGTTCCAACCATCTCTGTTGTCTCATGTTAAGCTCCCTCTGGGTGAATAGGTACTTCAAGCTCTTGTGGTCAGTGAATATCTCGCACCTAACACCGTACATGTAATTTCTCCAAATCTTGAGTGCGAATACCACCGGGGCTAATTCTAAATCGTGTGTCGGATAGTTCAATTCGTGTATCTTCAATTGACGGGATGCATATGTTATAACCTTCCCTCACTGCATCTGTACACACCCGAGTCCTTCTTTCGATGCGTCGCTGTATACCGTGAAGTCGTGTCCTGGTGTGGGTAATACCAGTATTGGTGCTGATGTCAATTTCATTTTGAGACATTCAAAACTCTCTTCACATTTCTCATCCCACGTATACCTCGTTTCCTTTCGGGTCAAATTTGTCAACGGTTTAGCAATCCTTGCGAATCCCTCAATGAATTTCCGATAGTACCCGGCTAATCCTAAGAAACTCCTCACTTCTCGAGCATTTGTCGGTCTGGGCCAATTCGTCACTGTCTCTATCTTGGTTGGATCTACCGTTACCCCTCCTTCTGATATCACGTATCCTAGAAAAGCTATGTTGTCCATCCAAAATTCACACTTGCTGTATTTGGCATACAACTTCTCTTGTCTGAGAGTCTGTAATACTATTCTCATACGTTGGTCGTGTTCCTCTAGGTTGTGAGAGTAAACTAGGATGTCGTCAATGAACACCACCACGAACTTGTCTTAGTACTGACAAAATACTTGATTCATCAAATCCATGAAAACTGCTGGAGCATTAGTCATTCCGAACGGTACTACCGTGCATTCGTAATGGCCGTACCTCGTTCGAATGGCTGTCTTCGGTATGTCTCCTTCTATAATTCGGACCTGATGATACCCTGACCTCAAGTCTAATTTTGAGAACACCTTCGCACCTTGTAACTGATCAAACAAGTCATCGATTCTAGGCAACGGGTACTTGTTCTTTATCGTGACCTTGTTTAATTCTCGGTAATCGCAGCACAATCTTAACTCGCCGCTTTTCTTTCTAACAAATAACACCGGTGCTCTCCAAGGGGAGTTGCTTGGCCTAAGAAATCATTTTTCCAATAGCGACACAATCTGTTGTTTCAGCTCCTGCATCTCTCTGGGTGCCATTCGGTACGGAGACTTGGAGATCGGTTGTGTTCCAGGGAGTAGTTCTATTTCCATTTCCACTTCTCTCTGAGGCGGTTGCCCCGGTAGCTCGTCGGGAAATACATCACTGTATTCACAAACCACTGGAACGGACTTCAATGGTGTCTCTTTATTCTCCGTCGTGACAAATGCTAGCCAGTTCGATTGATCCTTATATTCCTCATCCTCACCCACAATCGGTTTTCTAACCATGTCCTTTCTCCCTTCCCGCGGCATACTAAAAGTGATCGTACATTCCCGACATCTCATCTGCGCATCGTACCTAGATAACCAGTCCATTCCTAGTATGGCATCGAATCTCATATCCCCTAACTCAATCAAATCTGCTTCTGTTCGCACTGTGTCCACTTCCACCGTGCATCATTTATAGATTCTATTTGCCTCCATGGCTTCAGATCCCGGTGTTTTTACTTTGATTTTAGCGTTACTCCCCGTAATCCCAAACCGTTTCGCTAACTTCACCGACACAAACGAATGTGTCGCCCCACAGTCAAATAATACGAAAGTTGTAAAGCCGTTAATAAGTAGTGTACCTGCCACGACGTCCTCAGCCTCCGAGGCCTGTTCCTTGTTCACAGCGAACACTCGAGCATTTCCAGTAATCCTTTCCCTTACCATGTTTTCGGTTACCCCGGTTTCGATCCTCCTCCTCTTCGGGCAGTCTTTGGCAAAGTGTCCTTCCTGGCCACACTTGAAACAACTGTTGGTTCCTGCTCGACATTCACCAAAATGGTTCTACCCGCATTTGGCGCACGCAGGCCTGATCGGTGGTCCTTGTGCCGATCCGAAACTCTCTGCAGTGATCTTTCCTTTCCACTCTCCCCGTCCTTGAACTTCGTTCCTTGCAGAGCTTCTAGTGCGTTCCTTATCCATTCTCCGTAATCCTCCATCCACTCAGACTGCCGCCGCCACCAAACTAGAAAATTCCTCGTCGTCGCGGCCATACATAGTCAGTTTCACTTTTTCATTCAGCCCTTCCGTGAAGCGGTGCATCTTTTCCTGTTCACTTCCCATGATCTCGGGGGCGTACCTGCCTAGTTCTATGAATTCTTGCATGTACTCCAAGACAGGGCGGTTTCCTTGAGTCAATCTGTCAAATTCGGCCCTCTTATCCTTCTTAAGTCCTTTCGGCACGTAGTAATCCAAGAACGCATTCTTAAACTTCTCCCAATAGATGGGTCCATCCTTCAGTAATGAGGCCGACACGCTCCCCCACCATCGGGCAGTACTACCGTCGAACCATAGCGGAGCCAATCCTGCCCTAAGCTCCTCTGGGGCTTCGATCAGCTCGAAATTCTCCTCAAGGTGGATAATCCACGCCTCCGCGTCCCCCATCTTATCCCCCGTGAAGCTGTTCATCCCAGCCTTCTTTAATGCATCGTTGTAGTACATTCTACCCTTTTCGGGTCTTGGCACTGGTTCCATTTGCACGGAATTTCCCCTCTCCGTCTGTCCCTGTCTTATTGCACTAACTAGGGAACTCGCCATGGTTTGGAACAGATCCCTGAGACTTTCCTGGCTAAACGTGAGAGGCGTCGATGAATCTGCAACCGGAGTCTCTGTCGCCGGTGCTTGTTCTGATGCATTGCTATCCTCCTCTCAGTTTCCATGCGCTCTCGTCCTAGGAGCCATTCCTACATTAAGCTTTTGTTATGTCTATGTCTACTCATATCATCCGTTATATTCTATACCCATCCCTTCCTATGGTCGGTTGTCCTCCTATGGTTTTTCCTAGACTCTTCTACGTAGGACCGCACCGTTATCGGTTTAGTAACGATGTTACGCTCCGATACCATTTTGTAACGACTCTAATTTGGGCCTAGCTGTTTTGTTAAAACGTGCTAAATAAAACGAAAACATTCGAATGTAAACTTAAGACGTAGTTCGAAAACATCAAAGTTGGACAACATAATTTAGAGTGTTCTCCAAAAGACCGGACTCTATCACCGGACAACCGACGACCTCCTTTCCATGCCCTTCCCATACCTCGTCCGCGTCACCTACAAAATCTGTAAAGCGGTCACAATTTATTAAAGGAAACTTCACACACGTTACACATTATCTTTTCATTTCTTAATTAAACCGTAGACACACACGTGAATCATTCCTTTTAACCGTTTTCTTATTTCCTTCTTCTTTTACCGTTCGGTCGGACGGTCCATCCTACCTCACCCCGAGTCTTATTAACATTTATCTCATCCAATCGTGTCTCTTTCTTTTTCTCTTTCTTCTTTAATGACCCAATCCCGTTTCCCTAAGTCTGAACCATCCCTTACTATATTGTATTCACTCCGCTTACCTGTTGTTTTCACTTGTTATAATCTCTGGTGCTTCCCTGCAATCCGTAACATATTTCAGTACTTCATTTTTTTGACGTTATTATCTTATTATTGACTGTTTGGTTACCGTAGACCCTTCGTATCTTCCTTCCTCACGATCCGACGTTGAAATGCGACGAAAACACCCTAATTGTATGTTTCCGCGATAAAGTTGTTCTGTTCCTGAAATTCTAGATAAAACGACACACGATTTACATTTTCGCGACAATTTGTGAATTTGGAAGATTCGCGATAATTTTCAACGTGAGAATTTCCGCGATAATTTTCCACGTTGAAAATTTTCGCGACAAGGTTGCTTACCAGAATTTCCGCGATAATAATTACAGTCCTGTTTTCACGACAATTTGTGATGTTCCGAGATTTTCGCGATAATTTCTTGCTTTGGCGTTTTTCCGTACGTTTTTGTGGTTTAATGATAAATGACTTGGTTTTTAGATCTTCTAACCTCTATATATAGGCATTTTAACTTTCTTAATTCACATTTTGACCCCTCCCACTTTTCACTTTTACCCCTCAATCTTTTACTTTACTTTTCAATCTTTTCGTTTCTTTTATCGTTTTTTCGTTCCCGTATCCCTCGTTATTTCTCTTCTAGACCTTATCACCATATTCCCTACTACCATTCCAACNATGGTAATAAGACTCGGAGTGAGGAAGGATGGACCGTCCGACCGAACCCGGCATCGTGCCTAGCACACGATTCGCCAAAGGAAGGGCATGCCTGATGAAGGGAACGATAAGTTCCAAAGAGGAAAAGATACGTACGAAGAGGGCAGAACGGATCCGGGTGGAAAAAGGGGTAGCGCCTAAGTACCCACCCGGGGAAGGGAAGCATATGGCCCGTCGAGTCATCCAACAGCTAACGTTTGGCTTGGGCGGGACATGCACCGAGCATGTTAATCTCGGCAACAGAAAAGTTAATGTATGATGGGAATGATAAGGGTAAAAGAAGAGGGAAATAAGAAAACGGTTAAGTGGAATGAGTCACGTGTGCGTGTACGGTGTAACTAAAAAGTGAAAAGATAATGTGTAGTGTGTGTGAAGTTTCCTTTAATAAATTGTGACCGCTTTACAGATTTTGTAGGTGACGCAGACGAGGTATGATAGGGACATGGGAAGGAGGTCGTCGGTTGTCCGGTGATAGAGTCCGATCCTTTGGAGAATACTTTAAATTATGCTGTCGTACTTTCATGTTTCGAACTATGTTTTAAATTTGCATTCGGATGTTTCCGTTTTTAATTATCATGTTTTAACAAAACAACTAGGCACAAATTAGGGTCGTTACAATCATCATTAATTCTTGTTTGATTTTATGTTATTTCATTTGAATGGGTGCTTATGACATGATAATGGTGAAAAGTAGTTGCATCAATATGATTGAGATTCGCAAAATTATTGCACAATGACTTATATAGTTCATTCTTGAGGTGTACCTCGACTATACCTGTAGGAGTATTAGTAGAATTTTTACTGATTAGCGGTCATCTAATTCAGAAGAATCTTCGCTCCTCTGTAGTCTGTTTGCTAGTTCAATTGTTTCATATGGGATGGGATATACGCTGGTGTCTCTACAACATTTAGACAATGTCTTACAACACCTACTTGAATAATTTATTGATATTCTCAATGAACTAGATACAGTACCACTATGCATAGATATTGAGCAAAATGTCACTTTAGTAGAAGATGCAAAGCCAAAGAAATTTCATATGTTTCGTATTTCATACCATTTAAAGGGAGAGTTAGCATCTATTATCAAAGAATTTCTTCAAGTTTGTATAGTACACCCCAGCAAGAGTCAATTCTCCTAATCACGTTCTGCTTATTTCCAAAATAGATGGAGGATGGAGAATGTGCATAGATATCACGTATTTGAATGATCTTATGGTAAACATCAATTTCCAATACCTCTCATTAATGATTTACTTGATAAACTCTATTATGCTAATTTTCTTAAGTTAGATTTATGATATGTTTTCCAAGATAGAATGATGTCGGATGACATTTATAAACTAGGTTCTCTACACATTTAGGGCACTAGAGTTTGTTGTTACACCTTTAAGATTGACTAATGCCCCTTCCAAATTTCAAGTCATGATGAATTCTATCTTCTCAAATGTTATAAAAAATCCATACCTTTTTCCTTGATAACATCTTAGTTTACAGTAAAACATGAGAGACACATATCATACATTGCCCAACCGTTACACATTATGAAGTATAATCCTTATTTGCAAAGATTTCTAAATGTTCATTCGGTTAGTCTTTAATTGGTTATCTTGTGCGTAGTATTTATGCTCAAGGAGTTTCCACAGATCTTGCAAAATCTAAGTTATTTTAAGTTGGTATGTACCAAATAACTTCAAGGAATTGAGATGATTTCTAGGAACAACGAGGAAATATAGAAGATTCATCCAATGATACGATCTTATAAGCAAACAACCCACAACTCTTGAAAAGGAAAATTCCCATTAGAATGATAATGAAACCAATGTCTTCCAAAGACTCAACTATATCATATCTTCAATTCATGTATTAGCTCTCCCTCATGCTCAGGCCATCATAATTGAAAGAGACGCATGCGATCAATGCATTGTGTCATTCTTATCTCAGGAAGAACACCCCTTAGATTAATACTCCAAGGGCCTTGGTTCCAAATTATTGGAGCTCTCAAAACTTAGTTAATATTAATGGTCCATTTCATTCTCAAATGGAAGGATTATCTCACGAGACATGCTTTTATAGTAAGGATGGATCATCACAATCTTAAATACCTTAAGGATAAAAAACATTGAGCACATCATTCAATCATATATGGATGGGCACTTCTAGGGTTCATATTTGAAATTTGGTTTAAACAAGGAGGAGAGATCTTGTTAGTCTATGCACTTTTCCGCATGAGATATATCTTAGCAATCACTTCCATAAAACAAACATGGATACTTTGAGTGCAAGATAGTTATTCCAAGATACCACACTTCATACTATTTATTATAGTGAAATATTGAAAAACACATAACACCAAGAATTCACCTTATTGTATGACATATGAGAAAAAAGAACCGCATTTGTTTTGGACAGAATTTGGATTTAAGAAATATTATATTTACTGCATTATACTCATCTCCTGTAGAAGGCCATTCGAGTATTGTAACAACTTATCAAAGGATTAATACACTTTTCTACTGAAAAAAGATGAAAAAATACATTGATTCTTGGGTGAAGGACAATGTCCTATGTCACAAAATCCACTTCAATAGATAAGCTTAACCTTATTTGTTCAAACCTCTTGCAATTCCTTATCGCCAATCGAAAAGTATCACCATAGATTTCATTGAAGGTTCCACACCTTCTACCAGAAAGAACACCATCTTGGTGTTGATAGGTATGTAAAGATAAGAAACTGAAACGACTAAATGCAAAACGTTCATGCCTTTCATTCACCAATGGTGCAATGTTTAAATACACATCAGTTCATCATTATGTACCGAATAAAGATAGATTGTATAGACTTAAGATACATTATAATACAAATGTCAAGATATGCGTCTAATCTTGGCAGCTAGTCCATATATGCGGTTGATTCAATGTGGTGATATCTTGACACCCCCTCCTCAAGATGGAGTATGGTCAAATTTGAGCATGCCCAACTTGATCAAGAAGTCCGCAAAAATGGGGGCAGGTAAAGACTTAGTGAAGAAATCGGAAATTTGCAAGCGAGATGGAATATATTTAGGTGTCAAAAAACCAGGCTTGTAATGATCCCGTACAACATGGCAGTCAATTTCTATGTGTTTAACTCTTTCATGAAACAATGCATTTTGGGTAATCTGAATAGCAGCAGTGTTATCACAATAGAGGGGAATTGGTAGAGAAGAAGATAAGCCAATACCTTGCAATAAATAAGAAATCCAACGAAGCTCACAAGCAGTTGTCGCAATGCTGTGGTATTCGGGCTCAGCTGAAGAACGAGCAACAGTGGATTGTTTCTTTGTTTTCCGAGAAATGAGAGATAGTCTGAGAAATACAACAAAGCAGGTGGTCGATCGGCGTGTTCGTGTGCATGCCCCCCAATCAGAGTCACAATAAGCTGTAAGATGGATAGATTGCCCAGCCGGATAAAAAGTCTCAAACTTGAGGTCGAAGAAAGGTAAATGACAATGTGAAGGGTTGCATTTCAATGAGCATGACATGGCGATTGCATAAATTGACTAAGTAGTTGAACGGAATAGGACATATCTGGTAGACTAAATGCAAGGTATAAGAGTTGACTAATCAATCGTCGATAAGTATCAGCATCTGTAAAGGGGTGGCCTGGACATCTGGAAGTTTTAAATTGGTGGAAGCACGCTTAGTGCTGGTGAGACCAACATCTTAAATAATATCTAAAATATATTTGTGTTGATTAAGATAAAGACCCTCTCGAGTGCGAGTGACCTCTAGTCCTATGTAGTAGTGAACATCACCGAGGTCTTTATTAGAAAAATGGCCATCCAGGGAGTGCTTCACACCATCAATAGTCTTAGATGAAGAACACGTAATAAGGAGGTCATCAACATATACTACTAACAATACAATCGGTTCTGTTGATTGACCAATAAATAGGCAAGAGTCATGTGTTGATTGGAAAAAACCATGAGATAAGAGTCTTAAGTTCATTCCTTATTCCATTAGTAAGAAGCCTGCTTCAAACGATAAAGAGATTTGTGCAACAAGCAAACTGCTCCAGGTGCAACCACATAGCCGTTCAGTGGTTTCATGTAAACTTCTTCCTCGTGAGTTCCATGAAGAAAGGTTTTGTTAACGTTAATATGTTGAATTGACCATTGATAACTAGCTGCAAGCGCAAAGATTTATCGGACTGTAACCCATTTTGCCACTGGCGAAAAACTTTCAACATAATCAAAACAAAGTTGTTATGGTGCCGTCGGGATTCATCTTGAGTTTATATACCCATTGAGAACCTATAGCATGCTTCCCGGGAGGTAATTTAGTTACTGTCCATGTATTGTTCAGTTCTAAGGCTTGGAGTTCTTCATTCATGGCTAATCGCCACTCATCAGGCTTATTAGCTTCAGCAAAACAACTAGGTTCCAGAGAAATTGATACTTGAGCTAGCACATGTGAGGTGGAATCATGAGGAAATGAGTGAGCAGTTGATATATAATCTTTCATCCATGATCGTTTGTGATGATCACGACTACTTCTACGAAGAGAAAACTCAAGGGAGTTTTGGGCTGATTGGGCAGCAAAGTCATATTTGGATATGCTATCTTCATGGCATTCAACGAGAGTGGGTGAAGATGGATTGGGTTGTAGTTCAATTGTGCTCTCTGTTTCGGAAGGAAAAGTTGTATCTGATAAGTCAAGTAATGGAAAAAGGCTGGAAAAAGTTGGATGCGTTGAAGGATGGGTAATGTGATAAGGAAATAAATTTTCATAAAATAGAACATCTCTACTAGTAATCAATTTTTTTTGTAAGCGGGTTGTAAATTTTGTAACCTTTTTTTTAGAAGAGTACCCAACGAAAATGGCTCTATGAGCACGAGCGGTAAGTTTGTCTTGAAAACAAGAACTATTATGATAATAGCATAAGCAACCAAACGGTTTCATCATTGAATATGATGGGGGGTTTTGAGTAAAGGATTTCATTTGGACATTTCCATTAAAGTAGAGCAGAAGGAAGTCTGTTTATGAGGTAAGTGGCGGTAAGTAAAGTCTCCCCCATAAACTGATGGGTAAATTAGATTGAAAAGTCAATGCTCGAGTGATTGCAAGAAGATTTCTATGCTTAATTTCCACTCTTCCATTCTGTTGTGATGTGTGAGCACATGATATTTGATGAACTATTCCTTGTTCGAAAAGCATAGATTGTAAAAGATGGCTTAAAAATTCACCATCATTATCAGTACAAATAGTTTTAGGAGTTGCGGTAAAATGGTTCCGGATAAAGTTGAGGAACGTTTTAATATGGAGGAGAGCTTGATCCTTGGTAGAAAGAAGATATGTCTAGGTCATGCGTGAATAATCATCCATGATGGTGAGAAAGAATTTTGTTCCAGAAAGGGTTGGAGCATGGTGTGGACCCCATACATCCATGTGTATAAGGTCGAATGGAGTAGAAGAGTGATGGCTACTTTGGGTAAAACTTAGCCCATGTTGCTTGGAATGATGACAAACATCACATGGTTTGAGTTGTATTGGAGACATCTTGTTTAGCAAATTTAAATGTTTCAAGACATCAAATGAGGCATGACCTAGCCTTAAATGCCACAAAATAGTTGGATGAATAGAAGTTACAACAAACACAAAATTTGAAACAAAAGTAGATAAGCGAGATGGTTGTTTTGTAGAGACAGCAACTAGAAAGGATGAAGTTTGTAGGTGCTTTGATGGATTCAAAATGTATAGACCATTCTCTAGGTTCCCAAATGCTAGAGGAGCTTCAGTCTTTGTGTCCTGAAGCAGAAATTTAGAAGAGGAAAAGACATCATAAATATTGTTACCGTTAGTGACTTTGGCAATCGATAATAGATTGTACTGAAAATTTGAAAGAAATAAGACATCAGTTAGATTAAGATGAGGGTTGATGGTCACAGGTCATTTGGAGTGAACAAGGCTAGAATCCCCATTAGGAAGCATTACATTAATAGAATTAGAAATTGAATTAAGAGTGGAGAAAAGAGAAATGGTGGAACAAACATGTGCAACCTCCTATATCAATAATCCAAGAATTCCATTTTTGTGCTAAGGTAATAGAGTTAAGAGGGTGAAAAGAGACCCGTGAAGTGAAGGAAATTGACTTTTGCTTCCTCAAAATCATCTTACTGCCTGAAGTAGTGATTAAATTAGCTTCATTTTTCTTAGTTATTTTCCAGAGGTGCTCATCCCACATGGATTATCAGTTTAGACCATTCTTTTCTTTGAACCAATCTGTCACACCATGAACTAGAAAACACGTATCTTGTAGATGTTCACCCATATGACAGATGGTCCAAGATTTTTTTTTCTAATACGAGAATCTGTCTTCTTCCAGTGAGTAGAAGTAATGCTATTGGTTACTTTTTTAGCCTTTTGAAGTAATATTTTTAATATGGTAGTGGCCTACTAACACTTGGTTTTTGCTTGAGTGTAAGGCCTTTCATGGGTTGCAGATTCCTTCATCATCATAGCACTGTGTAAATCCTGGTTTATACTTCCTTCAGATATTCTGTTTTTTTGCTCGACATGAAGTACTAGATGGAATGCTTCATCGAAATTTGTTAGCGGTTTCATGACCAAAATCTTGTTTATGATGTTGTGATATTGTGATATTCAATATTTAAACCTATTAGAAATTGGACTAGTTGATTTGATCTACAAAGGGTTGTCAACGGTATTTTGATACCGCATTTGCATGTTACCAGTGGAAGTTTCTTTCCACATTTACAGACGACTAAAGGAAAGAAATCTCCAAGATCTTGCCATAAGGAACATAATTTTGTATGATTCTTGTATTGTCATGCTTCCTTGGCTTAGATTAACAAGATCTCGTTGTATTTTGAAGAACATTGCACCACTTTGTTTACCATATTGTTTTCCTAACCTTTCCATACCTCACGGGCTGAAGTGGAATCGGTATACAACCATTTCCTTGGATATTGAGTTCAGGATTCAAGACATAACCATGTAGTGGACTTGCTTCCTTGACTCATAAGTAGAATCTTTTGCATCTGGTTTCGGATAAGAACCATCAACAAATCCTAATTTTTTCTTTGATCCAACAACTATATGCGTGGAACGTCTCCAGGATTGGTAGTTTCAACCATTCGAAAATTTACCAAAGGTAAATCAGGCTGGTCTATTGATGTTGATGTTTTTAGCCAACCATGTTGATGTTTTGTCCAGGTTAAAAAAAAACCTACTCTGATACCATGTTGATAGGTATGTAAAGATAACAAAACTGAAACAACTAAATGCATAACGTTCATGCCTTTCATTCACCAAAGATGCAATGTTTAAATACACACTAGTTCATCATTATCTACAGAATAAAGATAGATTGCATAGATTTAAGATACATTATAATATGAATGTCAAGATATGTGTATGATGTTAACGGTTATTCCATATATGTGCCTAGTCCATATATGCGGCTAATTCAATGTGGTGATACCTTGACACTTTGTTGTAGTGGACAAGTTTTTCAAATATGCTCACTTTTGCTCCCGAAATCATTGTTACACATCAAGCATTGTTTCATCAATCTTCCTTTCAGACACATACAAGCTTCATGGCCTACCCTCCGATATTGTATCATATCGTGACATTTTTACAAGGAAAACTTAGCATGCGTTATACAAATCCACGAGAGTTTACCTTAATCTATCCACAGCTTATCTACCACAATGTGATGGGCAAACAGAAAGAGTGAATTGCAAGAAAATCTACTTAAGAAAAGAGTATGTCATGACCATCCTAGCGAATGGACCAAATGGCTACCTTTTACTTAATTCTTGTACAAATTACCAGACTAACATAAAGACTATTCAATTTGATGATTTATGATTACAAACTGTCATTGTTTCTTTGAGACACACCAATCATCACGAATAACGTTAATGTAAATACATTTTGGAAGGATAGACAATCTCTCTTGCACACACTTAGGGAAAACGTATCTAAATGTCATCATCGCATGAAGCATTATGGTGATATAAAACGCTATGAGAGAACTTTTCAAGGACATCTTATCTACCGCTTACAGCCATATCCATAGACATCAATCTCTATACGCGGTGTCCTTGAATTAACAGCCATATACTGAGAGCCTATCCAATTATTTCTAAAATCTGCTCAATCGCATACAAGTTGGCTTTACCATCAAAATCCAAACTTCATCAAGTATTTTGTGTCTCCATGCTCAAGGATCATCTTGAGGGAAAGCACACACCACTCCACATCCTCCAAATCTTTGGAAATTTGGAAATCTATCAATCATACCATCTCAAATTTTAGGAAGGTGCATCATTTACCTTAATCAGAGACCATCGAAGTAATTACCAGTTCAATGGAACTAATAAACACCTACACAAACCACCTGGGAAGATAGGGATTGGATATACAACCAATTCTCAAAGTTCAATCCTTGGGGACAATGATCCTATTCTAGAGAAGGTAATGCACTCATCTATGAATTCCCTAATCATCTCATCTTCTGAAGGAATACAAAGCTAATAGAAGTAGCATCAACAAGTGCAGAACTAAACATCAATAAGGACAATGAAACTAAAAAGTTGACCTAGACCCAAAATCAGAGTTAGGGATTGAAGAAGAAATGAGCTATTGGGACCAATGTCGTAAACCAATCATTTGATTGCCTACGGTAATATAACCGTTGCTAACTTTTAAGAACAGAATGAGACATTTTTTATCTATCGAATTTGAATGCCCTTATCTTTTATCTTCTCCTCCCTCTATTTCTCATCCCTTTGTCTCTCGGATTTTTTTATCTCCTCTCCCCCTCATAAGTTATTAACAAGTTTGAGTTCTTAAACCCCTTCTGAGTTCTTAACAAGTCTGATTTCTTAACAGTTGCTATAGCCTCATCTTTTGATTTTGGTAGACATAGTTTATGTTGCTTGAAAAATGTTTTATTGTGTATTTTTATTGGGAGAACCATTGCAAAAATGGATCGGATTGTTCATCACAAACCCTGCATTGTTTTTGTATGATGTTTGTATGAACTAAAGCATGAACAAGAATTGAGATTTATAATTGAATTGTAATTCTTTATTCCAAGAGAGCGAAATGGATTCGTTGGATTGTTAGGCATAGAGATTCATAAATTTTGATGACATGTGATGAAAGTTTCCTTACATAGAAGTAAAACAAGCCATGGTGAGGAATAGATGAGATGTTCTTGATTGATAGTATTAATGCCTTCATCTTCTAATCTATCTGATGAAGCATATGAATTCTTGGATGTCACAAAATCACTTACATTGTTCGCAAATTATGTCAAATTTGTGAATTCTAAGAAACTTTTGGGGACTTGTTATAGAACATTCTCATCTCATCAGTGCATTAACTATAGGATGTTGTCACTGGATATCCATTAGGTCCAAATGCACTCACTTGTTGCAATAAAATGCAGTGGTGCGAAAATGAATCGCAAGTTCAACACTCTTCTCCAATTGAGATATAGTTTAAAAGAGGTTCAAGAAGAACTGCACTGAAGAACAAAATCGCATGGTGGAACCCCTATTCATTTGCTGACAGAATTGGTAATTCTAAAGGAAGTAAGAAACATATTTTGCAGCAGTTGAGGCCAATTTAAAAAGCTTCATCACTCTCATTGAGACTTATATAATTTATGGATTGTTTTGTTATGCAGAAGTTAATTTACATTTTCTCTCAATTTTCTCATGTTTAAGGTGTATATTTTACTGTGCAACATGCGAATGTAATGTTGAGATAGTAGTATTCAAATCAATTGATGATCATTAACTAAATGAGATAAAAGCTAAATTCAAACAACGTTAAGAAAACTACTACACCAACTAAGTTAGTATGGCGGAAACCAGTGTTTTGAAAATCAGATCGATTCATCAGTGTAACCGGTTTGATCGTGAGCCGACTAATAAACTGATTCATTTTTTTTCCAAAAGTACCGTTTTGAGTTTTTGGTTAAAATTTTAAATCACAATCCGACCGCCCTAAAAAAGCAGTTAGCAAAACCATGATTTATTTATGAAACCTATAATTGAACTGGGTATGGAGTAATTGGATTGGATCTATACTTATGTTGCTCCAAATGTAGTATTAATTTTTTTAAAAAATGAGCCTTCATGATATTAGAATTGAGATTGATGTATTAAAGTACTCGTGGATTTATAATTTAGAATTGCAACATTGCTATTTTTCATGTTATGGTTTCTTCAAGTTGATTTTTCGATGATTAGCATATTGTCTTGTTTCATGATCAATTATATTTTTTGATGAAATTTATTTACTTATCTAATTTTGATTTGCTTGTGAGAGTTAAGGAACTTGAGACTAAAGGTATATACATAATAAATTATTATGTGTTATATATATTATTTTTATATTTTTTGATCAATTTAAAAACGTTATGATCTTCAGTTGGACCTCTAAACCTCAATTTTTTCATGGAAACGATCCGAACACTAATCCAATTTTAAAAACATTGGTGAAAACAATCGGGATATTTTAATTATTAAGATAATGGAAATTTTACTTTATAATTAAATAACTAATCACTAGTCTCTCAATGTTATGGACTGTGATCTTAGGATGCGAGTGCACCAATTTTCGGCGATACACTTATTCAGGCATGAGGATTCATAATATCCGGAAGTATCTCAATAATAATATAAATATTAAAATATATTAATACTAAATACTTCAACAATAATGTCAGAAAATGGGATTAAAGTTCGTATTCAAGTTAATACAATAATACATAACAATTAAACATCAAGTTTTAAAGATTAAACAAATCAATCATTGGAATCAATCAATTTGGGTCTTTTATTTTATGGTATTAAAAGTTTAAAAAATAAAAAATTCCGATACAGGATTCAAATATCGGTACGGGTATCGGTGAATCAGTTTATCTGATACGCCAAATTGGATATTTTGGTGAATCTCCACATCATAGGTTGTGTATTTATTTGTTTATAATATTTGAGTTTAATGAGCCATCTTCAAATGTTATAAGTTGCTATACTAGATTAATTAAGTGATATGTGGGTTGTAAATAGGCCCATATCCGATAAAAGTCCAATAGATGGAATGAAACAAGCTTATCTATCCAAGGAAGCAGTTGTAACAGCTTGAACTGCATTAAAAGAATGCAGAAACAGCAACAAGAAGTGAGATCAATTGCACAAGAAACAGATATAGAGTGAGACGCAAAATTACAAGGAGCGAGGGAACCAAGCAATCAGATTATGCAAATACAAGGAAGACTCATCTTCATATTAGGGGAGAAGAAGTCTACATCAAATCTACGGGTGAAGTGTATAGCATAGATTGTTCAATTCGTGTTCTTGTGAGTAAATGAACTCACACAACTGTAATAAGTAAAAGATGTGCTAGTGAATTGAGGTTAGTTTAGCCCTCCGTGGTTTTTTCTCCGGATTTACTCCGGTTTCCAAGTAAAACACGACGTGTCAAAGACAAGATAGAAAGATCACAAAGATTAGCAGTTTCAAAGGATAATTAGTAAATCAGTACCTTGAATTGAAAACTGTAGATCGAGGAATAGGCTAACAACTGGTGGCCCATGCAGGTCACGAACCTGTGAAAGGAATCATGAACAAAAGAGTTGAAAAGAAGATTATCTTGTAACATATGAAACTTTTTTGGTCTAGAAATTATGTCGTTTGAACCATATTCGATGATTCGCCTTACCTCCACAAATTATTCTGAGTGGAGGGGTAGAATGGAGGATCTTCTCTATGGACGTTCTCTTTATGAACCTGTGGAACTTGGAGATAGCAAACCAACATAATATATAGACGCAAAGTGGAAATTATTACATAGGCAAGCAGTAGGATTCATTAGACAGTGGGTGGACTCAACCTACTATCACCATGTATTCGAAGAAACTGATGCAAAGAAGGTATGGGAAAAATTTTCCAGAATCAATGAACCAAAGACAACACAGAATCAAGGATCCCTACTACATCGGTTGCCAGGGATGAGATACAAGTAAGGAGGAAACACGGCAGAATATATAAGTAAATGGTTAGACGTTACTAACCATTTGACTAAAGCATGGCTCACTCTTGAAGAAAAACTCATTTGTTTACTGCTACTATATTCACTACCTGAATCCTGGAGCCCCCTTGTCATGATGTTACATAGCACAGCTCCTAAAGACGGACACAAATTAGAAGTAGTAAAAGATTATATGATAAATGAATAAATGAGAAGAAAATACCTGAAAGGATTCGAATCCGTAAAGGAAACAATAGCAGCTGCAACCGAAAGCAGAGGTAGATCAAAACAGAAAGGCTATAATCAAAAGAGGGGCAAGTCCAGAGAAAAATCCCAAGATAAAAGATCCCAAGAAAGATAATCCAATGAAAAAGGGAAACGAGAGTCTGTTTCCACTGCAAGAAAATGGGCATTTAAAGAAAGATTGCAAGCACTGGCTGAAACTACAGAACTTAAATTCTGGGAAGGACAATGCGACATCACTCACACAGGAAGAAGAAGCCGTGGTGGTACTGTCCACCGAAGATGAAAAATATGGAGAACACACAAAGGATTAGTGGATAATTGATTCTAGTGCTTCATATCACTGCACTCCAAGAAGATATCTGTTCACAAGCTACCAAGCAGGTTCATATGGCAAAGTAAAGATGGGAGATGACAATGTGACAGACATTGTTGGACTAGGAGAAATACAAGCAAAAACGAACACTGGAACTACAATAACCCTAAAAGGAGTAAGACATATACCTAACTTACGTTTAAATTTACTTTCTACTCATGTGTTTGACAGGGAAGAGTATAACAGTCTCTTCGGCAAGGGAATGTGGAAGCTAACCAAAGGTTCTTTGGTGATTATCAAAGGAGAACTAAAGAATAGATTCTACAGAATAAAACTTAAAAGATGGATGGAAAAAACAAATGTGGTAACTCAAAGACAGGACTTGGACTTGTGGCATAAGAGGATTGGACACCTTTCAGAAGAGGGACTGAATCAACTTAAGAAACTAGGATTGATTGATACCAAAGATCAAAAGCTATCAGAAGGATGTGAAACATGTTTATTTGGAAAGCAACATAGAGTGAAATTCATTGCATCATTGGAAAAGCATATAGAACCATTTGAGTTGGTATATTCTGATGTATATTATCTGGATGTTGAATCATTATGAGGAAAGAGATACTATATCTCTTTCATAGATGATTCTACCATAAAATCATGGACATATTCTATGAAAAGCAAGAATGAGGCTCTGAAATATTTTAAAGAGTGACACATAAAGGCTGAAAGACAATCATGAAGAAAGCTAAAGTGGCAACAAACATATAATTGCAAGACTCTAGGAATAAAGCATGAAACGACTGTCCCGAGAACCCCCCAACGCAATGGGACAGCGGAAAGATTGAACAGAACTTTGCTAGACAAAGTAAGGTGTATGCTGAAAAATGCTAAACTTCCAAAAGAATATTGGGCAGAGGCACTTGGAACAGCTTGCTACCTAAGGAGTAGAAATCCCACCTCATCCCTAAACTACGGAATCCCTGAAGAAAGATGGACCAAGAGAAAAATCTCCTATAAACACCTAAGAACATTTGGAAGCAAGGTCATGGTACACGTTCCTATAGAACTTAGAAAGAAACTAGATGACCACTCCCAATAATGTATATTCTTAAGATATAGAGAAGAAAGATTTGGCTATAGATGTTGGAATCCCAAGACCAAAAATATTTATTGAACAAGCGATGTTGTGTTTGAAGAAAACAAAACAATAGAGGATATTGGAAAATCAGCAGAAGAAAACCAAATATCAAAGATCAACTTTACAGATCAAACACAACAAAATTCAAGGAGTGATCAAATTATATCTAAAATTGGAATCGATGAAGTCTTTGATTATTTCCCTTCTATGTAGGAAAATGATGGAGAACAAGAAGACACATCACAACCTGAAATAGAACAGACTGAATCAGAAACATTGAATGAAATGCATCCAAGGAGATCATTGAGAGTAAGAACTCCCTCCACCCGGTATGATCCTACTGACTATTTGTTGTTAACTGAATCAGGAGAACATGAATCATTTCAAGAGGCGCTGGTGCATAAAGACAAAGATAAATGGATGGAGGCAATGAATGAAAAGATTCAGTCTTTAAAGCAGAATAGAACTTACAGATTAGAGCCACTTCCAGATGGAAAGAAAGCTTTGGAAAATAAATGGATCTACAAAATGAAATTAAATGAAGACGGATTAGTCAGATATAAGGTTAGATTAGTAGCAAATGGGTATAGACAAAAACAAGTCATTGACTTTGAAAAAGTGTTTGCACCAATAGTAAAACTAACATCCATAAGGATGATTCTGTCCATAGTGGCCTACCTTGATCTTGAACTGAGCAACTCGATGTAAAAACCGTCTTCCTACATAGAGACCTAGAAGAAAAAATCTATATGAGACAACTTTTAGGCTTTGAGAGCAAAAAGGGAATGAACCTGGTGTGCAGGTTACAGAAAAGCCTATATGGCTTGAAGTAGGCTCCTAGATCATGGTATAAGAAGTTTGACATGTTCATGACAGGATAAGGATACAAAAGATCAGACTATGATCCTTGTGTATACCACAAAATAAATTCAGATCAAGAGTTCATCATCCTATTACTATATGTGGATGATATGCTACTAATCAGCCCATCAAAATCTATGATACAGAAATTAAAAGAAGACTATCAAGAGACTTCGATATGAAAGATTTTGGACCAGCAACTAGAATATTACGAATTAAGATAACAAGAGAAAGGAAGAACAAACTGCTAACCGTATCACAAGGATGGTACTTACAAACAGTCCTGGCCAGGTAAAATATGATGGATTCAAAACCTGTAAGTACTCCCTACACAACACAAATACACTTATCAAAAGAGCAGTCCCCAAAAACACAAATCGAAAGGGATGAAGCAAGCAACATACCATATGCGGAAGCCGTAGGAAGCCTCATGTACTTAGCTGTATGCACAAGACCTAACATCGTATATTCAGTATCCCTGGTTAGTAGATTTCTATCTAATCCAGGAAAGCAGCACGGGAATCAGTTAAATAGATTATGAGATACATGAATGGAACAAGGGATCATACTCTGCACTACCATAGCAATGAACCACTTCAGTTGAAGGTGTATGTAGATTCAGACATGGGGGGAGACATGGACACTAGAAGATCTACCACATGATATATATCAACACTAGGAGTGGAGCCATTTCGTGGCAATCAAGGCTCCAAAAGTGCGTAGCCCTATCATCCACATAGGTCGAATACTTAGCCCTAACAGAAGGAGGCAAAGAAAACTTATGGCTAAGCAAAATACTAAAAGAGTTAAAGGCTTCAAACTCATAGATTTAACTTTATACTGTGACAGCCAAAGTGCCATCGAGCTTAGCAAAAATACAGCCTATCATGCCAGAACAAAACATATCGATGTTCGTCTACACTGAATAAGGGAAGTCATCAGAAGTAAGGAAATAAAATGGTGAAGTTAGGCATAATTTTTATGGAAGTAATAAAAATTGAGCTTCAATAAGTCTTTCATATGAAACTTGCGACTTAATTTCATTTGAAGTCGTACACGACTCGATATATGTTTTCAACAATAATTAGATCATCAACATAAATGAGGACCCGAAATTCGAAGTTCAATAAATCTTTAAGAGAGTTTTGATAGCCAACACCGAGGGCCGTGTTCAAGCCTTATAGAGACTTTTGTAACTTGCATACTTGCTTATCATCCGTGGTTGTAAAACCATGTGGTAGTTTCATATACACTTCTTCATTCAGATCAACATGAAGAAAAGCATTGTTAATGTCCATTTGATGGATTTCTAGATTGTTATCAAGTAATGTCCGAACAGTTACCATCTTGGCGACTAGTGCTAACTTTTAATCATAATCTACTCTCTCTTGTTGTGTGTTCCCCAAAATGACAAATCTTGCTTTATAGCGTTCGATAGAACCATCAGCCTTGTGTTTGATACAATATACCTATTTCCATCCTAAAGCACGTTTTCCATCGGGCAATCTTTACAAAGTCCATGTGCGATTATTTTCAAGTGTCTCTAACTCAAACTTCATCGCATCCTAACATAATGAGTTTTTAATAGTATCTGAGTATGTTTTTGGCTCAATTGGCTATGAAGAAATCATCGTGAGAAAGCATCGATGTCCTGTACTAAAAACTTCATAATTCAAATTTATGTTTAGAGGATATAAACATGTGCTAGAAGACTCGTTAGAGGAAGTTGTGGTAGAAAAATCGATGGGATAATAGTATTTAGACATGTTGTCAAAACCATTTGAAATAGTAGTGTGAACATGAGAACAAACATGATCCTTCAATTTTGGTGGGCGTTGTTTAATTCGATGGCCCCGACCAAGGAGATATATCGCCTTCAATGTTGTGGAACTTGAGGCAAGGTCTTGACTGTGACATAATTGGAATGCACAAAAGAGTGTGACAAATGAGTAGGCTTAGGTTCAGAAGGTGTTCTAGAAGTAAATGTGGCAAAGAAAGATTTAATGTTGTAGAGATTGGCGAAGAGACAAGTTCTTAACTCGGGATAGAATCGTAGGAAGAGATAGAGTTGGGTGCCTCTTCGCCCGGGATAAGATCATGCGAAGAGATAGAGGTAGGCTCCCCCTAAGGTCTAACAGATGAGATATGCAAGAAGGATAGGTTCAGATAGAGGTTTATCAAAAGGAAATTGATTCTCGATAAATGTTGCATCTCAAGTGACAGATTTTTAGGGTTCCAAGTCCTAAACTTTTCAACAGCTCTAAGAAGATGCATCACCAAGGACTACATACCAAAGGCTACGTTCAGAGAAATTATCGCGATCTCGACGATGACGGTATACAAAGAAGAGACATCCTAAAACTCGCAAGTGAGTGAATGATGGAGTTCGACCCGTAAGTCTCTCAAATGGAGTTTTACCACCAAGGTTGTAGGAGTTCGATTGATTAGATATCATGTTGTTAAGATGCATTCCCCGAAAAAACAAATAGGTAGGTTGCTCTGGAACATTAGAGCGCGAGCAGCATTAAGATGTGATTATGTTTACGCTCAATCTGCCCATTTTGTTGAGTAGTGTAAACAATAAAGGTTTTGTGATAGCTTGATATTGAGTTGAGATAGAACGGCCGAAGAGCCAAAAATCCTCTCCTATTTGAAAGCATTTTCAAATAGCTTGATATTGAATTGAGACTATGGCACAAAAGTGACGTATTCGATCTTGTACCTCACATTTTTTGCCATGAGATAAATCCAAACCGACCGAGATTAGACATCAACTAAAGTGATAAAATAGTAGGCACAACAAGGGGAAGAGACACTATAAGGACCCCAAATATCGGCAAGAATCAGATTTAACCAAGCAGAAGAAAGAGATGGGCTATTTTGAAAAGAATCACATTTTTTCTTGGCACGGAAACAAACAGAACATTCGTCATTCTTTGGAATGGCTAGGAAATAATTTGTTGATAACAAAATGAGAGGGATGCCCTAGACTAGAGTGCCATAACATGGGATCATCAATTTTGACGCCAACATGATTTGCAGAATGGTTTGTCGGTGTCACAAGATGATTGACCCATCAATATGTATAGCTAGTCCAATCAGAGTCCTCATAGTTCGGTCCTGTAAAGTACAAAGGTTTTCTACAAAAGTTAGAATTGATTTCTAATGATGAAGTTGTGATACAGATAGTAGGTTGCATCTCAATACATGAACGAACAAAACATTGCGTATTTTCAACTGGTCACTCAACACAGCAATTCCAAAACATTTTTCATGGTCAAAATTCTGGAACCAATTTCACTATGTGGATCGATATTTCCACATCTGTAGGATCTTTCAGAAAAAACACAGCGGAAGACATTGTAGAGTAAATGGATGTAGACGAACTATTAGGAGTTTTTGACCCCGTAGTTACGTTGCTCATCGTTGGTTGTCGTAGGGACGGAAAACTCACCGGTGAACTAATGTCAAATACGGAGCTCTTTGTGATGGTGTAAAAAATCAGGCTCCAATACCATGATGAAATTATAAAGTCTAGCTGAAATTATGACGGAAGTGTGCACGAATATAACGTATAAGGGAAGGAGACACCATAAAAGACTTGAGCAAGTCGATAAATCATAATCTTATGATATAATATGGAAGTTTCCATATTTCATAATTCTATGTTAATAAAGTCACAACTAATGTTACCATCAACAATTGAAATAGAAGGTAATAACTAAAAAAATTAAAACATGATAATGGGGAACGATAAATTATATGTATCAATGTTTCATGAAGTCCACTAAATAGTGCCTCAAATGTTGAATATCGTAGATTCATATATGTTGGGAACCCTTAAACCAAGTACCACGACGAGGGCTCGGGTCACCCAATGAGATCAGTCTAAGGATGCGGCCAAATCCAAGATGAAGAGGACATGACCAAGAGATGATTAAAATTGCTGAAATGGTCAAGTGTTGGATCGGTCTATCCGGTGTTGGATCGGGACACACAGATAGTTCAGTCCCTGAACGTAGGATCGATCCCGACACGTCAGTAGACCCATAATTCATAATGAAGTTACCGATATTCATGGCAGACACACGATGTTATGGAAGTTTCCTATTTTAATGGACCTAAAAACAGAAGAAGCGATATACAAAGAAAATTCATATATGTGCTTGACAACATCCTATAAACAACGACTACTTCGATGGAGGAATAGAGACTCAGATACACACAATTGCAGCTTAAGCATGAAACCCTAGCCACCGCTTCATGTTATTCTTCTGTTCTTCTTATTGCATGTTGTCGTCTCATTTATTCATCCATTGTAACAATTTATACTTTATTTTCATATTGGATCAGCCGAGAAAGTTCTATTACCGGCTTCATGGTTTTTTTTTCCTTTTCTTTTGAGGTTTTCCACGTTAAATCGCCCGTGTTCATATTATGTCCTAATCCTAAGTTGCCCCATAAACAATTACAAATCAAAAAATCGAATCTTGATCGTTTTCTATGTCATAATCTAGTGATTTTTGGTACCCCTAAAAATGAACAATAACAATATCATAATCTGCAAATTTTAATAAAGCTCCACAAATTAAAACCATCATAAACAAGCAAACCAAATGTATGATAAACCAAATGTGATCATGTCTCAAACTCATGACCGTCGAAATTCATATTTTCTAGTTCAATGAATGAAAATCTGCTAGGGTTCTTGAAACTAAAAATATCATTCAAACAAAATATTGAAGTTTTAGCCATAGTTAAGCACATACATTATTTAAAAATTCACTATTGCAAAAACTATCACACATTCTTACCATGCTTCATCTTGCTTCTCATAAATTGGAGAATCTAACTCTTCATAGAGCATATTATCTATATTTTAAACATCATGTAATAAATTTATTGAATCTTCTAAAATCAATCCACCAATGTCTTTGATATTGTCAAGATTGATTGACTACAATATGTATGTTTCATTATGATGCTCCAATATGTTTCTTTCTCATGTATGTATTTGATCAAAACTTTCTTTTTCTCATGTATCCAACCAGATGAGAAGCTTGTTTGACCTTGATTGTTTATGGCTTGTTTTCAACTCATAAACGCATTCATCAAACAATTTCCACAATGAAGTAGTAAAACCATATTCATTAGTAATAGAAAGATAAAATATTATTAAGAAATAAGTAAAGAATAGACACAATTGGCTGATCTTTCTTGTTCTTGCTTACCTCTATGCAATAGTTCAATTAAAACTTCCATGTTTTTAATGAAATAATTTATCTTCTCCAAGTATACATCTATTATAATTTTTCTTTCTTAGTAATAATATCTAACACATCATCCATTAAAATTTCAAAATTCTTAAAATGTCATGCATTATATTGAAAGTGCATGTTTAGCCAATATGCAACGACGTGAAGATTTTTCTTGAAATTTGTAGACCAGCGATGTTGAATGATTCTTTGACTCATACAAATCATTCTTGGCTTGATACGTGGTTACTATTTCTTTTATAACTATGTGCTACCATCATAAACATATTCAATATTTTGCTTCTTTTCACCATCAACCATTTTCATGATTGGTTCCAATGCTCTCACTAATATTAAACAATCATTCTAGAATCCATCATTTTTCAATATTCTTCTATACTCCAAGCCTCGGTTTGCTATTTCTATGTTTGACTGTGTGAATTCCCTGTGAGGGCCAAAGCCCCGATATCCTCTCGATGTTGAAAAGGAATCCTCAAAGAATGTCATTCCAAATGTTGTTTCTGCTTGTCTAACTATTTCTCTCCTTAACCACCTCTCCTTCTCAATCATGCAAGCCAATAAATGAGGTTATACACAAATTTAGACACATTGGGGATTATGAACTTTTTCTTTAAATGTCTAAATTGATTCTTTAGGTTTATTACATTTTATTTCAAATTAAATGGGTAGTAATCATTGTCTCATGTAAAGCATCTTTCATGCTAACTTTCTTTATTTTATTATAATTAGTGTTAATTATTAACGATTTTTAGGATTATATGTAGTAATCAGCAAAAACCTCAACTAGTGATGAGACAATATAGTTGTATTGCATACATCATGGGTATGGCGAAGGTTAAACCATAAAAAATGAAAATGTATATATGTTTACAAGAATTACTTTTGTTAATCGATTGTACGGCCTATCAAGTAGCTCTTTAGATAGAGAAATCTATCATGTTGATTATGATAATTCATCTAGTTTAAATAAAATTATCATTGCTAAACATTGGTACATGTTCATAGGTGGTTGTTTAGTTACGAGAATACATTCAAATATATTTGATTTTGACTTATGAGATTTGGTCTTACTAAGCTTTCTGGAGACTATAACTAACCTAGATATAAATAATTGATTTTATTTTCATTCTATGATTTATAAGTTGCATTACACGATTTGTTGAAAATTCATGTCTATGTTTTCTCCATATATTATTATAGTTATTATGTGTAGTTGTTGATCAACACTATGACTCGTGTAAAACTCTTTTATTGCTTTAATTTCTTTTCTGCATAAAACTCTTTCGTAATACTTTTGTGTCATTAAAATTTGTATGGTGATGAGACCTTCGGAACCCGGTACCCCAAACCTGGTTAGACTCAAGCTTAGCCAGGCAAGCCCGAGTAACATAAGCGGAACTTGGAGACCCAGATTCAGTTCACGCGAATGGACGGCCCGGTGAGAACAGTTGGGCCCGAAGGCCCGATCTAGTGATCGGGACCGATCGAAGGAATAATGCGTTCTCCTCCTCATCGGGACCGATCGGTCCAAGACGCACAGACTACGCTTCGGGCCATCCGCACTCCTGAACATGTGACAATAGCCTCTGATAATCTTGTCAGAGGCACACCTGACAGAGTCGTACGAGCCTCCTCTGGTCTGGAGACATCCGGTTAGTAGCGCCAAAAGGCATAGCGCAGCGCAGCCTGCTAGAGCCTACGCCTGCGGTTGTCCCACCCGACACGAGCCGACCTAGCCGCATGGGACAAGCACAAAACGACACCCTACTGTTCAGACAACAGGAAAGGCCTATAAAAGGGACACCTGGGAACGAAAACAAGGGCTTCCTGTTCTTCGGTTTTCTCCTATTCCCCTTAAGCTTTCCTTTCACTTGTTATTTCTAAAGAACAAACGTGGCATTTGTAATGAACAGCTTGGTTATTTGATCGACTAAGAGCATTTCTAGCTCTTAATCAAGTGGTTTTTTCTCATTCTTTCAGGGGTTTTCCACTCTAAAATTGCTTTGTCCTTTTTCATTTGATTCTAAATCGTTTTCCCTCTACAAAACAAATTAAAACCGAGTTCGTCTTGCAACGAACCGGACGACTGTTGACATCCCCGATTTTCAGACCACAACAGTTTGGCGTCGTCCGTGGGGACGATTTTCTAATCCCCATTTGAGGTCTTTACCTGAGATTGGATAATAAAAGGCATGGCAACCGGAACTTCGACGAACTATAGTGATACGCTTCCCAGCAGCATTCCACCGTCAATGTTCTCTCTGCAGGACTTGGAGACTGTTGTCAGGAAAGTTATAATCAAAATTACGTCGGAGAGGAGTGGAACAGAACCACCGGCTATCACAAGCCATGTTCTAGCAAGCAGAGGGTACGAAAGCGACCCTGACGCGGAAGCTCCGATAAAGAAGAGATTATATGGTGCAAAGTGACGATGAGGAGGCAGAGATACCAATCTACTCCACCTCCTCCAGTCAGAACCCCAACTTCCGTTCCTGTGACTGATCAGGAACAAATGCAAAGACCCATCGAAGAACTTACCAGGGAGTTGGAGACCCTGCGAACGCAGAGGGATTGCGTGCTCGATCTTGGGAGCGGTGGACTATTCGATAGGGCCATGGATGCCCAGATCAGGCGGAGCAAGGATGATGACTGGTGGCATAATCACATGTGCCTCAGGAATCATCCCAGCATTCTGGAGGCGTCTCCGCAGCACTGTAGATTTGATACTCCCTATTTCTGAAGAGATTTGGGCGGCAGTCCCCGATCGAAATTACCGTAATCCCGAAGGGTTGACAATATTCTAAGGGGATGGTGATCCGATCGATCACGTTGCAGACTTCGAGCAGAGGATGGGGACCGTTCGGGCCTTTGACTCATTGAAGTGTCGCATCTTCGTGTCCGGATTACAGGGCGATGCTCGGACCTGGTTCAAGAACTTGCCGGCCCGCTCCATACAGTCGTATGGTAGAAACATCTTGGCTTTCTCGGAGCAGTTTGCTCCAAGTGTAGGACCACCTCGAAGTAGTTAGTAACTATATAGCTTGAAATATATCCCAACCTAGATGAGTCTTCGGTCTTTCATGGATAAGTTCAACAGAACCGCTCTGGGTATCCAACTATAGCTCCGAGACAAGATCAAAATTCTGCAACAGGTCCTGGGACCATGCGTCCTTTCGGCCAGCCTTGTGAAGAGCCCACCGCCCATCTTGGAAAAACTCATTCAGAAGATCAACAAGTACATCAAGGTGGACGAAGCACTGGGGGCCGGTTATCGGAAGTTTAGCGGGAATTCTGAACCTGCAGGCGATCATAGGGTTTCATACCCTAAAAAGCAGCCGCGAGAAGTAGCGGCTATGGCTGAGAAGGATGTCCCCCCGAAGAAGGAGGACAGTCGGGTATATGGCGAGTTGCATCACAAGCACGATCACCCGACGATAAAATGACCGCTGCTACGATAAACAGTAGTAGCGATGCATAAGAAGAAACCCGATGGTCATAAGGGCAAGCGGGCGGAGTCTCCCCAAAGGGGTTATCATGTTGACGATCGTCACCGGCCTAGGGGGAGAGATAATCGGGGCCAGCCCCGACACTACAATGATCGGACAGGGGATCAAAGTTCCCCCAAGCCCGAACAAGACAGAGGCCAGCACGGCCAAGAATACCGTGGCCAGGGCCGAAGAAGGAGATGGCGGGGCCGTGGCGGTAGAGCCCCGCAAAACGAAGGTGGAAGACAGGAGCAACCCGCTCCCCCACCTGCTGAAGTAGACACCCAACCTCCTCCAAATGAGGTGGTGCCTAGGGACAGGGAGGTTGCCGGAGATATTTATGTTATCTCCGGTGGAATAAGAATGAATGAGTCGGTCAAGGAGCGAAAGAGAGCAGTGCACGAGGAGTTCACCGAAGGCTACGAGTCTGTAGCGCTGGTAAAGTATGAATCGGCCGAGTGGTCCTCTACCTTTGAGGACGATATTACCTTCACCACAGCCAATCGGGAAGGGGTTACCGATCACTGTTATGATCCTTTCATCATCACTGGAATCATCGCCGACCGACGGGCCCACAGGATTTTGGTGCACACCTGGGCTTCATGCAATCTAATGAAGTGTGAAGTGGCTGAGATGCTGGGAGCCGCAGCTCATGATCTCCCTATTGCCAACATAACCCTTTGGGCATTTGATCAAAGGAGTGTGATCCCGTGCGGGAAAATTCTCTTCCCGGTCACGTTGGGGGAGCCAAATAGGGACCGATCGGAAACACTGGAGTTCATCATCGTTGAAGTCGACTTAGCTTACAACGCGATTATTCGACAGACCGGTCTGAGTAAGTTGAAGGTGGTCCCTTCTACGTACCACATGATGCTCAAGTTCCCCTCCACTCATGGAATGATTTATGTAAAGGGGAACCAGAAAGTAGCAAGACAGTGCTACATGAGCTCGTGCCGAACTCTGGCACAAATAAAGAGAGTCTATGTGGATTTGCTCGAAGAGCCATCGCACCCGAGGCAAGCTATGGAACCCGTTGGGTTCAAGCTGATTATCTTGGTTGAGGAAGACTCAACCAAGACTACCCGCATCGGAACACACTTGGCCCGGGCTTTTGAAGAGGAACTGGTCCACTTGCTGAGAAGCAATGTGGACATATGCGTCTGGACCCCGGACGATGTGCCGGGGATTGACCGATCCGAGAGTGAGCATTAGATCAACACTGAGCCCGGAGCAAAGCCTATTAGGCATAAGAGGAGGCGTTATTCTTCTGAGAAAATTGAGGTCATCCGGGCCGAGGTGAACAACTTATTACGGTCGGGTTTTATTAGAGAGATTCACTACACTGAATGGGTTGCGAACCGAGTGGTGGTCTCCAAGGCAGGCAGACGGGATGTGGAGGATGTGCATCGACTTTACCGACATCAAAAAGAGCTGTGAGTCGGATCCTTCCCCGCTGCCGCATATTAACTGATTGGTGGATGTTGTAGATGGCAGCACAATGATGAGTACCATGGACGCTTACTCCGGGTACAATCAGATCTTCCTTGCTAAGGAAGATCAAAAGAAGTCATCATTCATGACAGAAGACGGCGTTTATTGCTATAAGGTTATGCCTTTCGACTTAAAGAACGCTGGAGAAACATACCAGAGGCTTGTCAATAAGATCTTTAGGGATTTGATAGGTCACGTTATGGAAGTCTATGTTGATGATATGATTGTCAAATCCATGAATGATGAAGACCATATTCCTTACTTGTCTAGTTGTTTCGAAGTATGCCGTAAATATAAACTCAAACTAAATCCGAACAAGTGTTGCGTCGGGATCCGAAGTGGCAAGTTCCTGGGATATTATGTTTATGAGAAAGGTATAGAGGTTAATCCTGAGAAAGTCTAGGCGATTATTGATATGCAACCTGCGAGAAACAAGAGAGAATTTCAGTGGCTCACTTGCCGATTGGCAGCGCTGAGCAGGTCTATCTCTAGATCCACGGACTGGGCTTTGCCATTTATCAGGGTGTTAAGGAAAGCCAGCCATCTTGGATGGACCGAAAAGTGAGATCGGGCCTTCTCACACCTAAAGACTTATCTTAGCACTCCTCCTGTGATGGTGAGCCCGACCTGCCATGAACCTTTCCGGTTATATATGGCCGTATCAGAGGCCGCAGTCAGCGCAACTTTTGGTAACCATTGGGGATGAGGTTCACCGACATGTCTATTACGTGAGCCATTCTCTGGTACAAGCTGAAACCAGATACACTACCTTAGAAAAATTCATGCTGGCCTTGCAGAAAGCTATATCCAATCTAAGCATTATTTTGAAGGCCGAAAGGTTTATGTGTATACTGATCAGCCTCTGAATGTAGTTTTGAGTCAAACGGACTCCATTGAAAGGTTGGCCAAGTGGAAAATCAAGATCAGCTCCATGTATCTGAAATTCGTACCCTGAATGGCGATCAAGGCTCAGGTTCTCGCGGATTTCGTGGTCAAAATTACCCAATCAGCCATATTTTTGAACCAAGAGGACGACCGTTGGATCATTTATGTCGACGGATCAACCTTCAGGGGAAAGGGGTCCGGCATCACCCTTACCACACTACAAGGCACGTTATCCATTCCGCGGTCAAGTTCTTATTTAGTGGAACGAACAACGTGGTGGAATACGAGGCCGTGCTGTCGGGGATGACCTTAGCCCGAAAGATGGGAGTTGCTAAAGTGCGAATGTTCTCGGACTCCAAGTTGGTGGTGGAACAGTTCGCATGAAGATTTGAAACACATGAGCCAACCATGAAGTTATATCATGCAAAGCCCATGGAGTTGTCAAAAAAGATCAGTGAATTCTCACTTGAGCATGTGCCTATAGAACAAAATTAGGTGGCCGATGCATTAGCAAGACTGGCTGCAGGCCTTGGACCAGGCACAATATCGGTTCACATTCAGGACCGACCTTCGGTCGAGATATCTGTGACCGAACAGTCACATGAAGAAATTAGGGCTTTATGCCATGAACTTCAGGACCGGAAAATAAACGTCATTGACGCACTAGGGGAACTCACATGGATGGACCACTTAATCAAATATTTGACCAATGGCCATTTATCAGAAAATGCATCTGAGGCCAGAAAGATGGAGACCCGGGCCAAGCAATATGTGTTAAATAACGGGCGATTATTGAAGAGGAGTTTTGAAGGACCGCTCTTGCGATGTATGTCCCTTGTCGAGGCTGAATCCGTCATGATTTATGTTCATGAGGGATATGCGGTATACACTCTGGGGCCCGATCTTTGTATCATCGCATATTAGGGCTGGCTATTTTTGGCCGACGCTCCTCAGGATGCTAAAAAGTACACGAAACGTTGCGCTGCTTGCCAACACCATGCTTCGGTCCCCCAACTACCAGGAGCATCCCTATCAGTGACTCCACTTCCTTATCCGTTCGATAGATGGGAGATTAATATCTTCGGACCGTTTCCCCGATCGGTAAAGCAGCGGAAGTTATGCATAGTAGCGGTTGAGTATTATACAAAGTGGATCGAGGCTGAAGCAGTGGCTGTTATTTTTTAAAGGTGGTGAAACATTTCCTATGGAGGAACATTATAAGCCGCTTCCGAGTGCCTCGGGCTTTTGTATCAGACAATGGACTTCAATTCCACGGTAAAGCCATTCGGGATCTTTGTGTCAGATTGGGTATTGCTCAGCATTTCTCGTCGGTGGCCCACCCCCAAACTAACGGATTAACGGATGTCTCCAACAAAGTTATCCTGAAGGGATTGAAAACTAAGTTGGAAGATTTGGGAGGAAAGTGGCCCGATCACATTTACGAGGTTCTATGGGCTTACCATACCACACCCCGCTCAACGACTCATGAATCTTCATTTTCTTTGGTATACCAGTCCGATGAGGTCAGTCCAGTGGAGGTTGCCAAATGATCACCTCGAATCACCCAATATGATGAGCATTTGAACGATGAACGAAGGTCATTGGACTTGGAAATGATTGAAGAAAAACGGAATGCCATCTATGCGTGTATGTGTACTTATCAGCGAACTATGGAGCGAGCTCATAAGAAACGGGTCTTGCCCAGGGACTTCTTGGAAGGCGACCTTGTTCTCAGGAATGTGAGAGTTCAGAGACACGTTGGGAAGATGGACAGGAATTGGGAAGGGCCCTATCGCGTCCTGAAAAACTTAGGGGTTGGGGCTTATAAGTTAGAGACTTTGGATGAAAACGAGATCCCCCAAACCTGGAATGTTATGAACCTAATGCAGTATTTTTTATAAAACCTTTGATAGCTATTTGGCGATTCTGAACCGTAAAATGTTTCTCATATATGAATAAGTTAAAATAGATGGAATACAAACTATTTCTAGCTAGGTGAGTGACCGATCTTCAAGTTGGATTTTCTGGACTAGTTTGGACTGGTGACTGTAACGGTCCATTCATAAGGCTCCCAAGTAGTGTGACCGCTCTGACGAGTCAGTTGCTTCCACGCTTGCTGAGTATTTAGATGGATTGCAAATCTCACAGAACTCATTACGAACTTAATTTCCCCTTCGATAGCACCCACCGCCTGGAAACAACTCTTGCTTCTTTGTGCTTAGCCATGAACGAGATAACAGGGACAGAGTTAGCTAGTCAAAGCGCAAGCCGAAGCTCGCCATGGGACTGTCCTCTGAACCTAGGATTCGGTTGAGCTTGCCATGGGACTTATAAAGAACCAAGGCAATGCCGCCAAGGTTATAATATTTTACAGGAACAGATTCAAGTGTGGTCTGTTGGCGCAGTTAAAATCCCCTGACTTGTTAAGCCCAGCAAAACTCAAAGTTAATTTGAGAGGACCGTTCGGTCTAGGTTCAGCGTGAACCCCGATTTTATACTTAGCTGGAAAATTCTATTGAAGAAATTGAGTATACAAAAGCAAATACAGAAATGAAAAGACTTGAAAATTGGAGATCTAGTCTATTTGTCCTTCTTCCTTGTCTGCTTTCCTAAACTTCTCCGCGATCCACGCCTTGAGATCCTCTATCTTCTTCCCCCTCTCTTCAACTACCTCATTGACCGATCTCTCCATCAGGTCAAAGAGGGGATAGTTGGGATCGTTTTCCAATGGGGGCATGTAATAGCCAGGAAAAATGTATGTTAGAATAATAGCAGGGAATATAGTGGTAAAGTCTAGATGAGGAATAACGAGGGATACGGGAATGAAAGAACGATAAAGGGAACGAAAAGATTGAAAGGTAAAGCAAAAGATAAAGGAGGGGTCAAAATCAAAAGAAGGAGGGGTTAAAATGTGAATTAAGGAAGTTAAAATGCCTATAAATAGAGGTTAAAAGGTCCAAAACCAAGTCACTTATCACTAAACCACAAAAAACGTTCGGAAAACGCCGAAGCAATAAATTTTCGTGAATTTACGAAGCAATACAAATTATCGCGGATTTTTAACGAACAACATTATCGCGAAAAATACGAGCTTGCAACCTTGTCGCTAAAAATCGGTAAAGTGGAAAATTATCGCGGAAATCTTCCAGCGATCAAATTATCGCGAATCCTTCGAAGAGAGCAAATTATCACGGAAATGCAGAACATGTAAGATTGTCGCGAAACCTAAACCACAAACCTGTTTTATCGCGGATTTCGAGAACAGGGTAGTTTTATCGAGGAAACATACAATTTGAGTGTTTTCGTCGCGTCCCAACGTCGGATCGTGAAGGAGAAAGATACGAAGGGTCTACGGTAACCAAACAGTCCATAATAAAATAATAACATCAAAAATGAAGTACTGAAATATGCTACGGATTGCAGGGAAGCGCAAGGGATTATAACAAGTGAAAACAACAGGTAAGCGGAGTGAACACAATGTAGTAAGGGAAGGTTCAGACTTAGGAAACGGGATTGGGTCATTAAGAACGAAAGTAAAAGGCACGAATGAATGAGACAAATGTTAATAAGACTCGGGGTGAGGAAGGATGGACCTTCCGACCGAACCCGGCATCGTGTCTGGTACACGATTCGCCGAAGGAAGGGCATGCCTGATGAAGGGAATGATAAGTTCCAAAGATGGAAAGATACGTACGAAAAGGGTAGAACGGATCCGGGTGGAAAAAGGGGTAGCGCCTAAGTACCCACCCGGGGAAGAGAAGCATATGGCCCGTCGATTCATCCAACAGCTAGCGGTTGGCTTGGGCGGGACATGTACCGAGCATGTTACTCTCGGCAACAGTAAAGTTAAAAGCATGAGGGGAATGATAAGGGTAAAAGATTAAGAAGGGAATGAGAAAATGATTAAAAGAAACGACTTACGCGTGTGTGTATGGTGTATTTAAGAAATGAAAAGGATAAGTATGACGTGAGTTTCCTTTAATAGATTGTGACCGCTTTATAGATTTTGTAGGTAACGCGGACGAGGTATGAGAAGGGCATGGGAAGGAGGTCGTCGGTTGTCCGGTGATAGAGTCCGGTCTTTTGAGAACACTCTAAATTATGTTGCTAGACTATAATGTTTTTGAACTATGTTTTAAGTTTACATTCGAACGTTTCGTTTTATTTAGCACGTTTTTACCAAATCAGCTAGGCCCAAATTAGGGTCGTTACAGAGCACTTCTAGTTCGGGGATCTCACGGATGCTTCCATCCTTGGTTAGGGGGTCGATCGTCTCCCAACGCTCGTCTTCGGTACCTAGACCAAATTTATTGATCATTTGGTCCTTCATGTTATCCATGTATTGGGAGACGCTCGATCCGTAAACGTTTGCCCTTAAGCCAAACATCAGCGGCAATCGGGCAAAACCTAGAAGGGCTTCCCGAACCGCTCCCTCAGTTGCTTATTTACCCCTAACCAGCTCTTCCTTCAAGGAATCTTTTTCCTCCTGGGACCGAAGGAGAAGTCTGTTGCTCTCGTCAGATAGTTCTTGGATCTGACGCTCCAGTTCCAAAACGCGGGACGTTGCTAAGTTCGCAGCTGCTTGGGCTTCTCCCGCCTTGGAGGTAGCTATTGAATGCTCAGTGCCCACCCCAAGAAGCTCTCCATTCAGATGGTCCCAATCGGCCCAGACCAATTCCAGCTCTTGTTGCTTAATCTCGACTTGCCGGAACATTCATCTCAGCGGGAAGGAAGC
Source organism: Utricularia reniformis (assembly GCA_009725065.1). NCBI lineage: Eukaryota > Viridiplantae > Streptophyta > Magnoliopsida > Lamiales > Lentibulariaceae > Utricularia > Utricularia reniformis. Next base: position 14,328 of record RWGZ01001725.1, on the reverse strand, counting down.
AGGGAACGTCTTCCTTCCCCCTCCAGATGGTATAATGTGTAGGGATTGAAAATTTGACCCGAAATCCTTCGAGGTGCATCTCATAGACAATCGGATACCTAGCCCTACGGCATGCCATGGATGGTTACCTTAAGATTTGAGAGGATGTCGGAGTTTGAAGACGGTAGAAGGAAATCGCCAGAAAACTCTAGGGCTCAGATTTTCTTTTCACGAATTGCAGTAGTGGTTACACAGTTCCGAAATCCCGACTTTTATAGCCGTGGATTGGCCACTCATAGGGTGACACGTCACCCCTGCAGACAGCTGCAGTCTGACGGCTAGTCCCCCTTTGGTATACGGAATGACGTAGGCTATTATAGAGCCCAGAATTATGCTTTTGCCCATGATCGTTACAGATTTCAAATTTGAAAATTGATGCTTTGAAATTTCTTAAGTACAGTATCGGTCCTCAAGGACGTTGTCACGACCTGTTCGGATACGGTCCTCTGTTAGTTCGATCGGGTACCCCGGCCTCAAACGCTTTCAATCTAGTGATGAGACCAGATTGAGAGTGATAAAGTCCGAGGAGCTAGTGATGTGACCTTCGAACCCGGTACCCCGAGCCTGGTTAGGCCCAAGCTTAGCCAGGGCAACCCGAGTGACATAAGCCGAACTTGGAGGCCCAGATCCAGCTCACGCGAATGGACGGCCAGGCGAGAACAGTCGGGACCGATCGATGGAATCTTGCGTTCTCCTTCCCATCGGGACCGATTGGTCCAAGACGCACAGACTACGCTTCGGGTCATCCGCACTCCTCAACATGTAACAATAGCTTCTGATAATTTTGTCAGAGGCGTGACTAACAGAGTCATACGAGCCTCCTCTAGTCTGGAGACAGCCGGCTAGTAGCGCCGAAAGGCCTTGCGCCGCACAGCCGGCAAGAGCTACGCCCGGCGGCTGTCCCACCCGACACGAGCTGACCTAGCCACATGGGACAAGTACAAAATGACACCATACTGTTCACACAGCAGAAAAGATCTATAAAAGGGACACTTGGGAATGAAAACAAGGGCTTCCTCTTCTTCGATTTTCTCCTATTCCCCTTAAGCTTTTCCTTCACTTGTTATTTCTAAAGAACAAACATGACATTTGTAATGAACAACTTTGTTATTAGATCGACTAATAACATTTCTAGCTCTTAGTCAAGTTGTTTTTTCCCATTCTTTAGGGGTTTTTCACTCTAAAATTGCTTTTTGCTTTTTCATTTGATTCTAAATCATTTTCCCCCTACAAAACAAATTAAAACCGAGTTCGTCTTGCAACAAACCGAACGACTTTTGATACCCCCGGTTTTCAGACCACAACATATGGAATTAAATCAATTTATGTGGATCGGCTTAAGTGCTATTGTATTATTAATTAATTTATTATTATTGTTTAACAACATAACTATAATTCAATTTCATTTTTCACCAACTCATTAGTTATTTTCATACATGTTGTCACGTTTACAAGCCTACCAACAATATGTTTTTCGTCCCTATATACCCTCATCCATTGAACATTTTATTACATAAGGCACAATAAAAAACATGATGATTATCTTCAATTTTTTGAACGTCATATTTCCAAGTTGGATCAGTTTACCTCGAAATGACTAAGTAGAACAGGGTATATTAATATCATGAGTATGTGCATCAGTAGCATTAGTATTACTTTCCATTCAATGTACCTATAAAAAATGAACATATTAAATCAATCTTCAAAGTTAAAATCTTGAATACCATAATATTAACATAAACAATACCAATTTTCTCTTGAAAAAAGTATACATTTGAATATAAAGCACAGGTTCAAAAAGATTCCATGTATTTATTTTGTGATCAACAATATCAAAAGAATCTAACTTAAGAAAACAAAAGTTCTCTTGCAATGATTCTTTGATGCCATATGCATAAGTTGAAAAATACGTAAATTGTAAAATGTTTGTGGGAAAATTAAATATGTGTTATTTAATCATATGACAAAAAGTGATTCAGAAATCTAAAAATAGTGACGGTGGTGAATCAAATTAAACTTTTTACCAAAAAGAACTTTGTCCAACATGTAGTTAGTGGACTGTGATTTTCATTGGAGGTGATGGCTACTAGATTACTCTCCACTATGACTAGTTCCTTTAGACTAACTTCCATACGGTCTAGGGCACCACAAACCAATGTTGTAGCGTCCAATCTAATGTTTGGGTGCCATGCTGGTGTGGTCATAGAAGTATGTATTGTCATACGTCTATGGTTAAGGTATCTGTGTATGTCAATAGATATTTTTATAAAATTTTTTTCTTTAAGTTTTTTTATTAATTTTAAATTAGTTTATTAATTTTTTTAATTATTTAAATTAATTATATTTTATAAATATATTTTTTTAATATTAATAAATAAAAAATTTAAAAATAACATAATTTTAAATATAAATATTAGTAAAATAATTAAAAAAATAAGTAACAAATATTATTATTAAATAAGTAAATTTAATAAAATAAAAATAACATATATAATATTTGATTAGATAAGTTAAATATTTAATTTTTGTATTATTTTGTAGAAATACGATTGAAATATTGTAATTAAATTTATTTGGAATGATTTGAAAGAAAAAGAATGAAGAAAGTGAGGTGGATAAGAAATAAAATAATATATATGAATGAGAATGGTGATGTGTAATGAAAAAAGTTTGATGTTGATGGATATGATCACGGTCACAGATGTAGATGGTATATGACTAGTTTAGAATAGACATTAGGCCATGTCGAAGTGCAATGGTTTAAAAACATAGCTTCAATAAACAAATGTAGATAATTAGAAACTAAAAGTAGAAATTAATTTAAAACTTACATTATTAAAAACGAAATACAAAAAATCAAGTGTATAAGAAATGTAGAAACTTTAATACCTGCAAAATATGTTATATAGAAGAAAAAGTATTAAAATTGTGTGTGCAGTATAATTGCAAAATTAACTTAGACTACATAACCTCTAAAATGTGTGGACACATTGTTTTTTTATATTATTATAGATAAATATTTTAAAATTCATATTACTATATGTTACTTGACGTGTTAGATTTCGTTGCATATGATAATAATTACAACAACGTGATTGTTATCCCCAGTCCCCACAATTGAGAGGGTATGTTAAATTAATAAAAAACAAACTAAAATACACCTTAATAAATTAAAAGATATTATTGGATTAATTATTTAATTTAATATGTGGGAACTTTAATGTAATAAGAGGTGTGGATATGTTAATACGTTAATAATTGGACAGTCAACACAAGTAACATGGAAAACGTAGGGAATCTCCCGCTTTCACACCCGTGATTAACGTGGATCTGATCCGACGGTCATTTTCATTTCATTTCCCGCCATTTAATACAATTAGATAATTACAGCTATTTATTTCTTTATCAATATTGATATATTATAACATCATGATCGACTACGCATGACGCTATCACAAGAAAATGGTTAAGCTTTCGGTGGGGTTTCTGCCTCCTAAACTTTAAATTGTGAAAAATAAAAATGGAATTTTTTCCTATAAAATTGTTTATATAAATATGATTATATAATAAACTTGTAGGATAAATACAAAAAAGTGGATCAATCAAAGATTTAGAATTCAACCCAATTCGTTTGAATTGAATGATTGAGCCAAATTTCTCTTTTTGCAACTATATAATGGTCTACACAAGGAAAATTGATAACTTATTTTGTGTCAAACTTAATTTTCTGACTTGTAATTTTATTATTTTTAACAAACAATTTATTATACAATTCAATATATGTTCCCCGATTATTTGATAATGTGTCCATGAATCATTGATATTTTTGGGGTTACCCAATGAATCGAATGTTAGGATACTAATATCAATATTTTCTTTTTAGGGGTACCAATATTCAACGAATTCTAATCATAATAAATGACTAAAAATGACTTTTAATTTGTTCTTTGTGCCAACAACTTTAAATATAGAGAATGAAAAAAAAACATGTGATTTCAATGTTGAAAACCCCAAAAGAAATGGGAAAAAACCTCGGTTACGGGAAGAGAATTTTCTTAGTTGATCCAATATGAAAAGAGAGTAAAAAAAGTTACAATGGATGAATAAAGAATGCGACAATATGCAATAAGAACATATAAATAACATGAAGCAACGATTTAGTCTCCATGTATAGAGTTGGGAAAAGAACAGCCAAGTTCGTATAACCAAACCAGTCCAACCATGAAAAACCTGTTTTAGGACCAACCTAATAATTTATGAGATAGTCTTTTAACCTATATTAATTTAATTGGTTTTGGGCTGAGCATTATATTTATAGGACCAAAGCTCGATTATTTTTTTGAATTGGTCTTTAATAGTTGGGCTTGAGACCGACCAACATAATAAATATGAATTAAAAAATTAAATTTACACATTAATTTAAAAACATTAATTAACCATAAGATAATTCAATTTTTCCTTTTTTACATTCATCAATTCAACTTTCCATCATTTAAATTCCTAAATTATAGTTCTAATTCTACTATTATCATTATCATAGTAATAACCTTCATCAATGGGGAATTAAATCTAATCATTTCTTTTCCAAAGATAATTTCCTCTAATCATTTCTTATTTCTTATTTATTTTAAGAAGATGACGAAAGTAACGATTGAGTTGATCTTTATTATGCATTTTGTTAGTAATATCTTGTCAAAAATTTATTTTACCAATACATTTTGATTTTTTTCGTATTTTTTTGTTGAATAACTATTTTATTTTTATTATATTTCAAAATTTGAAGGTAAAAGTTATGTATATTGAATAATATTATATGTATAGTATTCATTAATATAAAATATTTTAAAAATATTATAAGGTCTTTCAAAAACCAACCCGTACCATAACCGAACCACAGGTTCTGGTCTTGATCTCGGGTTGGTCTCTTATAATAGCCCACGTGAAAAAGACCTATCAAGCCCATGATTATACTTAGCCCGTAGTTTGGTCTCAACTAGGTTCGAAAACCCGAAGAAGCCCAATCCTGAACCGTTCGGTTAGAGCTTTTGTCCACCTCTATCCATGTATCTAATCTAAAATTTGATCTTCCAACATATTATTAATAAATGGTTGTGTTGTGGTATGAAAACCGGGATATCAACAGTCGTCCGGTTCGTTGCTAGACGAACTCGGTTTTAATTTGTTTTGTAAGGGGGGAAATGATTTAGAGTAAATGAAAGAATAGAGGGCAATTTTATAGTGGAAAACCCCTGAAAAAGGGGAAAATATCACTTGACTAAGAGTTGGAAATTCTTTTAGCCGATCCAATAACAAAGATGTTCAATGCACAAACCATACTTGTTCTTTAGATACAACCAATGAAGGGAAACGCTAGGGAAGCAAGAGAAAAAACCAAAGAAGAAGATGTTGTCGCTCCCAAGTGTCCATTTTATAGGCTTTTCATGCTGTGTGAACAGTATGGTGTCGTTTTGTGCTTGTCCCATGCGGCTAATTCGGCTCGTGTCGGGCGGGACAACCACAGGCCGTAGCTCTACCTGGCTGCGCGGCGTCAGGCCTTTCGGCTCTACTTGCCGGCTATTTCCAAACCAGGGGAGGCTCGTACAACTCTGTCAGACATGCCTCTGACAAGATTATCATAGGTTATTGTCGCATGCCGAGAAGTGCGGATGGCCCGAAGCGTAGTCTGGGCGTCATGGACCGATTGGTCCCAATGAGGAGGAGAGCGCGTGATTCCATCGATCGGTCCCAATCACTCAATTCGGGCCTTAGGGCCTGACTGTTCTCACATGGCCGTCCATTCGCGTGGGCTGGATCTGAGCCTCCAAATTCGGCTTATGTCATTTGGGCTGGCCTGACTAAGCTTGGATCTACCCAAGTTCGGGGTACCGGAGGTCTCATCACTAGTCCTTCGAACTTTATCGCCATAGTGTTGGTGATGTAAGTTCGACCATCAGATTGAGAGAGTTTGAGAATTTCGGGCCAAATTCTCGATCCCCGCCCATTATCCCATCTGGATGGAGAAGGAAGACGTTCCCTACTTCCTTCCCGTTAAGATTAACGTTCCGGCTATGACTTTACCCGTTAGCTATGCCTCCCTGAGGTCCGGCCTGCGATTTCCCCTTCATCCTTTCGTCGCGGCCGTACTTGGGGAGATTCACTGCCCCACCTTAGCTCTTTTCCCGGGCAGTTACATCTATATAGTAGCCTTTATTTTTTATTGTCATAGACAGGAGATAGAACCAACCCTTGGAGATTTTTTCAATTTGTTCTTGGTAGGATCCCGGAGGGGAAGGAGGTTGCTAGGGGGTCATAGGTTGTACTAGATAGCGACATGAACGAAGGACTGTATTATCGTTAACAAGGAAGACTCCCTTCATGAATGAGAGTCTAGCTATGTCAAGATAAACATCCCGAGGGAAGACCTCTTGAAGGTCACCTTCCTAACTTTCCATCCTGACATTAGGAAGTTGGACCGATCCCGGTTCTACCCATCTTGCAAGGATATCGCCAATACTTTGGCAAGACTTCCTCATCCCGAAAGGCGTCTGAAACGAATAGACATTCTTCGGGAGAAGAAGCTGCTAGAGATAGGGGTGGTAGTCAGGACCGGTGCCCCTGCCCCGAAAGAAGTAATCTCTAGCTCCGACTCGTCGAAGTCAGAAGGATCGAGTATAACTTTAGTTTGCTTTAGTTCATATCTCCTGATCCTTATTATTCTTCTTTTACAGATTCTACAGACACGATGTCTGGAAACCGACTTGTTGAGCTAGCTGATGCTGTTAAGGCCAATAAAGACGCCCAAATACAGGCATCCAGGCCAACCCTCAAGGCCGGTGATGGATCTTCGCGATCGGCAGGAAGCTCCAGCCGTTAGAGGGCGAAGCCTCGATCGATGGAAGAGGTGGACGAGGTGATTTCTAAAAGAATTCGCTCGTCAGGCCTTCCCGCCATGTACAGAATCAGAAAAAACTCCCCTCTTGGTCTTAACGTCGTGTGATTGTTGCTGCAGGGGTCAATGCGGGTGGAGGATGTCCGCCCATCCTCCAGCTTAAGGGACAGAGTATCAATGCCTCCTGTTACTGCGTCCACGAGCAAGTGGGGAACCAAAGAGGATGCCCTGAAGCAATAATAAAGGTTGCGGTCAGCCGTGAGCAGGCCGGCAGCCCTGATCCCGTTGAATGGGATCACCATCGGGGAGAAATCGGCCCCCTCGTCGTCGAATCCTAAGTCCATTCGGAAGGCTATCCAGGAGATGGTAGCCTCCGTTTCCAAATCCCGGGGGCCGAAAAGGGTCCCCCCCCTCAGGGAAAGATGCCGCTCTTGAAGAATACCGGCTTTTGGGGAGAAAAAACCCGCCCGGTATCGACGTCGCACTTCCCGGCCTGGTGCTATCCTATCTGGAGTCCCATGCTGTGGTAAGCTATCTTCAACTCTCGTTGCCCGATAAGGTCTTTGATTTTGATCAAGGTTGCTTCTTGCAGGCACATAGAAGGGCTATGTACCTTGCATCTGCCGTCCAGATAAGCCGAAACATCTCTTCGGCTTTTGAAGATCTGGAGAGTCGACTTGCCCTAGCTCAGCGGCAAGTCGAGATCAAGTAACAAGAGCTAGAATCAGTACGGGCCGAGCGGGACCATTTGAATGGAGAGTTGCATGGAGTGGGCACTCTGCATTCAATAGCTGCCTCTAAGGCGGGAGAGGCCCAAGCAGCTGCGAACTCCGCAACGGCCCGTGTTTTGGAACTGGAGCGTCAGATTCAAGAATTATCTGACGAAAGCAACAGACTTCTCCTTTGGTTCCTGGAAGAAAAAGATGCCTTATGGGAGGAAAAGGATGCCTTAACAGAAGAATTGGATAGGAGCAAAGATGCAACTGAGGGAGTGGTCCGGGAAGCCCTTCTCGGTTTTGCCCGATCACCGCTGATGTTTGCCTTAGCGGTAAATGTTTATGGACCAAGTGTCTCCCAGTATATGGATAACATGAATGATCAAATGATCATCAAGCTTGGTCTTGATCCCGAGGATGGGCGTTGGGAGACGATCGACCCCCTAACTAAGGATGGAAGTTTCCGTAAGATCCTGAACTAGAAGAAGACAAAGAAGAAGGACAAATAGATTTGATTTCCACTTTTCAAGTCTCTTCCTTTCTGTACTTCTACTTTTGTAAACTCCAGCATTTTAATAAATATTTTTCATTCTGCATTGTCTTGTGTAAACTTCATTCCCTCAACAGAGTATTTCTGCTTAAGTATAAGACGGGGTTCCTGCTGAACCCGGACTGAACGGTCCTTTCTACTTAACTTTGAGTTTTGCTGGGCTTAACAAGTTAGGGGATTTTGACTACGTCAATAGACCACACTTGAATCCATCCCTGCAAAACGTTATGATATGGGCAGCGTTGCCTTGGTTCTTCATAAGTCTCATGGCAAGCTTAAACCAAAGCCCCGGTTCTAAGGACAGTCCCATAGCGGGCTTCGGCTTGCGCTTTGACTGGCTAACTCTGTCCATGTTATCTCGTTCATGGCTAAGCACAAAGAAGAAAGAGATGTTTCAGGTGGTGGGCACCATCGAAGGGGAAATTAAGTTCGTTGTGAGTTCTGGGAGTTTTGCAATCCAACTAAGTACTCAGCAAGCATGGAAGCAACTGACTCGTCAGAGCGGTCACACTACTTGGGAGCCTTGTGGATGGACTGCTACAGTCACCAGTCCAAACCCATCTAGAAAATCCAACTGCAAGATTGGTCACTCACCTAACTAGAAATAGTTTGTATTGCATCTATTGTAGCTTATTCATATATAAGAAACATTTTATGGTTCATAATCACCAAATAACTATCAAAAGTATTATATAAAATGGGCGGAAGACATATTTGGTCCCCATAGTTTTGATTTTTTGGCAATTTTTCATAGCATTGATCTTTGGTCACCAAATAAGCATTTGGTCCCCATATCATTTTTTGGCAATTTTGATTTATGAACCAAATAACTGCCTTAGGTTCATAACATTCCAGGTTTGGGGGATCTCGTTTCCATCCAACGTCTCTAACTTATAAACCCCAGCCCCCAAATTTTTCATGACGCGGTAGGCCCTTCCCAATTCCTCTCTAGCTTCCCAACGTGTCTCTGAACTCTTACATTCCTGAGAACGAGGTCGCCTTCTTAGAAGTCCCAGGTCAAGACCCGTTTGTTATGAGCCCGCTCCATAGTTCGCTGATAAGCACACATGCGCGCATAGATGGCATTCCGCTTTTCTTCACTCATTTCTAAGTCCAAAGACGTTCGTTCGTTATTCAAATGCTCGTCGTATTGGGTGATACGTGGTGATCGTATGGAAACCTCCACTGGACTGACCTCTTCGTACCCGTATACCAAAGAAAATGGAGATTCCTGAGTCGTTGAGCGGGGTGTGGTCCGGTAAGCCCATAGAACCTTGTAGATGTGATCAATCCCTTCAAGATAACCTCGTAGATGTGATCTCGTTTCCTCCCAAATCTTCCAACTTGGTTTCAATCCCTTCAAGATAACCTTGTTGGAGACCTCCGTCAATCAGTTAGTTTGGAGGTGGGCCACTGCCGAGAAATGCTGAGCAATACCCAATTTGACGCAAAGATCCCTAACGGCCTTTCCGCGGAATTGAAGTCCGTTGTGTGATACGAAAGCCCGAGGCACTCAGAAGCGGCTTATGATGTTCCTCCACATGAAGTGCTTCACCACCTTTTCGTAAATAATAGCCACCACTTCAGCCTCGATCCATTTTGTATAATACTCAACCGCCACTATGCAGAACTTCCGATGCTTTACCGATCGGGGAAACGGTCCCAATATATCAATCTCATATCTATCGAATGGAGAAGGAAGTGGAGTCATTGATAGGGGTGCTCCTGGTAACTGGGGAACCGGAGCATGATGTTGGCAAGCAGCGCCTCGCTTCGTATACCTTTTAGCGTCCTCAAGGAGCGTCGGCTAAAAATACCCGACCCTAATAATGCGATGGCTCGGGTATCAACAGTCGTCCGTTTCGTTGCAAGAAGAACTCGGTTTTAATTTGTTTTGTAAGGGGGGAACGATCTAGAATCAAATGAGAGAGGGCAGGACAATTTTAGAATGGAAAACCACTGGAAAAGGGAAAAAAACCACTTGACTAAGAGCTGGAAATGCTCTTAGCCGATCCAATAACCAAGCTGTTCAATGCACAAGCCATTCTTGTTCTTTACATACAACCAATGAAGGGAAACGTAAGGGAAGCAAGAGAAAAAACCGAAGAAGAAGATGTTGTCACTCCCAAGTGTCCATTTTATAGGCTTTTCCTGCTGTGTGAACAGTAGGGTGTCATTTTGTGCTTGTCCCATGCGGCTAGGTCGGCTCGTGTCAGGCGGGACAGCCGTCGGCCGTAACGCTTGATGGCTGTGCTGCGTCAGGCCTTTCGGCGCTACTAGCGGGCTGTCTCCAGACTAGGGGAGGCTCGCACAACTCTGTCATGCATGCCTCTGACAAGATAATCATAGGTTATTGTTGCATGCCGAGGAGTGCGGATGGCCCGAAGCGTAGTCTTCGCGTCCTGGACCGATCGGTCCCGATGAGGAGGAGAGTGCGTGATTCCATCGATCGATCCCGATCATTAAGATAGGGCCTTTGGGTCGGATTGTTCTCATCGGGCCGTCCATTCGCGTGGGCTGGATCTGGGCCTCCAAGTTCGGCTTATGTCATTTGGGTTGGCCTGGCTAAGCTTGGGTCTACCGAAGTTCGGGGTACCGGGTTCCGGAGGTCTCATCAGGTTGTGCCATCCTCTAAGATTTAGCCGCTTTCATCTTGACTTGGGCTGCATCCTTGGATTGAAATCTCTTTGTGGGCTGAGCTCTCCTCGTTGTACTCGATTTAAGGGTTCCCAACACTACCCCATTGGATTTCATCATAACCAAACCATCTATGACGGAAAGCCAATTATGAAGAACCCGACCCTTCACACTCATGGATGTCTTGCGGTTTAAGGAGCCACAGTTCTTTTATAAGTCTCAAGACATGCCCATAATTTGGACACCCGGTTGAAATGAATTTCTAAACATATCAATAGTTCAAATTCCTCGGAAACTGGCAGTTTTCACACCTTAGATTCGGCTAGAGAGTTCGTACGAGTGATTAAGTTCTTTGTAAGTTCTAGGAGCTTCTTAACTTGGTCAGAACGGTCACTAGTGCAGACCTGTCCAGGATCCCACCGTCCAAGCTTAACTCGTATTTTAATGGAAAACAATTAGTTTGATTAAAATCACGCGCGCATACTTTGTTTATGAATAAAGAAAAATTCATTAAAAAATATTTCAAAGGATATTTAAAGGAAACGAATATCACAATTCGAGTTCACAAGAAATAGTGCCTCGAGATCCTCAGGCGAGAGAGCAACATGAGGGTTGGCGGGTGCATTACCTTCGTTAATAGCAGTGAGATCCATCGCTTGTTATTCCACAAGTCATCCCTACGGATGACGTAAAACTGTTATGGTTCCTATTTAAGGATGTCAACGATAACAGAATTTTAATCACAATAAATGATTAGGAACCGTCATTTTAATTTATTGTTTGGGAAGAGATAACTCTAAATATAGAGAATGGATATAACACATGCGATTTTAACATGAAAAACTCAAAAGAAAGGGTAATAGAAATTCATTAAATGATACAATATGAAAAGAGAGTAAAATTGTTATAATAGATTAATAAAAGAGACGAAAACATGCAATAATAAGAACATATAAATAGGAAGCAGCTGCTATGATTTGATTTCTTATAGATTTAGTCTGAAGTTTAATCTTCCAACTTCTTATTTATAGAGGTTTATCTCATCACTTTATGGTTGACCACCTTTATATTGTCTTGAACCGCATCTTTATTGGGTGGTTCCAAATAGTACTATCATAATAATAATAATAAGATTTTTTTTAAAAATAATATATATATATATATATATTAATTGAGAAAATGATTCAACAAACTTTCATAATTTTGGTAAATTTGATTATTGTAATTTGTAAGGAATATTTACTCTCAAAAATTTAAGATCTTGACAAATTTGGATATCTCATGTTTGTAACATTTAACAAATCAGATTCAGCAAAATCGACCACCAAGAATTGATTTTGAGGCAGGATAACAATTGTTAAAATTTAAAATTTTGGAGTTCAATTATATTATACATATTAAACTTTGATAATTGACTATGTCAAAACATACATAGTGTGGGAACCGATTTTGTTATTTTGATATTTTAGAAATCACAATTATCATAACCATAAAACTATAAATACAAAATTGTTAAAACAATGAAATTATGAAAATCAAATTTGCATGTCGTCCATATTAATTTCAATGAAAAGTAGTCAATTATGGAGTTTTTATGTTAAAAATTTCTAGAGAATATTGAAATTGATAGTGTCAAATAATTATGGAATGTATTATTTATAAATTAAATTACAGTTCGTGATTTATCTAATGGTGATTCCTTTCAGATTTGCGTTCTCATGATGGAATAGTGTATTTTAGCCTATTCAAAATTCAAATATATAATTAAAAATTAAGAACGACCTAATCAATGGTTGAACTAGAAGTCATGCCTCACTGCATTATTTAATTGGCAAATAAGTAATAAAATAATCTACACATATAAATAAGAAATATGCGGTTATTATTATTAATACAATATTATCTGTGCAGTGTACATCACTTTGCTCCCATTAAAGTTAACACCATTAAAGATAAAATATTGATATAATAATAGTGAAAGTTTTAATTATGTTTATAGTGATTTCCATATTTCAATCACTTTAAACAATAAAAACAATATTGAAAATTCTAAAACACAAAAACAACTCAGATTTTGAGATGAAATATCTCTGTGAAATCATCTCTTTTATTAAATAAATACAGTAATATCTTGCACTATTTAAAGACAAAAATTTGGTTACATATGTATGTTTATTTACACAATACAAGTTGTCATAACCTCCTCAAACTATTACGATTATGTATGCAATAGAGTAACTTATAAATAATGTATCCATTGCAGTTTTATTTTTTCCTTATCAGAAACTTCTTATATGCCCCGCTCATCAATAGGAACAAGATTAACCAAAAGCAAAGGCACACAACTTTTTGGACTCAAATGAATATTGACCAATTATTGCTAAATAAAATGTTTTATACTATTTTTTCATGATTATTCTATTTACGCTTTATAATTTTATCCGGCCGATTTGATAAATATTAATGTGTATTTTCTTCTTGTAGCCTTAGCCGGAAAGATGTGGCACCGAGATATAACATGTAAATAAATATTTTGTTGGTGATATTTAATACTTTATTAACATTAAATGACACTTAATTAAAATGGATAAATTCGAGTATTAATAATTTAAATTTAGGAAGAAAAATTTTTAAGAATCTAATAATTAATATATATGAATTCAGAACAGAATTTGAAAACGGAATAGTACATAATCATACTATAAGAATGTACATATAATCATATTACATAATCATTTGAATCAGTTATTTAAAATACATATTTTATTAATACACAAAAATTATTTTGTATCTTTAGACAAAACATATAAAATGTATATTGTGTTTTGTACTTTTATTACTTAAATATTTTTTATCCGAATAGTTGAGTGTTATTTACAAAAGAAAAAATCTATTTTGTTTCCTAATAAACTGTATGTTACAATGTGTTTAATAAGTTAATAATTTAATACCTGAAAGTAAAGAGTCAAATAACTAATAAAGTAGGGGAATTTGGCTAATTGACCTTCTGCCAAATTTCTCTTTGCTGAATAACCTGCATCGAAAAAGCTTTGGTTAAATAACATGTTTTTTGATAATATTGGCTGAATAGCTTATATTTAATAAAAAAAAAAATTAAATTATAATATATTAAATAATGTTTTTATATTGTTTCGAAATTTCGTAATGATCCAAAATTTTTTACCGATCGACCAGTTCGAATCGGTATGAAATATTAATTTTTTTTTCATTTTTTCCGGGTAGACCTCGAAAACTCGGGTTCCGACCCGGAAACTTAATAGCCATCCAAATATTGAAGTCACCCGGTTTTCGTCATAATTTAATTTATTTTAGCAAATTCTTACGATTTATTAAATGAATTTAATTATTTTTACGTAAATATTTTAAATCGATACGACGAAGACCAGGGGACACCGGTATTTGGATCGCTATCGAGTTCCGGGTCGGAATCCAAGTTTTCGAGGTCGACCCGGAAAAAATGAAAAAAAAAATTAATA